>CM068825.1:90600950-91200950 GCA_028554795.2 Sinohyriopsis cumingii | reverse complement strand
TGTATTTCTGGAAGGAGTAGTTAACAAAAATTTACTGCAAAATGTTATTCGAAATAAATCTGGTTTATAGTGTAATGTTTTTGACTTAATAATCTACTGATATTTTGATTATGACATTTTGTATTCATTTACCATGAAAAAGGAAATAGAAGGATAGACCTGATGATAAAAAGAATGTAACAATAATGAAACAAAACGAGCATTGCTATTGACCAAGGAGTCTGCATTATGTACAACGAAAATTTATTATCTACTTTTCCATTGATACAACTGATATCCACTAAAATTCATTTAAAAATAGGCAGAACTTGTATTCACAGGAAGTCATTCTCTATTTACCATTATTTGATCATGATGAGTCAAAGGCTGTGACAGAAAGACACAATAATGCAATTAATTAATTGAGAAAATAATAGAGAGGTCAAGGTACACAGTGTTGTACTAAAATAAATGGTGAGCAAATTGTTAGATTTGATTCTGCAAGATTTTGCAGTAATGCTAAAATGAATATTAAAAGAAGTTTATCAAATCTGGTTGATGACAGAAAACTCACAAGTCTGTATTAATGGTGCTAAATGTTTTATGGATATCATCAAATCTGGTTGATGACAGAAAACTCACATGTCTGTATTAATGGTGCTAAATGTTTTATGGATATCATCAAATCTGGTTGGTGACAGAAAACACACAAGTCTGTATTAATGGTGCTAAATGTTTTATGATATCATTATCATCAGTTTTCACCAGGAACTGATAACACATGACTTACAAAGTCTGGAGATAAATTGGTGGCACATTAAATATGTCTGGATAGTGGACTGCCTCGAGCTGTATAGATACTGATGACCTTTACTTCACAACTAAAATTATGGTGGTGATAAATTTAATTTGAATCATACAGATTTCACTCGCTTATAAGTTGAGTCAAACTGCAAGCAGCAAAGATCAGGATCTGATATAGCATAATGCACCTGTGGATCAGGATCTATGTTGTTTGTTATACTGATTTCACCTAATAAACTGCACAGACCCAGATCTGCTGGCACATTATGTGATGGCAGATCTGAGTCTGTGCAGTTTGCGGTTGGACCCGTCTTTTAAGCAAGTACATATGGTAAATTAGCATTCTTTTATTCCCAATATTTTAAAAATACCCAGTACGTACACAACACATTTTATCTTTAAACAAATAAATCTGGAACGTATATAGCAACAGAGAAATCAATGACATTTCCCGTGATTATGATGGCGTGGATTTTAGTATATGGCAAATATTTATTTCAGATATAAGGAAAGTGTTATCTAAATCATCGTTGATAGGCAATAGACATCAAACATCTGAAGAAAGAAGAAAAAAGGATGATTAAAATTGGGACTGATGCTGATTTGGATTCTGATACTTGTATATCAATATTTGGATCAGCAAATTAATGTAATATAACATAATAACGCTAAATTAAGACAACACATAAATTTACAGAATTACATGATTTTTTTTCGCGCGCTTGTATTCTGCATATAAGAAGAGTTATAAATTATATGGAAATATATACAAATCAACTATGCTGATAACGGGGGGGGGGGGCACACCAGTCAAAGTGGCATTATCAGCAATTCCAGTTTTTTAAAGTAATTTTGAGTGTTTTTCCTGTAACAGTGACCTCAGTTAACTACATTTTTCAACTGGTTAATGAAAGGTCGAAATTAAAATTTAATCAATTTTTAAAGAGATTATTAATGCATGTAAATTCCAACTTCGATGATGACAAAAATCAAACCACAACTATATCTGAAGAAATCATATTTGGCATTACAAGAGAAAATATGTAGAACCTTTACAAAATTATTTCATGGCTATGACGAAATTTGAAATTAGTTTTGATATACTTAAGTATTATAATTTAAATAACCTATATTGATATTGATAATAAAGAAGAAAAATATACCAAACGCCGCCCCTTATTGCCTGGTTGCCATTTTATGAATAATGAAAGCAAACACATTGCTACATTGCTTACTTCAATAATTTAATTATGATGAACATATCATATATATACAATGAATGATGAACAACCGAAATTCACCGTGTTGGAAGAACACCATAGAAGATATTTAAAAATTTTGTTATAAAACAAAATTATATACTTACGCCCCTTCAAAAGAGTTACTCGAGTAGAAAATCTACATAACGGCACACCGCAAAAATCGTGTTTGATAATATTAAAATTAAACTCAGTAATGCCAACAATATTAAAGAAAGTATTTCGTTATCAAGGAACAAAAATACAAATTATTATTATTTAACTCTGTTGCATTATGATGTCCCAAACTGGTTTAGGCAAAATGCGAAAACAATGCACACTGAAACCAAATGTTTTCGTTGTCTTAGACACAAACAACTTTAAATAGTTATATATAAAGGAATTTGATTAATGCTCCAGATAGTTATAGAAATGGATTTGATTAATACGCCAGACAGTTGTAGAAATGCGTTTGATTAATACGCCAGATAGTTATAGAAATGGATTTGATTAATACGCCAGGTAGTTATAGAAATTGATTTGATTAATACGCCAGATAGTTATAGAAATGCGTTTGATTAATACGCCAGATAGTTGTAGAAATGCGTTTGATTTATACGCCAGATAGTTATGGAAATGGATTTGATTAATACGCCAGATAGTTATAGAAACGGCTTTGATTAATGCGCCAATTAGTTGGAGAAATCCGTTTGATTAATACACCAGATAGTTATGGGAATGGGTTTGATTAATCGCCAGGTAGTTGTAGAAATGCGCTTGAATAATACGCCAGATAATTATGGAAATGGGTTTGACTTATACGCCAGATAGTTGTAGAAATGCGTTTGATTTATACGCCAGATAGTTATGGAAATGTATTTGATAACTATGCCAGATAGTTGTAGAAAACGGATTTGATCTATACGTCAGATCGGTATAGAAAGGGATTTCATTAATACGCCACATAGCTATAGAAATTGATTAATACGCCATATAGCTATAGAAAGGAATTTGATTAATACGCCAGATAGTTATAGAAACTGGATTTAATTAATACGCAAGATAGTTATAGAAATAATTTTGATTAATATGCCAGAGAACTATAAAAGTGGATTTGATTAATATATCGGATCGATATAGAAATGAATTTGGTTAATACACCAGATAGTTATGGAAAGGGATTTGATTAATATGCCAGAGCGATATAGAAAGGGATTTGATTAATACCCGAGAGTTAAAGAAATGGATTTGATTGATACGCCAGAGCGATATAGAAAGGGATTTTATCAATACATCAGAATGGTATAGAAAGGGATTTGATTCATACACTAGAACGGTACAGAAAGGGATCTGAGTAATACACCAGAGAGCTATAGAAAGGGATTTTATTAATACACCAGAACGGTATAGAAAGGAATTTTATTAATACGTCGAAGCGATATAGCAAGAAGTTTGATTAATACACTCGAGTATTTTGAAAGGGCTTTGATTAATACGCAAGAGTGGTATAGAAGGAGATTTGATTAATACGCCGAAGAGCTATTGAAAGGGATTTGATTAGCACACCAGAACGGTGTAGAAAGGGATTTGATTAATACGTGAGAGCAATATAGAAAGAGATTTGATTAATACGCCAGAGCGATATAGAAAGGGGCTTGATTAATAAACCAGATTGGTATAAAAAGGGATTTCATTAATGTACCATAGTGATATAGAAAGGAATTTGATCAATACACCAGATCGGTATAGAAAGGGATTTGATTAATACGCCAGAGCTATATATAATGGGATTGGATTGATACACCAGAGCGATATAGAGAGGAATTGAATTAATACGTCAAAGTGATATAGAAAGGGATTTGAATAATACACCAGACCGGTATAGAAATGGATTTGATTAATACGCCAAAAAGATATAGAAAGGATTGGATTAATACGCCAGAGCGATATAGAAAGGGATTTATCAGTTCTATATTGCCTCCCAGTGCAGCTTGTATAGAAGCCCCCGCCCCCAATATTTTAGTAATTATATAAATTGTATTTTTAAAGTAATTTTACAAATAATAAGTATGACATTATAATGTATATTATAGGTTACAAAATTTATTTAACACGTGAAGAAGATATAAAATGGTAATATAATTATGTGAATTTTACCAAAACCCATGCAAAATTATCTTTACAATCAAAACCAGGTATTTACAGAAAATTAAATGACAAATTTAGCGAAAATAATTAAAATTAAATGAAAAGACAAATTAAAAAAGTACTACTGAAGCATAATGAAATTTAAAAAAAAATGAAAAGAAATTAATACTAATAATTTATGACAATGAAAGGCCGATTAGTATAAGTATAAATTGTGTTTTTCGTATGAAGTATCAAACAACAATGATAGAAATATAATGAAAAAGCGAATATTCATCTCCTTTTGAATTATAATAACGTTTCAAACTATTTTATATTTTGTTTAAATTCATTTAAAATAAAACGTAGAAAGTTAACAAAATATATAATGGGCTAAAGAAATAATGACATTTTATAAAACAAAACATTGGGAGAGGGGAAGAACAAGCACACACAAAAATAAACCGAATTTACACGAAAGAAAAATTATACCAAGTTTCTTTTTCCTCTAAATTTAATTTTATTATCTGCCTATTTCTGAGCCGAATTTCAATGACAGTTACCGTACACAACAACGAAAGGAGAATTGCACAACACATATATGAACAAATCTGTCTGGCAAAATTGTACAACTATAAATGATACAAATTTTTAACGAGCGTTACTATACATAATGATAAGTGTGGAAAAAAAAAAAAACATTACTTTTCTACATACAAAGTGTACAAACTTCTAATACATCGTCTTACCATGGGAATGTCATTTTTCTCATAAAACAAATAGTCTGTCTTCACAACAACAAAAATACGTTTGGTCTGTGTGGAGGTACTGCGAGTTAAAATTATTTTCTTTAAGAAAGGGACAATAAAACAAAACCATTTATGGAAAGAAAATATAAATAACAGAATGCGAAAATTTAGCATATCTGCAATTCAATGATCACAGTCGTACATTTTTGTTACATTGAAGCAGCTTTTGAACTACAATGTAACACAATGCTATCATTATTCTGAAAGCGGGTTTGTTGTGTGTGTGTGTGTGTGTGTGTGTGTGTGCGTGTGCGCGCGCGCGCGTGTGTGTGTGACATCATGATAGGATCAATGAATATACGAGACTCGCTATTCCATATATTTTAGTCCTACTTTTCTTGTGTGTCGTTTTTCTCTACACTATTAATCTAATGATCTCTGCAACCATTAAAACCGTTTATATCTTCACTGCAGTGATTACATTCTTACATTCGTCAATAGGATAAAAACAGTTTCTTCGTTTTATTGAGTTGTTCACTATTTACATACGGCTGTTACAATTTGTTTTGTCACCTCGTATATTTTATACAGTTGTATTGGACACCTCGCTTGTAATTAGGATCTTTTTCAGACCAATACATACATATCAGGTGGCAACAATTACAGGTCGTTTTTCTGCCTGATATGATATTATTAATCGTGTTGATTTTTTTTCAACTTACGTATCTCTCTCTAATTTCTTATCGTATTGGCCTATATCTCCGTAATATGCGACTGTACGTTGGGAGCACGCTCCAACTTGCCATACAGTAACTGAAATGATAACAAAGGTATACGTCAAATATCTGATGACCATTTATCTAGAATCATCAATAAACAATTATGCAAATATTTATCATAAATTCACAACTGAGCCTTATTCCTGTATATGTCTTGATAAAACAACTTTAAATACGCCATGGCGATCTAGAAAAGGATTTGCTCAGTTTTGCATTGCGTCCTAATGCGGAACACTTTGTATAAGCCCTACCCACAAAAATGTTGTAGCTGTTATAAACATGTTATTTCTAATCCGTTTAAAAGAATAATATATTATAATATTATAATGTATATAATAGGTTGCACAGCTTATTTAACGCCTGTAGAAAATAGAGAAAACAATTATAGTAGCATTGTGTAAATTTTTACAAAACCCACACAAAATATATAGGTAATATCTACGTTTTTTTGAGTATATAAAAGGAAAGATTAAACGAGTGAAGTAAACACATTGTATTGTAATGTTTAACGGAGTCAAGAGTGACAATATAAAAAGTGTCCATTTCACGATTTAAATATTTGGTAATCAGAAAACGTAGTGTTTCGTTTGATTGTATATTTTTTAAGGCAAAAACCTTCGATTTGCATAGACTTGTTTCTCCGTTCTGTGTCAGTGCTAATAACGGCTGCATGACTACTACATCGATAAAAAGAAGTTAAAAAGCTTTACAATTGCTTTAGGGCTGTGATTGTTACACACACTATCTATCTATCTATCTATCTATCTATCTATCTATCTATCTATCTATCTGTCTGTCTGTCTGCCTGCCTGCCTGCCTGTCTGTCTGTCTGTCTATCTATCTATCTATCTATCTATCTATCTATCTATCTTCTAATGTTTTAGTGCGAAAATTTACATTTTTATTTTCGTTAGCATATTTCTTACGCGGATGGATAAAATGAATATTGCAGGATGTACGTACTGTAGAAACATGACAGAACAATCCAACAGACTTCAGAGCGTCGGATCATTAAACAACAGATTGTACTTATCGTGGGTTTACTTGTAAGGACTTAGGTTTCTTTTTTTGTTTATTCCTGTATTCAGACGCAAATTGTTGTGTGTTGGCAAGCTTGCAGTCAATTTCTGTAACAGAAGCAACACTATAATGTTGATAGTCACTTAATTTGGGGCCCGATTTCTCCATCGTTTTCTGACATGATTATGTTTGTGATGACAGTTAAATTGCCACTTAAACAGTTTGATTACTATATCTAAACAAGCTTTTTTTTTCTTTTCTTCTTAAAATGTGTACTGGTTGTCCTTGAGTGTAACAGGTATACAATATTAAATGTTTGACACAGAATATCGAATAGCAATCTATCATCCACGTTCAGTCACTGATAATTTGCAGGATTCACGTGGAAAATTAGTTTTGGAGACGTTAATACTTTAATCCAACTTTTGAGGTTGTTTTTCTATAAGGAATTATTGATGGCGCCATCTTGTTGATTGCATAACTATGTATACTAGAGGGAGAACGGTGGCGCCATCTCGTTCATTGTATAACTGTGTATACTAGAGGGTGAACGGTCTTGTCACAATTTGAAGATATAATCATCCTGATTAAGAGAGGGGAGATACAGAAGAGGAAAAAATGAAATAAGCCTAAATATGGAAATACAGGTCTGAATAGCTTACATAGGGTCAGATACACTTCCTACATGGAAAAAGAACGTATTTCCAAAAGACTGTGGCGACAAAACTGGTAAGTGTACAAAGTACAAACTAACCATCCAGTTTTATAAACAATTTTGTACAAAGCATGCACGCATCCCCCACCCACCTCGAAAAAGTAACTACCCCAAGACCGCTAATTTCCTTACAATTCAAATTCATGCCAGGAAAAATTAGGCAAAGTTTCCACTTCTTTTAAATTTTCTTTTTATTCCTTGCCTATTTTTCTGAGCAAAATTTGAATAGAAAAAAAATGAAAAAGGGTGAATTGCACGACAGGTATGGCCTATATGAAGATCGGTCCCGAAAAAAGAATGTGACGAACTATAAGGGTAAATGACTTCAAAGGAATTATACTATATATTTCAGTTCTACTTCTTTTCTTTTGTGTGTCGTTTTCCCTACAATATGAATATAATGACCTCTACGAACAGTCTATGTTTTCAAAGCAATAATTATATTCTTATATTTGTCAATAGGACAAAAGCAGTTTCTTCATTTTATCGAATTGTTCACTATTTACATACGGCTGTTACAATTTGCTTTAGTTGTATTAGACATATCGCTTGTAATTAGGATCATTTAAAACCAATACATACATATCAGGTGGCAAAAAATTATAGGTCGTTTTTCTGCCTGACATGACATTAATCGTGGGTCTTATTTTTTTGTTGTTGTCAGATTACAGATCTCTAAGCCAACCGTATATACCTCATTACATATCGAACTGCACGTTGGCAAGACACATTCAAACCTGTCATACGGTAATGTTGCAGCTGATGGTAGTCTACATTGATCGTATTTCTGAAATATGTGGCGAATGACGCTGGGCTAACAACTTTTGGAATGCTTTTATGGCAGACTTGACGGTTTGGTAACATGTCGATAGGTGTATACCTGTCTTATGATAAATACAAATCTGAATATATCGATCCCCACTCCTTTTTATCTATTGAGTACTCCCATTTTCCCCGTGTACAGTTAAGCAGGATGTCTATCTAGTTCATCTGTCATAAGGCATACTAGGCATGGATGTCTGGACTATCAAAGGGGTCTTATTATGATGATCTGTGTGATTGGAGTTGTTCACTGTTGACAGATCATGGAAAGCTCTATATATTTATTCCGTGTATAGTAAGGAGTGATGTGTATTATTATTATTATTCTAAATACTTTCTAATCTGATGTAAGCAGTCCCATTCATGATGAAGGACGTTTACATTCACCAGTGATTTGTCGTGACGTCTAAGGTAAATACAGGCCATGGAGTCGATGGTAGAAGAACGAGGCATGGTCTTATGGACAAAGTGGATCTCCTAATCTACGGATGCAATTGCAGAGTACAAGACTAAGGTAACAAATAACATGTTTTTGTCCCTGGAGTAAATAATGGTCCGCTTTCTCAATTAAATATTTGTAAAAGTCATGTACGATGCAACGTGATTAGCAATTTACTCCAGAAAAAAAACAAGGTTCCTATTAATTTTTGTTTTCCACAGACGATTACCCAGTCCCGAGTTAAAAGTCGATTGATCAATACACTGTATAATGAATAAATTCGCGCACATATTTACAACGCTTTCGTATAGGAATTTTTATACGTTGCCTTTTAGTAGATTATTAATTAATAATAAAACTCATTGAAAAGTGTTGTTGTTGTTGTTGTGGGGTTTAACGCCATTTTTCAGCACACCTTAGGCTATGCATGGCAGCCAGTATTAATGATGTAGAAAGAACCCGGGAAAACCCCAGGAAGAACCACCGACCCACTAGAAGCTACTGGCAAGCTTTCTCACATACCCACATTAGTCGAATCCTAGACTCGAACCCACGCAGACAGAGGTGAGATGGCAATGATCCGTAACGGAGAGCGCTTTAGACCCCTCGGCCACTTGAAAAGTGTAAATTATAATCTATCCTCAGAGTGGCGCGATTTGGCTGTGTCTTTTTTAAAACGAATTAAGTGTCTATTCTTAGTAAAAATTAAATAATATAAAATAGGATGCCATATACATTCGCGTATAAATCGTATAAAAACACAAAGAACATAGATCCTGATCTGCCATCGCATAATACGTCGACAGATCTCAGTCTATAGTGTTTGTCCTGTTGATTACTACTAACTTCGCCCAGTTCTGGTGGCGCATTATGCCACGGCAGATCTGGGTCTTGCGTGGATGAACGGTAGAGTAAATTAGGATATTTCGAAACGGACATAAATAGCACTGAAAATTAGATCTATTGACGTTGTAACGCTCACCATTTATTTTATGGACAGATAAAACTGGCATTAAAACAACCAGACTAGTTCATCCCCCCCCCCCACGCAATCAAACCCTGGTTAGCTTGTATCGAATCAAAGTTCTGATTTGTATAGTTTCATATTCTCTTTGATTTTTAACTCTACTGATCATGAACCAGAAGACCGTAAGGGATGGCCTCTTGCCTATCGTCCGCTAGCTTTCTTTGTTATCGCTATTCCTTCCAAACTACTCGGAGGTTCGCCATGAAACGTTAAACACACGTTCATTCCAAGGTCTGCTTGGTCCTCAGTAAAATTTGTACCACTAGTTGATCAGACCTCCACTATGGCAACGATCTTAATTATCTTGTTATCTCTGCTCCTGCTAGATGGATGGTCGCATCGACAAATGGCTTTCACCGCAAGAGTTCTTGTGACATTTACTTAATCTTAAATGAAAATGGTCCTATCTGAAGTCTGATAAAGCCATCTGAGTAGTGAAGGGGGGGGGGCGATATACGGACAATGGGAAAATACATTACAAACATACACACCCCGGGGCCTGTATACGGACAATGGAAATGCCAGTCATAAAGGCCTTGGGCTTGTATACGGACAAAAGGTTTGGGTTATATACGGACAATAGGAATTAAACAGGTAAGGTAACGTCACAGTACTGAGGATGGGATACAATGTTGCAAAGAGATGACCTCAATCGATCAAAGAGCAGGGGAAAAAAACTAGAACGCTTGGCGGGAACAGGACTGGCGGGACAGAGACAGAGATAACACATACAACAGACAACATATATAATACAAACAACTATACAACTAACTAAAAAAAATTAGGCAAGAAAGCAAATCTTTTCGAGGCATATGAGTGGCCCTGAAACGGGCCTTTGGGTTCTTCTATTTTTTCCATTTCTTCCACCATTTCCTCACTTTGTCAATCATTCCTTTCTTCTTCTTTGTCTCTTTCTCTGGCATCCAGTTAGAATGGCCCATCGATCTAAATGTTTCCTGCACCTTCATCCAGTTTCGATTTAGTCTGTCAAACTCTTCTTTTTTCTGTTTTCTTTGTCCTTTCTTTCTTTCTCTAGACCACCTGTCTTTTATCTTTTTCACTTCTTCTTCCAGCACTTTTCTCATTAGTTCTCCTGCTTTCTTTAGCTGGTCCAGCCTCCCACTTCACAAAGGACCACTCTGTCCAATGCAATATGTCTTCTAAAAAACACACTACTTTCATCACATTATCAAGGGCCTCCTTCAAGGTGCCCTCCCTCAGGTATGTTGGTTGAATGAAGCCTCGTAACTTTTCTACTTCCTCTTCGATCATGCTTTGTACCAGATCCCTGACTACTTTCAGGCTGGTCACTTGACTTGTCACAAAGTCTTTGGTAACTGGATACCTCCATTCATGTTGTAGCCTTTCCACCCCATAGGCGACATCCACAATCCAGTACCAACTGTCCTTCAACTTGTTAAACAACTCTCCTCTTTTATTGTCTGGAATGGCGCGAACGATTTTGATTGATTATTTAAATTTACATCGTTTTCGCCTGACTGGGCATATACGACACTTTATTCCAGCAAAGCTGGATGTTTAATTACTCCTGGGGGAAGGAATTGGTGCCTCATCCCCCATGCATTTATGTGTTCAAAGAATACTAGATAATTTGGCCATCATATCGTGGGACTAATTAGTCTCTAACGACTTGAATGTAGGGCCGTCATGAGTGGGAATGAACCCAACACGCACTCATGATTAAAAAGTTGGAATTCAGTTGCGATTGAACGCACCAGGTGTCAACCCAAGCAGTATGTAACGTCCGCTACGATTGGTCGGCAGCGATGACGTCACATTAAGACACCTGGTTTTTTGACGGTGGAAATGGTTCCACATCTCCGTCAGTGTACGATGTCTGAGAGAGGCAAGGAGTCAAGGAACTCGGCAAGTCAGCCATGGATATTGTGTACTCCCAGAAACGCCAGCCCGTACTTATTTCAAATCTAGTCCAGTTATGCTAATGGACAATAAAAATACCAATAATATGTTAGCCACCTGTGCAATTAGATCAAATCCAGCAAGTCTAAAAAAAAATCATACTTCTTAACAAATCTATCTAATTCTAGTACACAGTGTACATAATAAATGTCCTAATTGTCATATTTAACTAATATGTCTAAGCGACATATGAAAAGTTTAGTCATTATTAGGTCATAAGAAATTTTAAGTTTCGATGTGGCAGTCCAAAAGATCAAGTTTGTGTAAATATAGTTGTATCAAAATGGGATACCAAGCCAAAATGGTTCCCTAAATATAAAAGGCAATTCAAGCCCTTAGAATGGCTATTTTGGGGGCTAGAAGGTTATACGGCGGTCCTCTGCAATCTTGACCTTTTTCCGCACTTCGTCTATCTTGTCCTTTAACTTGCGGGAAAGCGTATTGGTGCAGGTAGTACTGCGTGAGTATACCGACCCCGTAATACCATTGGGCAGGATTTGGCTTGTAGGTTTCCAAAGATTTATAGGCAATGTATTTCACAGCATTAGTGAAATGTCCTGCTTTCTTTACATCTTCCATCGCTGGTGCTAGGCCCATTTCTTTGTACTTATTGATTAGGGGGTCAGTTTTCTCTTCTTCTTCCTCCGCTTCTATGTCTATTTCTTCCTCTTCGCTCTCATCGTTTGCGGTGTAAGATTCTTCTCGACTGTCGTTGGAAGTTGAAGACATGTCCATGTCAGCTACAACTGTGTCCTCTGTTTCACTCGTGGTTTCATGCTCTAGTGGAGTTGCCTGTATTACAGGAGTATGTGCTACAATTCTCGCAAAAGTCTCCTGTGATGTTTGTTGCAGTCCAGCTGCGACATTAGTCCGGGACCCATGTTGTTGTACCACTCTTTCCGGATTAGTTTTTTTGGTTGGTACTGTCGGCTATTGGCTGCTAATTGTCTGTTGAGTCGACCTAGGTGGGCTGCATACTGGCTGAGTCTGCACTGACTGCTCCCTCTGCTGTTGCATATTCCTTCCACCACGGCGACTCCTGGGCCTTATTCGTTTATCTTCTTTATTCTCCCAGATTAAGAGAAGCGTTGTTCTACTTTGTTGGGCTCTTAAACTCCAACCGGAAGCAACAAATTGGCTGATGCCTTTTATTGCGTTCAACGCCTTGGGGTGGGTGGGGGTATTAATTCAATCGCCAGCTCCATTGTATGTATTACCTCTTGCTCTGTTCGCTGCAGACTGGAATGAGGGAATGAATGGAATGAGGCGCGAACGAGGTGGGTAAGTTAAATTAACGTCGATTTCGCCCGTTAGGGCATGTTCGACGGTTTACGTCGAACATGCCCTAACGGGCGAAATCGACGTTAATTTAACTTACCCACCTCATTCGCGCCTCATTCCATTCATTCCCTCATTCCAGTCTGCACAGCTGGATGTTTAATTACTCCTTGGGGAAGGAATTGGTGCCTCATCCCCCAGGCATGTATGTGTTCAAAGAACACTGATTAATTTGGCCATCAGATCGTGGGACTAGTTAGTCCCTAACGACCTGAATGTAGGGCCGTCATGAGTGGGAACGAACCCAACACGCACTCATGATTAAAAGTTGGAATTCAGTGTCAACCCAAGCAGCATGTAACGTCCGCTACGATTGGTCGGCAGCGATGACGTCACATTAGGACACCTGTTGTTTTTTTTTTTGGACGGGTGGAAATGGTCTCACATTCCGTCAAGGTACGATGTCCAAGAGAGGCCAGGAAGCAAGGGAATCGGAAAGGCAGCCATGAATGTCGTGTATTCCCAGAAACGCCAGCCCGTACTTACTTCAAATCTAGTCCAGCTATGCTAATGGACAATAAAAAATACCAATAATGTGTTAGCCACCTGTGCAATTGTTCAAATCGAATAAGTCATAATTTTTAAAAAAAATGATCCATTAATGAGTTAGAATTTAGTGTACAAAGTGTGCATTCAATAAGCTAATTAAATACCAATCAGTATAGTCAAAATGACTTGTAAATAATTTGTATCATGCATAATAATTTAAGAACAATACTTTTGATGGCGGTATCCAAAACGGGTCAGATTAGGTTTTGTGAAAATAGAGATATTATCAAATTGGTTCTCTAGCCAAAATGAGAACCGAATACATTCAACCAGTCAATGTGTTTGTTGCTCGACCTTTTCAAATCGAGATCAGTAACGTCGTCCAGGCAGGCCCGGAAATGGTCTCCACTGCTGTTTCATCAGTCATGACGACTTTTTGGCATCAGCGTTAATACTGTGCTTTTAATAACCGGTCACTTGTAATCGTTCTTTCTTGTTTATTCGGGTTCTAAGGCTGGGTAGCCGGGATTCCGTGGACTGCAGCCCGTATATGTGGCCGCGCTCCTTTTTTTTTTTCTATTTTAATGGTTAGTCATGGCCCAAGTGCTGCATGCTTTATCCACACTCTCCTTCCTCCTTTTCTTTAGTGACGGGCGCTCCGGAGTTGACTGGCTTCACTCTTCCAGTCTTCACTTTGAGGGATAGTAAAGACTTCCCTCTCTCTTCTCCTATGCCACACGTGTGGATGCTGTGGCCTCCTTATTTCTTCTTGCCAGTTTTCAGTCTGGTGAACCACTGGTCGTTGTACTGGTGGGAGAGGTTGTGGCTGTGGTTGACGTTGTTGTGGTGCTGATACTGTCTGCGGAGGCGTCCTCGCCTCAGGTTTCACCTCACACACAGGTCTCATGATAAGGTGAGGCAAAATTGTTCTTTTCTTTTACTCTTCTTCTTTCTTCTTCTTTTCCTTTTCCTCCTCTTCTATTCTGGCTTCCTCTTGTATCGCCTCCATGACCAGCTCATCTTATAAACGTGTGTCATACTCCAGGTGCATTTGGAGCTCCATTAACTTTGCTGTTCTGTTACTCATCTTCAGTGTTGATCATTCAACGACGGGTAGCCAGACTGATTGATTGATTACTTGGATTATAGAGGCGTTAGCGCGGAGTGCATGTGCCTCTGGTTTATTCCTGTACAGCAGGATGCTAATTGTTCCTGGGGAAAGGAATTGGAATCACATCCCCCAGGCGTGTATGCACTCAAGGAGTGCTGATATTAAGCCGTCAGTTAGTGAGACATATTGTCCCATGCTATCTGAATGGTGGTCTGTCATGGGTGGGAATGGACCCACCACGCACTCATGTTTAAGTAAGCTACTACCAAATGTGTGGATGAGTGGGATTAGAACCGACACTCACTCATGATTTTTATTGGTAAAAATTAATGCGCGCATTGCACGCTGTTAACTAATGTCCGGCCTTGGCATGAAAGGAGGTGGGCGGGAGGGCAGGCGCCGATCCACAGGAAGGTGTCCATTGAAAAGTCCAGGTTGTTGATCTAAAGTTGTCGTCGTGCACGAATTTTTGAATTTAAAATGTTTGGGCTTAATTCCGAAAGGTTCTGAATATTTACTGAATTGAGAGAGGCTCTGTGCTACTTAATGCTTTTAGTAATGAGAGAGGAAACATGGAAGGGTTTGAGAGTGTTAGTAGCAGGTAGATGAGAGTTTTGTGGAATATATATTCCCCCCCCCCATTTATGTTCCTAGTTGCCTTATTTATACTGTGTTTTTTTTATTTGTTTTTATTTCCAGGCTAAATCTATTTTGTTAAGACAGATATCCCTGCCGAATACTCGGGTCGCTAAGACATATCAAGGACATCTGATCTTATATGTTCCTAATTTTAATATTTTTTTTTATTAGCCTGCCTCCTACTTTATTTTTATTATTTTTCTATCTTGTGGATAAAGTTATTGATATAGGGTTATTTTATTTTCAGGCTAAATCTATTTAGATAACAGTTGATATTAGCTGGTTGTGGTCCTAAGAGTTTACCAAAACTGGCAGCTATTTTTGTTTTTCCTGTCATTATACGATTGATTCATTTTTGGTCTACCCCTTTAACTTTTGGGTGGTTTAATGGTCCTGTTGACTGTTTTGAGAATGGGGTAAAGGTTTCTTACTTTGAGGGTGGAGTTCCAATGATCCTGCCTTTTGTTTTCAATATAGGTTTTTGTGAAGCTTTGTGCTTCCGTAATGCTATATTTAAGTGGGGCAGGATAGGGGTCTCCTAACTTGTTTTTGGCGGCTTGGTCAGCTTGTTCATTGCCAGGAATTCCTATGTGCGAAGGAATCCACATGAATTCGAATATCTGAGCTTTTGTGGATAGTTCTCTAAGAGCATAGTAGGTCTCTTGATTTAGTGTTATGAGATTTTATTGCGTTTATTACACTAAGGGAGTCGCTGATAATTACGGATTTTTGGATATTGTTTTCTTTAATCCATTGTAACAATTCAATAATTGACCAGAACTTGGTAGTGAATATAGAGCAATGATCTGGCAGTCTTGTTCCCATTTGGATACCATATTCGGGGATAACTACTGCAGCTGCTGTTCAGGGAGGTTCAGCTGTTTTTTTATTTATTTATCCGTCTGTGAATATTTTTACGAAACCAGTGTAGGTGTCCTGAATATCCTTTGCAATTATAGATTTTAGCATAATTTCTTGTTCCAATTGTTCCCGTATTCGATTGCTTTGGTGTTTATCCTTGGTTTGGGTTGTAGACATGATGTTGGGTCAGGTGGTTTTGTGAATTCCTCCTGTTGTTCTAGGATTGGCAAGGATCTTTTAAGTCGTATGATTTGTTTTCCACCTGGAGGGTGTGGAACTAGTTTCTGACTAAATTTGGTGTTACATTTGTCAATGGCAATTTTGGTGGGATGTATATTGGGGTGTTTGGCCAATCGTATTGCATATCTGAGTAGCATTTCCTGTCTTCTCAAATTTAGTGGAAGTTCTCCGGTGAGTATTTGGAGTTCGTCCGTTGAGGTTGAGGGAAGGGTGCCGGTGCATACGATTAAGGCATCAAGTGTGTTCAGGAGTGTTTGATTTGCAGAGTTATAAACTTGGCAAACATAGTCTAGCTTCGATCTGATGAGTGCTCTATAGATTGTGAGCATAGTTTCCTGATTGGATCCCCATGTGGTGCCATTGAGGTTTCTTAAGATGTTCATGTCTTTGTTACAACTTTGTATTAAGAGATCAATATGGTGTGTCAAGGACAATTGGTTATCAAAATGCATACCTAGGAACCTTACCACTTTAACATATTTGATGATTTGATTTTGGATATAGAGGTTAGAGAGAGTTGGATGATTTATTCGTTTTGGGGAGAAAATTATAGCTACAGTTTTTTCATGTGAAATTTTAAATCCCCATTTATCCGCCCATTTTCATATGTTATCTAAACTTTGCTGGATTTCATACATGACTAGATTGCTGGCGGGATTTCCTGCTCACCAGATGCCGCTATCGTCGACGAATTGCGAGATATTAACTTGTTTTTTGAGGCAAGGTCAAGGTCAAGGTCGTTGATCATAATGTTGAAGAGCGTGGGGCTGAGCACGCTCCCTTGTGAAGTGCCGTTTTCAGGGGAGTATTCCTTTGAGTGAGTGTTCCCTACATGGTGAGAATTTTACGACCTGATAGAAAGTTTTAAATCCAGTTAAACATGCGCCCAGTAATGCCAAAATGGTTAAGTTTCGCAATCAATCCTTTAGTCCAAACTAGGTCAAAGGCTTTTTCGAAGTCAAGGAAGACGGCTATGAGGTGTCTGTCTGTTTTCCTCTTCGAGTTGAAAGCCAGTTTGATATCTGCTTCTAACCTTAGTAATTGGTCAGTGGTGGAGCGCTTGTTTCGAAAGCCACATTGGTTTTCTGATAGTAGGTTATTGCTTCCGAGATGGTGTTTTAATCTTTTTGGAAGTATAGTTTCCATAAGCTTGCAGATATTATTGGTGAATGAGATGGGTCGGTACGAATTTATATTACTTGGGTCTTTGCCAGGTTTAGGGATGGGGATAACAATGGCGTGTTTCCAGCTTTCATGCATTTTTCCACTAAACCAGATTAAATTGAATAGTTTGAGCATGGTTGTTGTTATATTATAGGGGAGGTTTTTATAAATTTCATAGGCAATTTGATCTTTTCCAGGGGATGTTTCTTTCTTTTTCCCTAATGCTATCTCCCATTCATACAAGGCGATTTTGCTATTTAAATCGGAGTTCTTGGTTCCCATGTCTTTGAAAAGGTGCTGATGAGTTTTCTACTTTACATCTATGTTCTTGAAAGTTTTGTGTATGGTTCGTTTTGCTGCTCAGTCAGTGAAGTGATTGGCGAGCATGTTAGCTTTGTCTTGATTGGTTCTAGCGCCCCTCAATTTAGGGGTTAAAATGGTTGTTTTTCCCCTGATCGTTTTAATCTTATCCCAGACTTGTTTAGAGTTGGATTTTAAGTTTAGTTTGGAGCAGAAATATTGCCATGATTTTTCCCTAGCTTGCTTTATAGCTATTTTAAGTTGCGTTTTTTTTTTCTCTTTCTCTATAATGGAAATTTTTTTTGGAGTTTTCTGTATGCTTAAATTTATTTAGGGCTCTTTGTTATCTTTATGTGCTTTTTGGCATCGGTCGTTCCACCAGGATACTGATTGTTTAGTTTGTGTATTGGCGGTTTTTGGAATACTTAATTTGGCTGCATCTTGAATAGTTTTAATTATATTATCATAAAAGAGATTAATATGTGCATTTTTTAAATCCTTGGTATTATTGTTTATTAAGATTTTTCTAAATTTATCCCAATCTGCTTTATCATATTTCCATCTAGGTGGAGCTTCAAGGGGGTTATGTTGTATTGACATTTTGATAGTAATGATAATGGGGAAGTGGTCAATTAGTTAGTTGTGCTAGTTTGGGGGTGAATATGATAAGGTCAATAGCTGAGATGGAACCATCCTCCGGATTTAATCTGTTGTTGGATCCGTCATTGAGCATGATCATATTGGACTCAGCTGTCCATTCTTCTACCAATTTGCCCCTTCTATCTATCTTATCCCCCCCCAATTCATTATGAGCATTGAAGTCGCCACAGATGATAAAGTTGTTTGTTAAGATTTGGGAGAATTTGGGATAAGAATATATGTTGGCTGGTTTATCACTGCCTCCTGGGTCATATATGCTAACAATCTGAATATTTGTTGAACCAGTGTTTACAAGGATTGATTGCATTTCAAGGGTGGAGTTATTTTCGTTGGACGTAGGAACTGTTAAGAGTTTCTGAGTGGGGATGGTTTAAAGTAGAAATATTGCCAGGCCTCCTCCTTTCTTCCCTTTGGTGCGATGTTTAAATACGCCTGGGGAGTACCCTGGTATTTAGGTAGGCTTATATGGTTTTTGGATAGATGGGTTTCTTGTGGGACAATAATAACCGGTTTGTTATTAGCATGGTTGCGATTATATAATAGTTCCGGGACGTTTTTTGTTAATCCCCTACAGTTCCATTGCCAAATTATACGGTCTTTTTTGTTTGTGCTATCGAGTGTGAGTGCTGGATTCTACTGTTGTGATTGGATCCTGGGGAGTGATAGAGTGGTGTGGAAGTGGCTTGAGAGGATTGTGTTTAGTTTAGTGACTATTGTTTCTAATGTCGGTGGTTTAGTGTTGTCTAATTTTGCTAGTTCTTGAAGTAGCTCTATGCACATCGGCCATGTGACTGGTATCATTGTTCTGGGTGTTTATTTTTCCAGGATTGTCAGAGTGACTGCGGTGTTCATTTGTTTCCCCTTGTTTAGAGGTTGTATATTTTGTAGTGTTTGATTTTGGGGGTGGCTTTCTATTATTCCTGGTGGGATTTCGGTTACTGGGTGTGGTACTAGCTTTAGATGTTTTGAATTGATTATTCGTATTTCTTTTAACCTCAGGTAATTTTGATGGTGAATTGTTTACTGTATTGTATGCTGCTATATATGTTAGGTGTTTTGCATTCATGAGATCAATTATCAGTTTCTCTTTGATGGTGTGGGGGCATTCTGCTGCTCTGGAGTAGTGATGTTCGCGGCAGTTGGGGCACTTAATAATTTGAATTCGGCAAGTACCCCTGTGTTGACCACCGCAGTGTTCGCATCTAGGTTTGTAACGGCATTTGAGGGCGTAGTGTACCCAATGTTGGCATTTATTGCAGAACCTGGATTTGTTGATAAAGGGTTCCAGTCTGTGGCGTACCCCGTATGGCCCTAACTTAACCATGGTGGGGTGGGGTTCAATGTATTATATTACTGCTTTTGATGTGGGTTGCCCTTTAAGAATTTTGAGGCGATAGACTTTTTTGACCTTAGTTCCATGTTCCGGAAGTCATTATTTAAGTCTTTGTTAGGGCCTGTTAGTGTTAAGACGGCTTTAAAGATTTTTGTTTGGGTTTGTTTAGTGGGTTCTTGGTTGGTTTTTAAGTTATTTTGTGGCATGGGGGTGAGTTTGTGTTTGGAGTTGCAAGGGAGGGTGTGTTTTTTTTGGATTTTGAAATGCCTATCTATTTTGACTTTGATGTGCCCTACGTTTTCTGTTTTAAGAACTTTTCAACCTGGTCGAGGGTACTGCATTGTATGATTAAGTAGTTGGCTTTAGGTCTAATTAGGTTGATCTGCCCCTAGTGTGCTCTAGCTAAGGCTCATGCGACACTTGTGGAACTTAAATAGTGAAGCTGACTGTTTTTGACGCAAATAAAAAAGTGTGTGTTCAAGCGAGTGGTATTGTGGTTTTGCTTGATGGGAGGGGGTGTATTATGAGTTATTTGCCTTTTGGAACTTGGATGTTGCTCCCTTCCCTTTTGAGTTCCCTGAGGGGCCTGGAATTTGGTTGTAGTGTGTTATTTCCCTTTGTTTGGTTGCTTCCCCTGCTGAGATCTCCGAGGGGCCGGGAATTTGACTATTGTGAATTACCTCTTTTTGCTGGGGGGGGGGAGTGTGCTTCATGTTTAGTAGTGCTAGTTTGTTTGGTTGTTTTAGTGGTTTGGGTTTTTTATATAGAATTTTGATGATTTAACATTGCTGGGGGTGTCGTATTTTGATTGGCTGTTGCTTTAACTGATTTGTCAGAATTTGGTTGTTGTTGAGGTGAGTCGCAAACTTGGGGGGTGGGAGGTCATGGTTTATTTTGAGTCTAATTGGTAATTTAGCTTGTGTTCGAGCATTTTGAATGGTGGTTGCGGGGTTGTTGTTTGGTTTAAGTTTTGGTCTAAATATGGGGAGCTAGTGGTAAAATTTCCTTCCATGAATTTGGTCAATTCAGACAGTGACATGGGGAGGGTGTCATCCAGTTCCTCATATTCTATCGATATGTTGGGGTCCTTAAAGAAGACCGGGGATATTGTATAATCATGGCTTTGTTTGGTAGGTGTTACTAGTTCCGGTCTGGCGGGGGACCTAATCGTGCAATGTAGAGTTTTTTCAACTATAAATTTGATTGATGGGCTCTTATTCATGTTAATTGAACCTGTGCTTATGGGGTGGGGAGGGGGTGGGAGGCTAGTGTGTCCCTGTGGTTGAGTTTGGGGATTGCATTTGGCCATAAACTTGGTGAGGGAGTTTTTCCTCCTAGCTAAGTTGTGCCTTTGGTTTAAAGAAACTTTGTTTATGCCAGTGATTTGAGACATTTTAAGTTGCAAGGCTTGAGTTAATGTTACCCTGTTATTGACTGAATGAATATAATAAATTATAGTCGCCTAAGCAAACTAAGTGCTTTTGCGAATTGTTAATTCCTGATGACCAGGATATTTAATTGATCGGGGTTGTGGGAATGGAGTCGCTACAATTCCGCGTTTATGTGTGATTGTCACACTTCTTAATTAGTCTGTCTGGAAGTGGCAACGGTGCAAAGGTATCCAGGAACGGCGCACAAACCAAAACAAACAATTTCCAATCCACCAACTAATAAGAGCGTTTTATTAAGTTCAATTAGCATTACCAATATTCCCAATAAAAAGAATTAACTTTTTTGTTGTGAATTCAGCCTTCAATTAGATTTATTCAATCTTGGTTACATATTACAAATTAAGTTGGGGGCCCCTAGTGGCCGAGCGGTCTAAAGCGCTGTCCGTTACGGACCACTGCCATCTCACCTCTGTCTGCGTGGGTTCGAGTCTCGGATTCGGCTAATGTGGGTAGGTGAGAAAGCTTGAAAGTAGCTTCTCGTGGGTCGGTGGTTCTTTCCGGGGTTTTCCCGGGTTCTTCCTCCACCATTAATACTGGCCGCCATGTAAAGCCTATCGTGTGCTGAAAAATGGCGCTAAACCCTGCAACAACAACAACAAATTAAGTTTCTACCAGAGTATTAAATACACCATTTGCTAAAAACTAAATCGGATTGAAAATTGAAAAACTCGGTTCGTACTCTTACGCGGTAGAACCAGGTTTGTAAACCCGAATCTGATTGGCAATTTAATCCTTTGATTGATTTCTAAATTGGTGATATAAGGTATGTAAACTTCAGTTTGATTGGAAGTTGAAACTTTTGGCATTTTTTTTCTTTCTACTTGGACTAACTCAAACATACTAACTATGCAAGACTGCATCTGATTGGAGGTTGAATTCTTTGGCTGGTTTTGCAACTTGTAAGGTTCGTATACTAACTAAAATTTGATTGGTAGTTTAAAAGAAGCTTTGTTTATGCCAGTGAGCACGCACTAATAGCCCTAACACGCCAGGACGTATTTTATTTCAAATAAAGTCCAGTTGTGCTAGTGGACAATAAATAGACCCAACAATGTCTAAGCCACCTTTGTAATTCTGCCAAATTATTTGAGTTTCAGAATTTTCCTATATCTTAAGATGTTTGAAAAATTCTAGTACATAGTGTACATTAAAATTCCCTGTTTTTTGTGTGTACTGCTATGTCTAAGCGACGTTAAAAAAAATTGTAGTCTCTATTAGGTGGAGTTAATTTTGAAGCGGTGGATAAAGGATCAGATCAGTGTATTGGTACTATCGAGTGGTAATTCCGAGCCAAAGAGAGAGGCCAAACATCATGAGCATGTTGATCCACAATGCTTGTGTTGCTGTCAGTTGTTATAACCATGGTCACATATCTCATAATAATAACTGTATCCTAGGAATGCGGTGATACTGGTGATGGCATCGAAATGTTCACCGTGATGATAGACGTGAATGTATTTTCCGTCTTTGAAGGTCCGCGCACTTCTTGAGGTTGCACTTTCAAGGTGTAGCGTGGAGCCAAGACGTCTTACAATGTTTGCATTTCAGGAATGCCACAGGATGTGTCTTTGGATAGCCCTGCTTGCTGTAACAGGAGTTCTGCTTCTCATTGTTGTTTGGCACGATTCGATTTTTGAATAGTTTGCCAAGCTCTTTTCCATTGTACCGTTTAGTTCTTGTCAGCATATGTTCGTCCCACCACGATGGCACGGGCTAAACACATCTGGCCTTGAGGGTTGTTAATTCGGGCTAGGCTACGCTTGATCCTACGAAGGTCGTCAACCAATAACACTTTTCTGCGTTGTCCCTTTGGGGAGAGACACGTGGGTCATGAATAATGTGGCTTTTCCATCGGTGATGTGAAACTTGTCGTTGGATTGTTGCACGTGTTGAATCTTGTCGATGACTTTGGAAGGTGTCAGTTCTGCTGAGCTGCTAAACTCGATCCAAACGGGGGACTTCAGACTGTCGTGATCAATGGAAAGTCTCATGCGATCGTCTTCTTTGGGTTCACATTGTCGTTTCAGTGTGGTTAACAAAGAATCCCACACCTCGGTGATTTAGCCCTCTGCTTTCTTCAGCGGTACGTTGGACATGAAATCTTTAAACTTCACCGTGTAGGTGTAAGCTGTCGTTCTAAATTTTCTAGATGAGCGCTTTTCCGTCTCTCAAATGTGGTAGTAATTTTCAGGGTTTACTAATGGTGGTGAGCATTGGCTGGGTGTAGGCTCTCTGGATCTGGAGTCTGGCTCACTCATGCCATCTTAAAAATCACAGGCATAAATTTGTGCCAAGACTTCAGCTATTGTATGATGCGATAAATCATGTTTCTGCCTTACTTTCTTCTTCTTTCTCCACGACATTATGCGATCATTTCATCTTGATTGCGAAAGTTTTCTTCAGACAAACTACAGACTACTCCCCCTCCTTTCGAGATAAAAGGCAAGATACTTGCTATATCTGTAAGAAGAAAGGGCACTGGACTACAGAGTGTCCAGACCGTCAAAAAAGCATGACAGGTGTCAGAAGAGACAAAAGTCAAGATACCTGTTATCATTGTCAAGAGAAAGGACATTGGTCTTCAAAATGCCCTAAGAAACAACAGGATCAAGAGGAAGAGAGGGGTTCCGAACAGGAAGAAGAGGTACCCTCCCCAAAAGAAAAACCCAAACACGTGCAGAAAGAGAAAAAAGAGAACAAAAGAAGAAGAGGAGAAAGTGAAGAAGAAGAGGAGAAAATAACTGTGAAAGTAAAGAAATTATAAAAAAAAACAGAGAGTGAACAAAGACACAGAAGAAGTCTATGAACTTTTTAAAGTGTTGTGTTGTGTTGTGACTTGGATTGTAAAGTTTGTACCAGAATAGACCAGGCAGAAAACGTAAGTATCACTTGGTTTTGATTTTTTAGAATATGGACCAACACTCACGCGCTCACTCACTCACACACGTACATCATGGGTAAAAAAAAGGGCTTTTGAGGTTTAATTGATTTTGGCAATTGAAATACTATCTTTTCTCGAGAGAAGTGGGTGGCCCTGAAAAGGTCCGTTGGGCGTTTGTTTTTAAAAAAATACTCAGGAACGGAACGTAATCATCTTTAACTGCCTTAAGCCTTTGCCACGGCCTAGGGCTACTTCTATACTGGCTCCTGTCAATAAATTGGTATAAATCACTAGAGGTGGTATCGCAGGCGTAGTAACAGGGCTGTGTTGTTTGGCTCTTGAAGGTCTTTTTCTCTTGGTCGTAATAAAGAAGTCTGATACATTTGTTTCAAACTCATTAACTCTGCTAAATTGCCTAAGAGTACCGTTACCGTTTGCCTTTCAATGGTCTACTTCTCTCGTAGACCTTGTTTCTTCTCCGCTGCTTCATCCTGTCGTTTCTTCTAAGTCTTAACCAACTAAATGTGTTGCGATGAGGCTATGAGGTGTCAGCATAGTAGAAACGTCTACTCTCGTGTCGTCAGTGCTGTTCCGTACAGACTTATGTCAGATCATCATGGACAATTATCCGGATCACCAATACGAGCGTTTGGAAAAGAAGAATTTATGTGGAGAGACAAGGCTGTTTGAAGAGAGTTCTCATCTACGGTCCATAAGTTAGAAGAAGTTTGAGGAAGAGAAGAAGGCCTATGGGTTGCCTTCTATGTTAACGGAATGATGTTAACATAAACCCAAAGGCCCTTTTCAGGGCCACTCATATGCCTCGAAAAGATTTGCTTTCTTGCCTAAATTTTTTTAAAAGTTAGTTGTATAGTTGTTTATATATATATGTTGTCTGTTGTATGTGTTATCTCTGTCTCTGTCCTGCCAGTCCCGTTCCCGCCAAGCGTTCTAGTTTTTTTTCCCGCTGCTTGGTCGATTGAGGTCAGCTCCTTGCAACATAGTTACCCATCCTCAGTACTGTGATGTCACCTTACCCCTTCCATTCCTGTTGTCCGTATATAACTCCAACCTTTTGTCCGTATACAGGCCCAAGAACTTTTTGACTAGGTTTTCCGTTGTCCGTATAAATCTTGTCCGTATACAGGTCGGGGGTGGGGGGTGGTCTGTAATGTATTTTTCCATTGTTCGTGTATCGCCCCCCCCCCCCCACTACTCGTCTGGAAAATATTCTAATCGCTGCTTCGCCTACCCGGAAAGTCATCTCGACATGATGTCTTCGCCCAGCAACTTTTTATGGTGTCTATCTTGAAGATCTTGTTATCACTACTCCAAAAGGATGGTCACATAGTCATGTGGTTTTCACCAAAAGATATCTTATAATATCTAGTTGGTCGTAAATGAAAATGCTGCCAGTCTGTCAATCAATATGGCTGCCACAGTGGCCCTTTTGAAAATCTTGTTATCGATGAAAAATATCAGAGATAGTGTTGACGCTTACCAGTTACAATGAAGAAACCTTCTTGCGTTAGATTCCCCGAAAATTCTTTTCGGCCAGTACACTGTAAATCCTTTCGAAAGAATCTTGTTTTATGCTAATACATTTTGTTGCATTATCTAAAACGTCTGTTAGATGGTGTGGTCTAACAATAATGTGCATTTAAATTTATTTACTTCTAGGGCATATGGTTGATTCTAGTTTGACTGCGTCGCACCTGCGATCAATATGTCCATGGAGAGAGAGAGAGAGAGAGAGAGAGAAAGAGAAAGGGCGAGTTATTATTGGTCAGTCCGACACTTCTCGTCCATTTTTAATTACATTTAGCTGATAAGATAAATAGAAAACAAGAAAGCAACTGGAAGATTTCCATTTAGAATTCAGTACATTTTTTAAATAAAGCTTTGTTTACCCGACCCAACACTATCACAAATTAGTGACCATAGGTCCGTAATCTTCTCATGTGTTTGTTGTATACTTGCCATGACTAGGTAAACAGTAAGTATACTCAAAGACTTTAAAGTATAACTGCAATTAAAGCAAGTATATATATAACTTTTAACCTCTCTCTGGGTCCCCGGTGATTCAACGAAAAATAATATTCCTAAACCATAAGGACAAGTAGCTATATCGAGTTTTGCAAATTTCCATGCAACCGTTTATGAATAACCATTGTCACATACAGACGGATGGACATACGCATGAGTTGTTTACCGAACTACACCATTTTTGTGTGTGGTGTTATCCTCGTATTACGGACTATCAGATATTCATGACAGTTCAAAATGAAATTTAGGACGTGTGAGAGTCGTTACAAACAACTTTAACCCCAAAAATATAAAAACATTAAAGGTAGACAAAGTTTTTAGAATACCACAGGTATTAAGTTTACAACGGATTGTCTCAGACCTCACCGATTTTGTCTCATAGACTACGCAATTTTGATTTGTACAAGTTTAATCTCTAAACACTCCTTGCTCAATCCTTTCTTTTTGATGTATTATCTAAGAATTGATGGAGGATTACACTTAATAAATATTGCTTAATCCAAGTTTAAATTAATTTTTAACAAATAAATATGAAATGAAGAGATGGAGAATGTTACGAAATAATCGCATTAAATTTTCAACGGTTTTGTTTACTATGTCCTTTTTCTTTATGTTTTATATTTGTATATAAATATAACCATTTATTTAGCACTATGGATAGCTTGGCAGAAGTAAAATTACATTATTCCCCCCCCCCCCCATATAAACATGTATTACTCAACAAAAGCATTATTTAATTTGTCGCTTGTGCATTTTAAAATGGTTATAATGCTCAATCCTCCATAACCCGGATGTATTTGCACAACTCATTACTAGTGTAACGATTCCGACAAATCTGTTAATTAGATTGATACCTGTGAACGATGATTGTTCTTACGGTACACTGGAGCTGATAAACATTCATTGCTTATAAAAAGTCAGGTACAACGTGTAGATTATTAAATACTACATTAAATTATATTAATTATTTCATACTGAAAATTGCTTTAGGAGGACCGATAATCATAAGATAAAACCTGTTTGTTAAGTAGGATAGGCTAGTTTTTCTTCTTATTGTTCGTCCTTTCTCCAGTGATGGGGGGGGGGGAGGGCATATTGCAAAGCATACAGGCTAAATTTTAATTAAGACAAACCAGACACCAGAGACTGTCTTTCGGTGAAAACCCCATGCTAATATGACCTTCCGCTTAGGAGGAGGAGCAATAACATGAGTTTCAAGATGACTTCTTTGGGAGCCATATTGGATGCAGGGTCGACATCCTATACATTTAGGACCAATCAGATATACAAAAATTTCTCTGTGCAAATACGATAGTCCATTCAAGTAGAGTACCAATATAAAGATGTTTAAGATGGCTGCATAGGTGGCCATATTGGGTAGACTTCTGGTGAAAATCCCAATGCAATATCACATTCCATTCAAGAAGAGAAACGATATAAAATGTTTTTAAGATGGGTGCTATTTCGGTCTTACTTGATGTCTGAACAGCACCATTTTCATGTAGAACCATTTGTATAAAGTTACATGGCAGTCCTCCAAGTAGTTTAGGAGGTGATGTGATAACAAACTCGTGCCAACGAACCGACGAACGAACGAAAACAGGCCATCCCATAATTTCTTCTGGTAAATGATGACTAGATCTAAAAATGTCTTTTATTTGACGCAAAAGACTGTTTTCATCACTATCCTAAGTTTATAAAGCAATGACACCATTCCTTAATTCTGGAAGAAAGCAATATATTATAGAGTCACATTATAAAAGATCTGTTAAACTAGAACATATTATCTAAACATTTTGCTACTCAGTGTGAAATATATTTAAACATGCATGATGGGTTATTAAGCTACTAGTGAAATCTTTATTTCATTTAATCGTCGCTGATGGAAGTTGCTACATTATTGGCCAAGTCATTATAATCGGCGATTGTTGCAATATCGGCTGTTGTAAATATGTCCATTAGGGAAAGTGCGGTATACTCATATTTCTCACCAAGCGTTTTATTAGATGTACAGTCTCTGTTGTTAACCATTCCTGCAGACGAATGGCCTTGCCATTTTGTTGCTGCTATCATTTCACATTCTTTCTCTGTTGTTGTCTTTGCACTATCTTAAGGTAACGTAACATATAGATATTTTAGTACGGAGCAACCCTATTGGCCAAATGAGTCAGGGATATATGAGAGATGGAACGTTCGTAGTGAATAGTTTACAGAAATAATGGTTGCGTATTCAGTTCATAGTGGGTGGTGTGTATAAACCGTGGAACATTGGTTTCTTGATGTGTTCACGCTACGTTCGGTATTCTATCTAACAGAAATGAAACGTGTTTCTAACATGTCTGCTAACTGACAGACTAGGGTGATGACGGACGTTCGTGATATAGAAAGAATTCCTCACATAGTTGGATGGAAGTTTGTGTTAGACAGGCTGGAACGAATTGGGTGAAAACATATGTGCTGGTTCTGTGGTCCAACGGACTATATACATTTTGGGGAAGAATATTTACAATTATGAGCTGAACTATTTTCATTTATTGGCAGTTACTACGGTGATTAAGATCGGGTTTCACACATCAGGAACTCCTCCTTCCACCTTTAATTAACATCCATGACTTCAGGCTCTGCAGGACGCTTTACGATGGCCATACTTCTTTCTTTCTGTGAGACGCAACAGTGAAGATAGAGATTAAGAACATCTTCATATTTAGTTATGTCCCTTTTCATCTATTCCTGACCTATGCAGACCTCACCCAAGTCGTATTGAGTTTGAATACACTGTTAGATATGAATTTGTGTTTTGTGCTACCTTATTTAAAAAGAAGATGATTACATGAAGTTAACTCGGATAAAAGACCCTTTTTCTGGTCAGTACATGTTGCGAATATATTAATGAAGACATTCTGCAGTACAACGATTCCTCACGGCTGCCATGTCAAGCAAGACTCAATGGAGTTTTGGTACTTTGGTAGACTGGTGAAACCTGTTAAGGACAACGAGGAGGGACCGGAGTTGGAACGTAAAGCGCCGACCTGGAGCTGCAAATTCAGTGATGATCTGGGTGATCTTGCCAGAAACATGGCAGCTGACACCCCTGCTACACCCGGTGAGCACATTAATGTATCTAATTCAAATAATTGTGGTAGGTACTTCGTAAAGCATGCATATTCACTTCATAATGCCTCTTCTCATTTACCTGTAGTAGACAACAGTGTTATCCCTAGGCGGGAAAGGGTGCTCGTTGCTTGGTAGGGCATTTAATCTTTAATCATAGTAAAAAATAAATCGCTACTATGGGTACCCTTGTAGACGAGAGTAGGCACTTTGGCACTCCGATGGTGTATTTTAGGTAAAAATTTACACTGCGGTGAAAACTAGGGGTTAATGATGCCAGCTGGACGCCTTAATGTATATATTGATTGTTACCATATGCCATGTATTAAACCTTCTGAGGGTAGCCGCCAGTTCGGGCAGAGTGCACCTCAAAAAGAGCTAGGCACCACGAAAACAGGCAGTGGGCAGCTCCCCCCTGAAACAGACCAAACACTGTTGAGCTAATTGATGACTGAAAATGTAGCCCTTATAAACTAATTTATATGTTAATTGATCAAATCGGCTTGATTGAATATTCTCACTAGTGCCTTAGGTACACTTTGTTCTTATACTGCACGCATCTTCGCTGACTTCTATAGCCTCAAATTCCTTTGGCTTAAATCAACAAACTCTGCGCCTGCCCCGAACCTAACATGTATTTTAAAAAAGGAGAGAAAGTAGCAATGATTCATAACGTATTGCCTTGAAGAAAGAAAAAAAAATGCAAGGAGGCCAGGCGCCAACAAATGTTACTGGCATTGGGCTGCCACAAAGTGGCAAACCCAGATTAGTGCTGGATTGGGGCTTGGACTATGCGTTATCTGTGCTTACCTCCCTTGTTTAATTAGGGAAATACCCACATATGTATATCACAATTAACAACAGTTTCATACAACACAAGCTATGTGAATATAACTGCTTTATTATTATTGTTGTTCTTCTTCTTTTATTATTATTATTATTATTATTATTATTATTATTATTATTACTATTATTATTTACGTTTTAATATTTATGCAGGAATAAAATTATATGCAAACGTTCCGCAAAAGAAAAACAGTATTTTCTTTTCTCCTCATTAACTATAAAAGAATATGTATATCTGCAGAAAGTTAAATTCCATAACTGTAATGATGTTTTAAATAATTTAAGTCATTTGAAAAGGGGTCTACACTTTTGACTTAAAATAGTCAACTGATCATTAACAGTCACAAAGTGCATACTCTATCGAAATTCCGAAAGTTCACACTATCGAACTTCGCGGTGTGCAAAATGTATACACAACTTTCCAAAGTGCACACTATTTATCAAACTTCCCAAGGTGCGCGCTTTCTATAGAACTTCCCAACTTGCACATTATCTATCGAACTTCCCAAAGTGTATATTCTCTATCGAATTTCCCAAGTGTATACTCGCTATCGAACTTCCCAATGTGTACTCTCTATCAAACTTTCCAACGTATATACTCTCTATCAAACTTCCCAAAGTGCGTACTCTCTGTCACTACATCCGAGGTGTATACTATCTATCGAACTTCCCAAATAGTATACTATCTATCGAACTTCCCAAATAGCATACTATCTATCGAACTTCCCAAATAGCATACTATCTGTCGAACTTCCCAAATAGCATACTATCTATCGAACTTCCCAAATAGCATACTATCTGTCGAACTTCCCAAATAGCATACTATCTATCGAACCTCCCAAATAGCATACTATATGTCGAACTTCCCAAATAGCATACTATCTATCGAACTTCCCAAATAGCATACTATCTGTCGAACTTCCCAAGTAGCATACTATCTATCCAACTTCCCAAATAGCATACTATCTGTCGAACTTCCCAAATAGCATACTATCTATCGAACTTCCCAAAGTGCATACTCTCAAACATCTCAAAGTGTATACTCTCTATCGAACTTCTCCATGTGCATACCGTCTATCACACTTCCCAAATTGTTTTTTCCGTATCAAATTTCCAAAGGTGTCTACTCTCTCTAAAATTGCCTAAAGTGTATACTCTCTATAAAACACCCGAAAGTATGTACTCTCTATCAAACTTAGCAAAGCGTAAACTGTATGTAAAACTTCCAAAGTTGATACTCTTGATCAAACTTCCTAAAGTGCATACTCGAGATCAAACTTTCCAAAGTGTATACTGGAGATCAAATTTCTCAAAGTGCATACTCGTTATCAAAATGTATACTATCTGTAATACTTTCCGAAGTGTATACTATCCATCAAACTTTCCAGAGTTTATACTAACTAACGACTTTCCCAAATTTCACACTCTCTATCAAACTTTCCAACGCGTATACTATATATCGGACTTCCCAAAGTAGCTTTTCTCTATCACACTTTCCAGACAACGTTCCCTCGAAGCGAATGGTAGACGTGCGCAATAGGCGTGCTGCATTGTGCAAGTATTACGGTGATTTTAGCATTAATGTTGGATTGAATGTTTGGTAATTTTGATCTGCTGCGCAAAGAACAATTCAGCTGCGCGGGGATGTCTGAGCAGCTGCGTGCGCAGCTTAGAGAGAATGTTCTTTCCAAAGTGTATACTATATATCGAACTTCCCAAAGTGCATATTCTCTAACTTCCCATACTGCATACTACCTATCGAACTTTAAATAATGTATATTCTCCATCAAACTTTAGAATATGTATAGGCCTACATATCTTTGGAACATACCCGACCGCTCCAGCGACCTAGTGGTTAGAGCGTCCGCCTCGGATGCGGGAGGTCGTGAGTTCGACCCCCGGCCGAGTCAGACTTACAAAATTGGTACTAACAGCTATCTCGCTGGGCGTTCAGTATTAAGAGGTTAGTGCTAGGACTGGTCAGCCTAGTGTCATGATAATGTGATTGGGTGGGACATCATGCTACATGTCTGCGGCATGATGCTTCAGTGCTGGACGTCACTATAAACTGCCACATTGCAGACGATATGACTGAAAAATTGTTAAAGCTACGTTGAATATCCAAAACACATCACATCACATTGGAACATCCCAAAGTGCATATTCTCTATCAAACTTAGCTAAGGGTATACTTTCCAGAGGGTTTGGTATCTATCAAACTTCCCAAAATGCATGCTATTTATCGCACATACCAAAGTGCATACTCTCCATCACACTACCCAATGTGTATACTGTCTATCGAACTTTCCAAATAATATATTGTCTATCGAACTTCCCAAAGTGTATACTCTATGTCAAACTTCCTAAATTGGTTTAAATCGACCGAACATCCCAGATAAAAGTCTTTATTGTGGTACTATTTTCCAAAAAAAGTAAAATATAATTTCGGAGGGTAGAGAAAGTTTTACGAAAATTAGAGGAGTCATTTTGAAGTTAGGACAATTTTAATATCTAACGTTATGGAACATGGAGTCTTATCACGGGCGACAACTCGTAACTACCCTTGATCCCAAATGGGTGTGGCAGTTTGTCGACCGTAGCTTGCGACAATGAGATAATATGCTTAGGGGGAGGGGACAGTTTTTATGCAGAAATTTAATGTCGCATATATCTGCCTAATAAAAAAAAATATCTTAAAAAATCAAATACATGAGTGAGGTCAAAAAGGTTAATATTTTTGGATAGGTACAATAAAGCAACACTAAAGAATATCATTTAATTGATATGACAAGTCAATGGAAATTCATAGAATAAAAAGTTGATGCACCCCACCCCCAAACTTATACATGCATTTTTCATGTCCGAGGGCCATTGTTGAGAACACGTGGTGCTTACAGTGCAAGCACAAGCCCATTTCATGGATGATAATTTTGAAAAAACATTATGTACTTAATCGTTTCATGCTATTCAAAATAGTGGTCATTCAATCAGTTTTTTTTTTATATAAAGACATTCTACTTGCCTTGAACCAACGTGTCTACTGCTATGAGTAACTACCTCTGCTTCCTAGCCGACTATTGGTATTTCACTGGCAACAAACTGCAGTTATTGCATGAAGTGTACATGCCTAACAGCAGTTTTAAGAACAACACAAGCCGGAAAGACCAAATTCAAAATATGCCCATATCTTTAATTATTACACATTAATAGCTCAGAAAGTCACACCATGCTCTTAAGTTAAGAAATTTGCAGTGGCCAATATGCGAAATTGTCCCCAGCCACCTTATTAATTAGGACAATGTCGAAGCCCAGCCGACAAAGACAGGCGAAAGTCATGTGATTGGTCGATATCTTCATCTCCTTGGTATATCACGAAGAGTAATATTAATAATACCTCCATAATGAGTGGCAACGGTAATTAAAGGAGAGAAATACTATACATTTGCAAATGATAATTCTGAAATAAATGCGTATACTGTGAACATCCACGTTGAGAATTAAGGAATCATGATTTTATTTAGTGTCAAGTCATAATTCATTTATAACTTTTTTCCTACATATCATAACAACGGGATTACCGTTTAAGTAAGTACGATTTGCACGATTCCGAAGTAGCTTTTTGAAGATTTCATACTACAGCGAAAAGGAAATAAAATTTCAGAAAATTAATTACATGACTAGCATTAAAAAATTTTACACGCTTGGCAACACACACGGACGTAATAGCATATTTAATTAGTATTAGATGTAAACAAAATATACTTATTAAACAATCTTTATCAAATGCAGTCATTGCTTTCTTCATAAAAAAAAATATTTGGGATGGTTATTAATTGCGATGATGTAAATACTACAATGGCTAACCATGCAGAATAGAGGGTGTTACAAAACTACATGATAAGGTTACTGACATTTGTTTATTTATTTACTAAGAATATGTTCATTATCAGCATTGATACACTCGAGATTGTTGTATATTTCCTCCACGTGGAAAAAACAGTTATGATGCATATAAGGTGAAAATACAATAAGGGCACTCTCGTTGTCATTATACTTCGCGAAAATCGCATGGTTTCCAGATCTGTTGTTACGGCACCTTTGCAGGATTCCCACGAGATGTTATTCTTACCCTGGGATTCTGTGTGTGTGTGTGTGTGTAAATATATATATTAATTCGTTGTTTGTTTGTTTTTTGCCACCTTTGTTGGATGTGATCAGCTCTTTGAAAGGATTGTATACGCTGAACAGAATCCGTATAGTTCTTTCATTTTTACTCCAGTGTTCTAATGGTATGCAGAAGCGATAACACAACTGATTCCGAGTGCGAGGAAGCCACAATCAATTGGTGTTGGTGTGAGGACACCACAGTTAATTGGTCTGAGTGTGAGGAAGCCACGACCCGAGTTATTGTATCAGTGTTATAGTTTAGATGCGTTTATTTTGTATTTTTATGTATACATAATGGTGCCTCAAGTTACAACGTACCGATAAAAGATGAGAGGAAGCCACGATCTGTGTTGATTTCCTGGCTCCACGATTCATGTTTAAATAACTAAAACAGCAGCAGCAGGGAGGGCGAATCCTACAACTTTTAGAAGGTTCCAAATGCCGAAATAAACCCTTTATAAAACCGCGATGACGCTTTATGTAAACGCAATTGTCGCCGTCGTTGCTGCCCTTTGTTGTCGTTGCCCTCCCTGCTGCTTCCTGCGTCCCTTTTCAAAAACTAAGGTCTTTATCGAGGTACGAAAAATTATCCAAAAATCGTATCTAACCCGACTCGATACCGTGTTCGAGGATCATGTAGATTTATTGTTATAAATCCGTGCGGGGTTGATTGGGCATGACTAAATAAATTTCTAAACTTATTTATATCCATATGACCACTGCACCAAGTCTGATGAATATTTCGTAACGTGTGTGTATCAACTCGTTAAACACTGCAAGAATATTGCAGTTATCCCTGATCACTTTAGGAATTTGTGTATATCGCTGGGTTACATAAATCACATCAGTGTTTTTGTGTCTGTCTCTGGAAAATATCCTGGCAGGATTTGATTGTTTATCCAACATGACATCATCATACACGACTAAATTATTAATAAATCCATCAATATCATCAATACTTGGCGCTTCATTAATGTCAGTTATAAATTCAACAAAATCATCACCGTTTTCATTTAATGATTTTGCACTTTCATTAAAATCTTTTAACACTTCGTAGCATCGTTGATCGTCTACACTTGGTGCTACCAAATACAACTTGTCCCACTTCATCCACTTCATTATTAAATTAAGTAACAACTGTGTCTTACCACTCCCAGATGGTCCAATTATAATCATACGAACAGAATTTGGTAGCGCTGCGTGGTGCTTAACTGGTTCTTGTTTCCTTGTTGCAGAAAAGTTAGTGATTTCCATTAGAATAATATAAAATAAATATGGATTTATATTGTGTGAAATGCAGGGCGCGCACGCCAACAAGTGATCTAACAACCATTACAACAAAAAATAATAGATCTCCGGTTACGGGCAAGTGTGAACGATGCGGTACAAAAAAGTTCAAATTTATCTCCCTGACTCTGTCAGGTGGTAAGTCAGCGCCAAAACCAAAGTCAGCGCCAAAACCCAAGTCAAGTAAAAAAAAAAAAAACGAGGAGGTGATATTGCCGCCAAGTTAGGAAAATTACCAGGAGCTCCGTGGGCGAAATATCCAGGAGAAAAACATCTCCCAGGATATAATTACTGTGGTCCTGGAACCAGACTTGATGACCAAGACCAACCAAACCCAGGTGAGTATCCGATAAACGCTATCGATAAAGCGTGTCATGCGCATGATGTATTTTATAAAAGTAAAAATCTACAAGATAGGCGTCTCGCGGATGCGAAATTAATTCACGCGCTAAATTCCATTACTGATAAATCTTTCAAGGAGAGGTTAGCTAGTTGGTTAATAAAATCTGCGATGAAATCTAAGCTTGTATTAGGCGCTGATAATTAATTATAATGGAGTCGATTTATTATTCCCCAAGAGGATACTGGAAGGGTAACGCAGCAATTAGTAAACTTGCCAGTGCAGCAAAAGTCACACGTGATACTGCAGCAGATTGGTTATCCAAACAGGCAATATGGCAAATTTATCTACCGCGTCCTAGAAAAATTAATTTTGCACATTTTAATGTTAGTGTGCCAAATGAAGTTCATCAGGCTGATATATTATTTCTACCAAATGATACCGTTCGTCGTCGAACATACAAGTACGCGTTAACTGTAGTTGATGTTGCAAGTAGATATAAAGATGCAGAACCGTTAACGACTAAAACAGCATCTGAGGTTGCTTCTGCTTTTGAACCAATTTTCAACGAGGTGGTCTACGATGGCCAAATCTATTACAAGTTGATCCTGGCAAAGAATTTCAGGGTGTAGTATCATCAACGATGAAGCAACATAATGTCACCATTAGACGAGGGCATACTGAGATTCATCGTGATCAGGCAATTGTTGAACGATTTAATCGAACTCTTGCTGAGCGGTTATTTGGATATCAGTACGCGAAGGAATTCATTCAGGACAAGAGATCTCGCGAATGGGTTGCAAGATTACCAAGCGTGATAACTGCATTAAATAATGAAATAACTCGAACAACCAACATGAAACCTATTAACGCAATTACCAAAAAAAAATATACCCGTACAACGACGTGATTTTTCAGCACAACCAATACTGGGTGATGTCACTGTGAGATATTTATATGAACCAGGTGAACTTGAAAAGGGTAAAAAAAAGAGCGACTGATCTTATATGTAGCATCACGACACACAAGATATCTAACATAACTAGATCCACTGGTAGACCCGCAATCTACAGACTGGATTCAACTGCTCCTCAACGTGGATTCACACGTGAACAATTACAAGTATTTCCCAAAGACAGACAATTACCGCCCAGATCACTTAACTAGCACCCCTACGTCGATTACATTCAAGACAGGTCAGCATCACATTTTGTCGTGTATGACCGCGACTATTATCTTTTCTATCTACGGTGAATTGTCTTGGATTATTACTCGAATACTGCCACAACATTATACAATTACAGCTCACACAGTGATTATTCTGCTGTTGCTTCAGTGTCATGATAAATTCAACATCAAGGTCAAATTCTCGATTATTTTTTTTTCACTCTGTTTATAACCAGATAATTTTTTTCTTATTATATCAACTTGACATTTATCGTTGTCATCAGCCATTGACTCGTCCAAAACAATTCTCCGCAATTGAGATATTCTTCTGACTCTGGACACTGCTAAGTAAACTAAGTTTGACCACTCGATTCGATCATCAACGATCCAAACAACTGTATCAGAAATAGTCAGTCCTTGAGATGAATGAATCGTCATTGCGTATCCTAGCGTCCTCGGGGATTTGTTCATTTTTAGTGCATCTTCAACAACATTGACATCAACTGTGACAACATCATTTAATACAAGATTTTGTTTTCTTGACTCTGTCAAGGGTCCTGGTATATCAACGTCAATATTTTGTAGTCGTGTATCAGCTGGTCTATAACACAATGGCACTGGCAACATTGGAAACTTCTCCCGTTGCAGTGAAAACAATTTCATCTGAAGTGTGTCTCTGACTATCTTTCTACTTGCCACTATCAAATCGTTTGGTTTCCACGTTTTCCAAAAGTCGCTCATTGAAGTCTCTGAAATTATTTTACACATAATTTCACATTCAATTTTATTCGGTTGTAATCTGATTAATGCTTTAAATTCCTTCAACGTTGCATCAAGAGATCTATAATCATCAGACACTTCTTTATAATAATAAACAAAATCTTTGAACCACAAATGCGGAGATGGACCAATAAAAGGTGGTGGCTGACCGCGATCGCCGCACATAACGACTGCAGTATTTTTTGTTAATAGCCAATCAAGAAATATTTTTAATATATCTAACGACACTGTGCCTATTTCATCCCAAATAATAATCCGCGGAATATATTTCTCCCCCATTCGATCTGGAGTCCACACACCACCACTGTATTTGAAAAAGCTGTGATAAGTACAAGAATTGACTCCTCGTTGTTTCATCTCTCTGGCGAGTCTATGTGTTGGTGTTAGCACAATCATATCTGAATTTCGAAATAATTCAATCGCTCGAGTTGTCTTACCGGAACCTCCCGGTCCGTTCAAATAAACGGGTTTGTGTCTGGTGATTGGATCGTGTACAGACGGTGCAGAAGACACTTCTGATAAATCTGATTTGCAATAACTGTCTTTGATAGCAACATCAGCGGATTCACAATAACAATGTAACATTTCCTTTTTTATTCTCCACGAACTCCATGATTCATCAGTGCTTGTAAAACGAGCCAATAATTCTGAATATCTTTTATCGATATAAAATGAATCCGTTGCAACTCTAACTGCAGTGTCGGGAAATCTATTTACTTGCGATAGCAAATTTATAGAAACATAAGCCAGCATCGAAGATCTTTAATGTGTGTATTGAGGTGATTCTCCATTAATATAACTAACAATTGTGCCCAACCGTGTTCCGTCGGACAAGAAAGCGTCTTCCCGATTACAAAATATATTTCTCGCAGCGGCATCAGCAATTATAAAATTTAATTCAGCATCATCCATAATCAATCGTGAGTGATGTCGTTTATGATCATATGCACCATCTTGAGTAAATTTACCGATTATTCTTCTACCGAGATCTTTTGCTGTTTTTTCACTATTGCTGAGTTTAATCTTAAGAATATTAGGAGCGTTATTGTTAATGACATCAACAGGAGTATTTGGACACTCTCGTACATATTCCTCAATGACTTCATCGAGACTGATACGCTCCGGTGTTGGTAACCAAACCGAAGTCTGCGGTCGATATGATATGATTGCTTCACTGACCGTCAACGATACCAGTATTCGGCTGTCAAGCATGTATCGTAATAACACTATTGGCACCTAACGTTTCTCTGAAAAATGTCTGCCAAACCAAATATAACAAACTGGATGAAGTTTTTCAGCTAGCGCAAACGATGTCACACGAGCAAATCCTGTCAAGTCAAAATCGGGTAAAGGACCATTTATAGCAACTCGCGTCATCGAGTTCGTGGGATGTCCAAATCTTTTAAAATGTCCACTACACTCGCCCATCCCAAGAAAGCTTCCCGGATAACACGCAACCATATCAAATGCTATCATCTCGCTGCGGTCATACTTCGTATTCCACAAACCGCCGTGTCCATATTCGATACAACTCAATTGTATATCTTCAAGAAACTCACTTCGGGTTGGCTTCCATGAATTTCTCTCTCTGGCGGCGTGAGCGGCAACACTCGGAACTGTAAAACAATTAGTTAATAACTGCTCAGTGTTTTCTGAATATCTCTGTGCGAGTTTTTTCATTTCCTGTTGCAGAGATTCCGTCCGGTATAATTCACCGTTAGATCTTACAAATTGATCATACTCGCCATCTTCGGAACTTTTAAACAACCACACCGACACAGGGTCGTTTTTGCTTATCTGTTTAATAAAATCAAACATATTTCCCTTAGACGAATAATATTTCACAACACGATCCCGCGAAAATATCGTAACTGCGTTAGTCCAAGCGTGAGCGTTATGATCAGTGATATTTATTGGAGCTCCGTTCCGATTATATTTCGATTTGTATAATACTTCCTCTGTTATCATTGTTACGGTTATGGGAAATCTTAGTGCTTTTTCTAGCTCGGCAACATCGTTTATTGATGCTCCTGTATCCTTGACTTTTTCAGCCCACGCTGCTATCTTGGAACGTCTTAGATCAGTTAGACCGTTTCCGCGCATCTCATTTTTGAAATGTTCCATTACTCGCTCGGCTACACAATTCAGCTTTGAGAATCTCATTGGGGCAAGTTTATTGATTTTTGATGTTTTTATCGGATAGATTCCATAAATGACCGCGGTCGCAGGATACGCTCGAGCGTAATATGGTTTATCAATCCCAGTCAACATTCCTGGTTTGGAATCTTTACTTAACAGAACGGTTTTTCCATTAGCAAGGACAGGGTCACGTTTGTCACGGATAATCCACGTATCGGAATCTTCTTGCACAATAAACTTTATTCTGAAAAAATATTTCTGATTATCAAGGGGGAGATAATCGATAATTGTTTTCGCTCGTGCATCATTCATTGTAGCGTCCTTGACTTCGTCGACATTGACTTCGTCAATGTTGCGTATAATTTTAAATGTAGACAATACGTGAGATGCTCCATCATTACGAAATTCCTTTTTGGCGTTCCTGATAATATCAAACGAGATCAGTCAGGGCTCGTCTCTGCGAGTCAGGGGTTAGTCTGTCAAGATCGAATCTAGAAGCTTTTCAGGACTTGATTGCAGATAATCTTTCAAACTCCTCCATATTATATTTAAGACAAACATTTAAATAAGAAATATTATATATATATATATATATATATATATATATATATATATATATATATATATATATATATATATATATATATATATATATATATATATATATATATATATATATAATGAATCAATGCAAGTGGTTTAAAGTTGGATCTGTAACTCCTTGTAACAAATCCTGCAGGAAAGAATTCTGCGGGGAACATTCCCAAAGCATCCGAAGGGGGAGTTTAGGACCAATACCGTGTCTGCGATGTGGTGTTGGGGTCAGGGGTAAAACATAGTTATGTGCAAGTTTCGGGGGAAAAAGATACCTTGAACTTAAAAGATATTATAACAAAAAAAATAATAATGTTGCGCTAAAATATGAGCGTGATTATATAACTAAGTTTTCAGACAAATTATAAATTAGACAAATACATTATATATATAAAATGAATCAAGAATTTGTCCCACACCCCATCATCAATAACTACGAAGCAAATCGTGATGGAATAGTCAGAAATTGCAGGTTGAAAAACCAATTGGTGTTGTTAGTAATGCTGGTTATCTAATGTTTAGTGTTGGGAAAAGGATGTATCTGTCATCGTTTCGTGTTCGAGGTATTTAACGGAGTGATCCAAGACGGTCTTGTGATCGATCATATCAACAACAACAAACTCGACAATTCTTTATCCAATCTGAGAATTGTAATATAAAGTCAAAATTGTAAGTCTGGTAATACTGGCTGTAACAATAAAAGAGCCAAAGCAATTTTATTCACAAATTTAGATACGAATGAAGAAATAATATTTCATTCAATGTACGAGGCTGGCAAGTATTTTGATAGCCACAGATTCTCAATACACTCCGTGGCGAAAAATATAACCAAATCTGCCCCCTCAAAAAATATAATAATCAAAAGATTGTTTTTCATTATTGTTAGATCCGATAAATTTAAGGGAGATAACTCCGTTGAGCATATCTCATGCAATTAGTTCCTCTCCCCTTGTCAAGGTGACTTTGTCAAGGGGATTGTGGAACACACATATCATTACCTTTTACACGTAATGATATCCAGCGCGGTATACAGTTGTTTTTTTTACAGCCAGTTGTGTACACAATGCGTCACAGTCTATAACACTTCCGCGTTTGTCAGTACAGGTAAGTGTTATTTTTTCACAAATCCAGTTTTAAACTTAAATTTAATGTTTAAAATCCAGTTCAGAATTTCAATTCTGAATTTAAATTCAGCAGTAATGTTTCAGAACTTGTTAACTGTCTGTTAATAGTTACCTATATGATAATTTTTAAAACCTGTATTAACAGATGAGACCGTGGTGCAGTTGTAAAGCGTTTGACTCTCGTCCCGACTTTATCAAATGCCAGCGGTTCGAGTCTCGTCACGGACAACTGTTGACTGTGCCCATTTAGGGTTTTATAATAAAATTGGGGGCTCCAGCAGGGCCCTCGTGTACATATCTCCTCCACGTCGAATCGTGGGGGTGTGTTTTTCACCCCTGGGATTTTGATCTTGGGGGGTATGTACAACAGACAGCGTTGTGTGGAGCCCTCCAAAATAAACAGTGGCGGATGTAAGCTCTAAGTCATATGGGTAAAAATAAAACATTCAGAAAGAATGTGACCAAATAGAAACGATCACGGGGATTGCCGAGAAGCCACAAGAAAGGTCTCTCTAAGACTGAGATAAAGTCTCAAAGATAAAAAAATCTCCAAGATGAAATCTTGGGACAAAAGTCTCAAAGATAAAAAATCTCAGTCTGAAAGGACCCCGTGGATACATAGGTCAGTGCAAGACAACCGCTCATCATGCCACTGTTTATTATTTTTCTTTTAAATATATAATATTTATATATATATGAATTACGAAAATATCAATGATGTGATTGTTGCTATTAAAAAATTAGAAGAGCGCGGATTTAATATATCCGATGAACTAAATCCTGAAACAATCATATCTGATTTTGAAACACTACATGAAGCTAAATGCGCAGGGCGTTATATTTTGCCTGCTCAGTACAGATTTATAAAGAGGATCCAGACGAATTTATAGAAAGCGCTGGCTACAGTAGCAGAAGCACAAATAAATGAATTTGTTTCGTTGTCTCGTGCGATTGAAAAAATTAGGTTGGAATTAGCCCAAGAATATGAAACAAGGAAGGTGATAAATACTCGTGTAAGACAGCTAAAAAAGTGTATGTCCCTTGATGAAGTCAAGGAAGTAAATACTTGGAAATGAAATTGCCTTGATAAAATCAAGGAAGTAAAAAAAAGTGATATATTTTTTTATACACCCCCTTGACAAGTCAAGGTGACTTGTATCAGTCCTAGTTAGATAATATTTCCCTTAGTCGATCGGATTTAATGCAGGAGTGCGCATAATTGAGAATTTGATCTCGGTCACACACAATTGAAATAATATGCTCGCGTCTGAGACTATCTAACTGTTGCTGTGTTAGTAAGAAATCTTCGTCTCCGTATTCGTCAATAATGAATTTAACGTTAATTTCTTCTTGGGTAAATGCGGCCTTAACTGCTTGCTCGAGCGCTTGTTTGTCATACACGAAAACATTTATGTCGTGGTACATATTTAAGATCTAAAGATCTAAGATCAAAATATACGTACATACTCTAAAATTTGAGGTATACTGCAATGCGCGATCACAATATGATCTTTTTTTAGTCTTTTTAGTTGCGTATCAGTCAATATAAAATCGTCAGTGCCGTATTCGTCAACAATTATTTTTTCCGGGGTAACTTTTCCGGTTTTGACAGCTTCATCAAGAAGTTCTTTGTTATGTATGAAACATTTTACGCGGTGGTACATTATATAATACTCACTTGATTAATTGTCAGTCAGTATACCTCAAATTTTCCTGCAGATTTCAATATTTTTGTACTTTTTACTGAAAAACGTTGAATTTTTATGATTTTGACTAGTAAATACCCTATCAAAATTAGCAAATCGGACAGTGTGCACAAAATATATATAAATAAAATATTCGTGCGCAAAAATAAACTTACTCACCTTCTAAGACTGAAAGTCTCAAGACTGAAAATCGTAAGATTTGGAAATCCTGTGGATTTCTAGGATAAAAGTCTTAAGACTTTACAAGTAAATTAATATGTAGTGTTTCATTCCGATAATCAAGAAGGTGACCAGACTGGTCTGTCAGTTTCAAATTTATTCTGGTCAGCCACGGATTATGACATCGTAGAGAGACTGGATCGATCGGCTCTTGCACGATTAGAAATCCAGGTGGTACATCTTTCGGGGTGAATGAATAAAGAACAAATCCTTGCTGGACTTGATTTGATACTGTCGTGTCTGTGTTGTAGCTGCCATCAATGACATCACACACAAGATTGACTGCGACCACTTCAGTTATGTTTACGATGCCCGGAGATACATGTCGGCCGTCTCCGATTTGACTATTGTTGTGTCCGAGGATAGTTGGCGGTGGTAGTGATCGCCTATGTTGTGCAAGAATGTCATCGAAGAACTCATTGATGAGGTCGTTGACTGATTTTTGTGTTCGGAAAGAGAAATATATCCAGGAAATTTAAAATTTGGAATATCTTCTACACGTATTTTATTCAAATTTGCAAAATAATTCCTAAAAGTGCCACTACTGGCATCTGATACACTTTGAATAAATCGTATATTAAATAATTCCATGTCGTGTGCAATTTGATTTAATATTTCGATGTATTTGATAATTGAGGTTTTTAACGATAAATCAAAAACATGTTCTTGAAGATTTTGTCGTAATTTATTTAATATTTCCTTGTATTTGTTATTAAGAGAGTTGAAAAATTCCAAAACATGTTTTTGTTCTATCGATTTTCCTTCATCTACAGTTCTCATCACTCCCCAAACTCGACCAGCGTAAAGTAATGAATGTGTTAGATATTCCATATAACGATGATAGATGTCTGCAGTGGAAATATCATGATATGATTTATTATCTGTGACATAGTCAGACCTTATCGGCGTTGGTGATATTGGTGGCGTCGGTGGCGGAGTTTCAGGCCATCCTAACACTGTTCTGATCGAACTCTGATATATATCCACGGCGTAGTCTGGGGTGCTTATCTCAATTGCAGAAGACAGCGTTGGCTCATGAACAGTTATTGTTATCTTAGATTCTTTTCCTGTGATATTTTTTATTCGACTTTGTAATTCCTCATTGATTTCTTCGATTTGATAAGACCCGGTTGGTAATCCAATAACGTTCCAGTCGGGAGTGCCATCTTCTTTATTTTTATTTGCAAACACGAACGAATTATTCGCTGGCAATCCACCAAACGATTTTGATCTGATATTGGGCCAACTGTGAAATACTCGTAATTGTGCTAACGCATCTCGTTTACTGGAATCGCAGTTGGAAAATTAATACTGAATTCTGGTTTAGTCGAGATTACTGTTATCGAAGAAGTTCGTTTTGGGCTTGTATTTTCGACTATATCGAGCAGAGCTCGATGAAGTAATTCTGTCATTGTTATCTATCTTTTGTCTTTTCAAATGACTGGTGTAGTCTTCGTATATCTTTGCCATTTGCGTGAATTCGGAATCTGATATTGTTTCGTCGTTTAGAATTGATGATATCAGCGACGATAATTTCAAAGTAGGCGCTCGTGGCCGCATTGTTTAACTTTTCATATTCGTGCAATTTTGTTAGCGCGCATGAGGATATTTTTTCGCGATAATATTAGCAACGCCTGCAATTGTCGTTGATGTTGAAACTGTAATTGTTACCGCGATTGCAGTTGTCACTGTTGTTAGCGCTGATAATAATACTCCCGTAGATGCAACTATCGCGGATACTGAATGCACTATTGTGTCTAGGATGATTACACGCCGCTTGTATTTTTTTACTTTCATTGTGCATTCGTTAATGGTACTTTTTAACTCTGATTGCCATTCGCGTACTTGATCGTATCTATATTGCTGCGCATCTAATGTTGTCGTTGATGCTGACGCCATTTTATTATCTTACGCAGTAACCAATTGAGGCGTTTCAGCTACAAATTCCAAACACCACCAGTAAGATGTTGCGGTTAATTTCTTTCGGCGGATTCCAGTATAAATGTTTCTTCGGTTCCCTTGTTTAATATGATAGTCACAACCCCGGAATACTTGTCGGTGGAATGTCGCCAGGGATACGTTGTAAATATCTCAAATTTAGCGGCACTGAACACAGACAACCTGTACACCGCAGTGACTGTTGCTGTATATTTGATAGTATTATTTTGTTTAGACCATGTTGCAAATCCAGATGATACTGTGTATACTATGTTGGTAATATGCCCGGCAGTTACTCCAGTGGGTATTTTAATCAAACTGGTTTTGTTAACGATCTCAGGAATCCCACTTATGATATCTTGCTGTGTTTGTTTGATCGTCAACGGTGTGCGGAGTACCAAAGAATTCCTCTGCGGTTTCATTAGTTTTTTGAAAGTTTCTACGAAGTCTTGAAAACGCGGTTATGTAAACGTCATACTCGGCCCGCAACGTGGATAATTTACCGTCAACGGTGTCAACATAATTTTTCGTCGTGGCATCTTCCGGGGATGTTGGATCTCTTAAAACCACTATTTTGTTTCCGTTCATGCTAAGTTCACCTGTCATTGTATCACCGGTCTTTTTTACGCATTCCCTTGCAGCTTTTTGCGTATCATCTCTTAACGCCGCAATTGATATCAGCGAATCTTTGATTTTTCCGCTGTCAGTGAACACAGGGATGTTACCCGGAGTAGCTCCAATAACCCTACGAATTATTTCATGCCATTTGATATCGCTGGTTTTTAGTTTTCCGTGTCGGTCCTGAAAAATAACAACCTCATCTGGGTCTATCCTGGTCAGACTTAAAAGATTATCGATTTCATCTTTGGTCGCATATTTTGATAAATCTATATCGGTGCGCTTCACTTTTCTGTTGAGAAGAGATCTTCCGTAAATATCAACCATTATTTGATAGGAAACCGTTTAAATTGACCGGTGGTATACTCGTGCACGACTTTGTGAGGTGGTTTGATTGATTTTGATATCGCGGTGAGAACATTTAATACTTGACGACCACATATCGGAGGATCGGTTAGTGTTTGTGTTGGTAGCGTTGAGCACCAAACTTTCGATGGAATGTCTTTTGTATATTTGAAGAATTCAACTGGCAGTGCTAACCCATACGAATCAAAATAGATAATTCCACGTGGATGTATCGCGTAAGCAACCCAATGAGTTCCTGGACCATCGCTGCTATCGAGATTAATAATTCCGGTTTCTGGATTGTTTGGTTGTTGTGGTAACTGATCTCGCATGAAGACGCCTCTGAAATTTTTTATATTTAATTGTTTAACAGCATCGAGTAAATCAAAATTTGACATTGGTGAAAACACAAAGTGTTTTATCAGAACCGTTTTGGGTACCATGAAAGCGGAGTTCCTGGAAGTCTTAACCCGCGTCCTTTTTTATTGTATCCTTTTCCAGTTGCTTTCTTTAATGCCATTCCAGCAGCGGTTCCAACAGCTCCTAACGCGGCGGCCTTAGCGACAGCTGGGGCAGCAGCAGCTATCAGTGCTGGTATCGCGGCGAGAAGAGGAAATATACCACCGGTTTTAATCATGTCTTTGACGGCTTTTGGAGCAAAACTAAATTGAACCCCAGTTTTTGCTTGTTTTGCTTTATTGAAATGATTAAGTTGTGTTTTAGTCAGCGATAATTTGTTTGGACCGCCAGTAATTTTATCATTTTTTGTGTTATCGTTGCCCCACATGTGCTCGCGTTTTTCGATTGTAATTTTTTCGCCTGACCAGGAGTCAGAGTGACATTAACGTGACTGTATGACATTTTATTTAATACGAGATTGATCTAATTGTCTACATGTTTTCTACTGGTGCATCAATGACTCTCATTCGACCACTAGTGCCTTCGAGTAACATCGTTTTGTCATTGAGAATGACCGCGATTGCTCAATAGGGACCATAAGCAATTGGAGGACCATCTGCAATTTTGGGTAAAGCACCTACGCGAGCTCGGAAGTGTATATCAACGACAGATTGTTTGGATAAATCAAGATGCTCCAGCGAAAAGTAATAAATCGGGTACAAATTTGTAAAATCAAACTGTGATATTTGCGTCCTAGTATCTATATTTATATTACGCGACAGAAACGTCAGCCAGCGATTATTTGCGCGCTACATGATTATGTGTAAAACTTAATGATATATCTTCAGATGGTTCTTGTTGCCCGTTTATTCTCAATGAAACTTCGGTGACGTCGAGTTTATCAAATATCATATGTGAACGTTCCTGATTATTCAGTCGACGATTATTCTGCAGCGCAATAAAAATATGTCGTGGCGCAGAAACCCCTTGTTGTGATGCTATATGCCAAATAAATATATCTTTGACGGAACTTTGGATAGCGTCTGTGGTTACTGTAAGCCATGATAACAGTAATTTACCACCTTGATTCATAAAAGAGAGCAATCGTGGTTCTTCTGTGACCGATGGAGTTAATATTGGCATCCACAGTGAAAGTTTTGTTATTCTTACCATACCAGCATCGACACCAGCTCCTCGCCAGATCGCTTCACTGTCATCATTTTTTCTTACGAGCACAACTGTGTATTTAGCTCCAAAGATGACCTTTCTAACATCTCTGCAAAATCCGAAGATGTGAGAAAGTGGAATCGCGCACGAAAAACTTCTCCGTGTTCCTGACAACATTGATTGGCGTGTTGTAAATCCCAAGTTGTAAGTCGCGTTAGCACTCATAACTACCGGCTCCACATCTGCGTCTTCAGCGCCACCGCCAGAGACCTTTTTTGGCCGTCTTGTAGCATATCGAATATGATCAGCGTTGTCGGTAATATCTTTGGCAAACATCACTGATGGACCAGCTGATCTTGTAAAGTCGTCAGAATATCTCGCTAGACCAATTATTGTTGTGGCAACATCGACATCATTTTGAATCGATTCGATATTTTTTCCATCAATCATATATATGGCGCTACTAAACAAGGCCATAATTCCATTATTGACAAAACCAACTCGTATATTGGGATCGTATGCAGTATTATCCGCCTTTACAAGTTCACCTTCTACTTCAATAAACGCCTCAGATGACAAGAAATATCTACTTGTATCATGAACTTGAAGTTCGATACGCCCTCGTTGATTTGGCTCTCGTGCGTCATAGGAATAAAATTGATAATCACGCACTGAGTTATCTTTTTGAACCGGCTCATCGTTATTAAATGCTGGGTCGGATATGTATTTGAACATTTTATACTATTGCGTATTTTTCCAAATAGTGATTATCTTCGTCGCACGCGAAGTCCACTTCCTGCTATCAAATTTGCTGTGATATTTCTTTGTGCGTCAGATTCCTGATCTATCAACGCCGCTAGTTTCTGATTTGCAGCCTGATTTATCACCTTACTAACATCCGCGGGCATAATTTCGGTACTTGGTAATTTCACCGGTGGTGGTGAACCTCTTTGAGGTTTACGCATTAGTCGCGCTAGTCTTTCTTTGATTGCCGAGAGTGCCTTACCAGCAGTACTAACAATTGCACCAGGAGCTCTTTCACCAACAACATTAATGGCTTTCATTGATAACTGTTTTGCAAGAGGACCCACTTTTGGTGCTAACCCCGCAAATAAACCCTGAACCACATCGCCAAGTCCGTCTCCATAAGATGCTCTATAGATTGGTAATCGTGAGTTTATTGCTCTAACCTGCACGGGTGTATGTCTGTTATATATGACCATGTTATGCTATTTACTATTGTTTAATGGCTGTGACTTTAGTCACTATAATCGTCAACGAGTTCATCAATGAGTTCTTGGTAAATACTAGCATCCATGACACCACCTTGAAATAATCGCCGACAAATATCAGCGGCTTCATTAATTATTTCTGGTGAGTTATTCCCAGCTCGTTTTCATCCTATGAGAACTTCTAACCGCGAAACGTCATTGAAAATATTATCAGGGCAGGGAATAAAACCACTTCCAAAACCTTTGCCGGATGTTTTTTGTTTTTTTTTATGCTAGTCGACTGTGTTATTATCGGGGTGTTTTTAATGGTGTTGACAAATCTGCGGTCACAACAGGGCTTACAACTCTCCTTTCTTCAACATCTTTCTTAAATTTTTCAAACTCAGCTTCGTATTTTGACGTAACCCGCTGAATACCTTTATGTGTAGTAAACACCAACCGTTCCCATTGGTCATACTTTAACAGCGGCGAACCCGGCTCCAGGTAGCTTTCATAATTATTAAATTCACCTATAAGATCAACCGCGTTATCGTAATTTTTCATCTTCATATTTTTTGCTACATCCTGCTTGAATTCTGCCTTACCAGGTTTGTATTCCGGCGGAGCTTCGGCTCCAGGTAGCGTTTCTGACGCATCTACAAAAACTTCTTCGGGTGGCCTTGTTGAAACTCTCCTGATAGCAGTGACCGCCCTAGTAGCTGCTTCAGCGGATCGTTCAGCTGCGGCTGCTAGCCGTCTTGTCGCAACATTTTGTTGTTGAGCAGTACGCGATAATGATGTGGTAATAGGCTTAAACAATAGCTTAGTTGATTCTGTAAAACCTTCCTTAGCTTCTTGTTGTAATTGTAAATTTTTTTTGAAATCCTCCTTTACAAGGATATATTTCTTAAGTACTTCTTCTCGCTCTCTGGCTAGTCTAGCTGTGTAAGATTTCGAATGTACCATTATTTAGTATAACAATTTTTTAATTTATGACAACAGACACGCGAATGTTTTTTTTTTTTTTCGTACCTCGATAAAGATCTTAGTTTTCGAAAAGGGACGCAGGAAGCAGCAGGGAGGTCAACGACAACAAAGGGCAGCAACGACGGCGACAATTGCGTTTACATAAAGCGTCATCGCGGTTTTATAAAGGGTTTATTTCGGCATTTGGAACCTTCTAAAAGTTGTAGGATTCGCCCTCCCTGCTGCTACAGTGACCACAATATAAACGCTACAAGCACTACTCGAATTTGGTTCCTACCCAATAATCAGTTGCTGAGATTCACTTTCCTGCGATTGTGTCCCTTTGATTGTATTTATTATGTTTTTCATCGAATTTGCGTCCATGAGATTCCGTCCTTTACATGAGATAATATTAGAACATGGACCAGTGGACAAATTCAGAGCAGAAATAGGAGTCCCGTGAGCAGAAATACGCCTGTTACACCCACATGCATGTCCTAAGAGGCGACTAACGCAGTCAAGAATCGCAGGGGCTGAGTGATTAGCGTGACCGAAAGTGGTGCAATTTTGAATTACACCATCTGATTAGCCCTGGACGGCTACCGAGGTGGGTCCTTGGGCAAGGTTCTTTACTCCTTGTTGCGGCACTAAATAAACTACTATTGTTGTTGTGCCGTAAAACACCAAAACCAAACCATTGTAAAAGCTTTACGTATCTGATAGCCATTAACATGATTGTTGATTTTCCTGTTTTGTGAAGGATTCTTTCATAAGCTCTAACTTTTAAAGGATAGAACATGTTCACCTGCTTATATCGTACTATTCTTAATATTCTATCATTCTCATATGCTTGTTGATCCCTAGGTATGTTTTGTTTTTAGTATGATCGTGTAAAATAGTTCACATGTAAAAATGATGTCGATTGGTTATATATTCTACTTTTGTCCAATTACACTATATTATGGCTTTCACGCACTACATTCCACGGTCACGTGAATGGTCATTCGAAACAAAAGTATGGATGGCGTAAACGACTTAGTATGGACATAGGATATATTTTTTCGTCTAAAACAGGATTATCTGACAATTTGTTGAAAGATGTGTGAAATTTCGACCCTCGTTATTAATTTTGTCTAAAACTGTTTTCATCACTGCTTCTGTATCCTTTTCCGCCCGTTGTGGTAACGCAATGACGTCATATTAGTCACTCATGAAAGTCCTACAGTTTACTCACATGATGCGTCTTTATTTCCATAAACTGTGCTTGTAAGCAAGTTTGCACGGGGAACAAATATGTATTTAAACACGCGCATACCTTGATATCCCATGTCCGATGTTTGTAGCAATGTATGGTCAACCATTTTCAGTTAATCTTAGACCCAAATTTAAAAAAAAAAATGTAGAAATATGTATTTTGGGGTCCAAAAAAGAAAAGAAAATTGTAGAAATATGTATTTTGGGGGTGATGAGGTGGAGGCAAGACCATTTGATTAACTTGTGACATTTCATAATTGCTACTGTTATGTATACTTTGCATTGTTTGTTAATTTTAAACAAAGAATTATTTTACAATAATTTCATTATATGCTATTAAAACGTGACATTGTATTTGGATTTCCACTAAAGTTTAATCAGAACTTTTATTATTAGGATTGTGTCTGCAATTCTAGGATTATTTTGGGATTTAATTCGCAATACCGTAAGTTCTTTTTTCATTTTCACTTTGTGTTCTTGAGAATAAATATTTGTTGAATTTTACAAAGCTTGTTTCTTATCACTCTTTTCTGTTGCTTTTTTTAAGCGCTTAGAATCGTAACACTATAAGGTAATTGTTAGAAAATTGTTGTATTTTCTTCACAATATTATGTTTAAAAAGTGCCTGGTCAAGTTTTGAGACCGTTTTCTTTGTAAATAAATACAAACTGGAACATGAGTAATCTTGCCCAAACAAGACATATTTCTATAGTTTTCTGAACTGTCACTCAATAATTACAAAAAATTAAAGCAAATAAAGTGTGTTGGTCTGATATTGCTATAAACGTCTGACATGGAAAAATCAGGATATTTACTTGTTTCTAGTGGCCAATTGCAAAACTCATCAGTGACAAAAGTTAGATATTTAATGACTTTGTGTGCTTTCGTTTTATTTATATGAAAATGCTAAGTAATTTTTTCCTTGACCCACCGCTTTGTTCTCCTTGTAACGAATGTTAGTAAACAACCCGCTTGCTTTATTCCGTTGAAATGAATGGGAAAATAGATCATGGACATTGCACTGAATATATTGTTTAAATATTCAGACATCACAAGGGTGTCATGATTGATCGTCGGACTGGTAACCTAAGGGTCGCTGGTTGAATACCCAATTAAGTTAGGACAGATTGGCATCCTGAGCGTGTCCTTGAAAAATTCACTTCGCTACCTTTTAGTTGGCATGATCTAGTCAACAATCTGTTCAAAGTGACGCCAAGTCAACAAAAAGCTGTTGTAGGGTTTAACGCCATTTTTCAGCACACGATAGGCTATACATGGCGGTCAGTATTAATGGCAGAGGAAGAACCCGGGAAAACCCCGGAAAGAACCAGCGACCCACGAGAAGCTACTGGCAAGCGTTCTCACTTACCCACATTGGCCGAATCCGACACTCGACCCCACGCAGACAGAGGTGAGATGGCAGTGATCCGTAACGGAGAGCATTTTAGACCACTCGGCCACTCGGGGCCCCCCAACAAAAAGTAAATCACAAACGTAAGAAACAAAAACACGTGAAAGTGAACCAGATTGCGTTTGTACTCCAGAGCACGTATGTAAAATTGTGTCTGTCGATATTGGCGCCAGTTAGGATTCCATAATTTGTACGATGTTGGTTGAAAATAGCTTGGTTTCAGCTGGTCATAAGGCGATAGACAGATGATTGGGTTTCATTTGTTCTTCATTAAAACACATGGGCTTTTATTGCGTGCACGTAGAGTGATGTGCCTTGCCCAAGGACACACCATGATAACCATTCAAAACTGATCAGATGGTGGGAATCGAGCTACCACCATTCTGGTAACGAGCCCAAAGCCACAACAACCAAGTCACCGCGACTCCGTTATTATGGACAAATGACTGAATATCAATTAATGTTACCGCATATACTCCCTTATAAAAGAGTCCAACTGCAAACTGCACAGACACAGATCTGCGCCGGCATATCTGGGACGGTTCATTTTTGTTAGGAGTGATCATTAGAACAAACAACACAGACCCTAATCTGCAGGCGAATGATGCTACGGCAGATATGAATCTATGTTTTTTGGCAGTTGGACTCGACTTACAGGCGAATATATACGGTATATGGTGTTCTCAGCGATGCTGACGTACCTCATTTGCGAGCTATACAGAATGGTGCACAACTGATTTTGAATCATTAAATATCGCCAATTTGCAACTTCCTCTGTGGTTTCACGGATAAAGGTAGTCCCATTTGTATAATGTCATTTTATAATGGCACGAAGCTGCAGCCAATAGCAAGCATGGGTTTGGAAATTCATTATTGGGTCTTATTACCTTCGTGGCAGTTTACTTGGCATTCATCAAAACTAGCTAACAGACAGACGTTCAAAATATAATCAAACACGGAGTTACTCGTTCCTCATTTGAAAATATTTTTCTGCCAGTTTCATACAAATACAGATGATGAGGCTGAATTTATGCTTAACCAATGAATTTAGAGGGAAGACAATCTTTTGTCGTGCTCGACCTGTGGAGATTACACTGGTGGCGCGAGGGTTCATGGCGCTGAGAGATGGGTGGGGGTGGGCAATGTTCTTTAGTTGCGCCCCTGCTTTTCTTCAGAAAACAGTTTTTCCCGCACCCTATGTGTGTGTGTGTGTGTGTGTGTGTGTGTAAACTCCCCAACGCGGCATTCCCCCGTCGCCTTTCGCATGAGAGCAATTGCCCCTCCAACCCCTACACCACTGCGTCGCTACTGGGATTACATACATTAATTAAGCAAGCCATGCATGATTCATCTGGAAATTTTTCTGTTAGACATTCGATCACGTCTTAAAAAATATAATTTCAAAAGGACTACACTATTTTTTTTAAAGGCCGTTGATTGTTAAGCGCCTTTAGATGTCCTTGGCCTGAATTTAGTATTCTCTACTCGGTGACTCGAGAGCACGCGAGGAAAAGCAATAGGTCGATTTGTATATGTTTATCAACACACATTAGTAGTCTGGAATTATAATTTTGGCAATATATCAAGTATAATTAATTTTCACTCTTTTTATTAGACGTTTTAAATACGTCGTTTATCAAATCAACCTGTTAAAATAACAATGTGATGTGTGACACGAAACCAAATTAAATTCATTGGCTCATTTGTATTTAATTTTTAATTTTATCATATACTGGACCGTCAATTACTGGATTTTGCAGGAGAAATAATGTTCGTTATTCACTGGAGTAGAATATCAAAGATATTTTTTTTCCACTGCCGCGTCGATGGCATCATACTAAAAAAAATGAGTTTCATTTAGATGCTTTCGTCCTTTAGTGCTAAGTTTTGCCTCCTCGCAAGCAGACGAAACAAGTTCAAATCTCACAATGTGCACATACTGGTTTCGTCTCTCTTTTTTTTTTTTTTGTATGGGCTGGTTTATTTTGAATTGTAAAGAAGAATTATGTTACTATCAGACAATTTTTTCCCCACTGCCTCGTCGATAGCATTATAATCAAGAACTCTGAGCTAGAGTCAGATGCTTACGTGCTTTAGTGGTAAGTTTTACCGTCTCGCATTCAGACAAAGCAAGTTCAGATCTTACAAAGTACAAGTACATATACTGTTTTCGTCTTTATATATGTGCTGGTTTGTCTTGAATTGGAAAGGATAATTATATTATTACTGCCATTCTCTGTGCCAATAAAACAATACGCAACAGAACATAATCAGTTCAAATTTCAAGTGTCGCTGACATTATCGTGCGGGATACTGAAAGAAATTCGCTACTTCAGTCTGTTATACGCATTGTCAGCCATTACATATGAGTATCAAACGAACAAAATAAATATGCTTGCTCGGAGCGAATAACGGACATATTTCATTTCGGAGGTGAAAAACTTGAGTGTTTTCACTCACTCGATGAAATATATTCGTTATTCACTCGTTCCCAGCAAATATCTTTTCTCGCTCTTTCATACAGAGTGAGATACTGTTCTCCAGTACTAATGTCTAATTTGATTCAATTATTTATTGCTGTGCTGAACGTATGTAAGTAATAGTTTAATGGTTGTTTGAGATCTATGCCACTCGAACCACTGCAAGTACGCTTCGTTTGCATAAGTTGTACTTCAAGGCAGGAACGAATTTTGTTGATTTACAATTCATAATATCCTCAGCTGACGCTCAGTCTTTTATAATAACGTATAAGTAGGACTGTAACCCGCTGTGATATCTCAATGAATAAATCAAAATATATATTCTGACCCTACCTGTGAGTGAAGTGTATCAAATCTTTTTCGAAACCATCCTGAAAATTAGTGATGTTACACGGTAAAAATATAGGACACTGTAGCATGTTCAATCTTTTTTCCCATGCAGATGTAGATTATATCGAAAGAATATAAAAAAAATAAAAAAAAATTATATCATTTTGCTGGAATTTTGGGGAAAAAAGTTCACATAGGGTCATCCCCTGTGAACATATTCAAACAGGCTTGAAGTTACAGTTTTGCTGATCACAAACGTTTATTACTACATCTGGTTCATGAATAATTATCTTAAATTTATTAAGGCTCATACCAGATGTCGAACTTTATTCCCTCTTTCTCGTTGACACACAACAGCATATATATGGCTTCTCTGTTCTATATATCGCAATACACTAGAGCGCACAATAGCCCCGTTATTTACATACGACGAGTACATACAAATTGTGTGCATCGGGGAAGGAGTTAATATTCTCCACAGGAAAACATGACTCACATGCAAGTTAAGCTTTGCGATTGTTTTCAATGGCTGGTAAATTCCGTATGAGCACAGTATTTCGGCGGTGGTGTCCTGCACGTGGTGTTCGAAATAAAGGGAATACTTTATATAAATGTTGTATTGGTTCTAGGACTACTGTGCCTTTCTTGACCCAGTCGGTGATAGTGATGTATTGGGTATATAAACCCGATATTAACGCATTTCACAGACTACAGTTGATCACCAAATAGTGAGTGCATTTGAATAGGATCTACATTGTTTGGTATGTAACCTTTGGAATACACTTATTTAGTACATGTAACATTATTGGTATATCTACTTTTACTGTTAGTGGTATGGTTTTATCAAGAATCAGTTGTCCACATAATGTCTTGATGTAATCAGCAAACAATCAAAAACTGAAAAAGAGATCAGATTAAAATATTTACATGAATTTAATAACATCGAATATTGGAGATCCTTACTTTTAACCAGCCCCAGTAGGTCTTCTGTAAGGCCTTACTTTTAACTAGCCCCAGTAGGTCTTCTCTGTAAGGCCTTACTTTTAACTAGCCCCAGTAGGTCTTCTCTGTAAGGCCTTACTTTAACCAGCCCCAGTAGGTCTTCTCTGTAAGGCCTTACTTTTAACCAGCCCCAGTTGGTTTTCTCTGTAAGGCCTTACTTTTAACTAGCCCCAGTTGGTCTTCTGTAAGGCCTTACTTTTAACCAGCCCCAGTCGGTCTTCTCTTTAAGGCCTTACTTTTAACCAGCCCCAGTTGGTCTTCTCTGTAAGGCCTTACTTTTAACCAGCCCAGTTGGTCTTCTCTGTAAGGCCTTACTTTTAACCAGCCCCAGTAGGTCTTCTCTGTAAGGCCTTACTTTTAACCAGCCCCAGTAGGTCTTCTCTGTAAGGCCTTACTTTTAACCAGCCCCAGTAGGTCTTCTCTGTAAGGCCTTACTTTAACCAGCCCCAGTAGGTCTTCTGTAAGACCTTACTTTTAACCAGCCCCAGTAGGTCTTCTCTGTAAGGCCTTACTTTTAACCAGCCCCAGTAGGTCTTCTCTGTAAGGCCTTACTTTTAACCAGCCCCAGTAGGTCTTCTCTGTAAGGCCTTACTTTTAACCAGCCCCAGTTGGTCTTCTGTAAGGCCTTACTTTTAACTAGCCCCAGTTGGTTTTCTCTCAATCAAAAAATTAACAGCTAGAAAAGCTTATACCTCACTTCAGATATTTGCACAGGAAGATAACTGGTACGTCTAATAAGGTGTTATTGATTTAATAATAATAATAATAATACAGATAGGTACAAGGTTTTAAACCGAGCTGAAAACTTGGTCATTATCCATAATACAGTCATAAAGACTGGACCTTTTTTTGTAGTATTGACCAGTTACACACTTCATTATGTTGTAAAGGTAATAGTTAATGACTGTTCTTAACAAATTTAAACACTGAAAGCTAATTACTAACTATAGTGACTGTATTTTCTGTCAAAGTCAGGCTGCATATATATAAAGTTTAAGACAGTCATTCATTGCATTGAAGGATGCCATCCTTGTAAAGGATTCAACATTTCCTGATGTCATATAAACACTGCTTATTTTCCTGTAGATATAACAAGTTACAACAATACATTTGGTACGAATGCCATTAAAGCAACTATAACATTACAACACAGACACCAATTCCATTTTAGCTGTATCAGTTATTAGGTCAGTTTTCATTTCATTGTTATCTTATTAAAGTGGTTAAAATCAGGGATCAGCATGATTGGAATTCCTATCAACAGATGTTGCAATTGATTTATGTTTATGTTAAAAATATTTGTTCATTTGAGAGTTCTTTGCCAAGTGGGTTAATATGCACTTTGATATAGACATGAACTTCCAACTTAGGCTATTTAATTCACAATATACAGTTAATTCACAATTTACAGTCAATTCACAATATTCAAGAATAATTTGTAAATCTTGCAGTAGTTAAAAATAGCTGGAACCCAATGTACTGATATAACTTGAAGTCACAATGTGAGCATGCTATGTTATAGTCATAACGTGTTGTGTATGGTAGTTATAATGTTATGTATACTGTTATAGTCGTAATGTGTCGTGTACAGTAATTCGTTATAATGTGACGTATGCTATGTTACAGTTATAATGTGTCATGTACAGCATTTCGTTATAATGTGATGTATACTATGTTATAGTCATAGAGTGTCATGTATGGTAATTATAATGTGATGTATACTATGTTATAGTAATAACGTGTCATGTACGGTAATTAGTTATAATGTGATGTATACTATGTTATAGTCATAACTTGTCATGTACGGTAATTAGTTATAATGTGATGTATACTATGTTATAGTAATAACGTGTCGTGTATGGTAATTAGTTATAATGTGATGTATACTATGTTATAGTCATAATGTGTCATGTACGGTAATTAGTTATAATGTGATGTATACTATGTTATAGTAATAACATGTCGCGTACGGTAATTAGTTATAATGTGATGTATACTATGTTATAGTCATAACGTATCATGTACGGTAATTAGTTATAGTGTGATGTATACTATGTTACAGTTATAATGTGAGGTTTACAGTAATTAGTTATAATGTGGTGTACATTAAGTTACAGTCATAATGTGTCATGTACTGTGTTACAGCCATCATAAATGTGATGTGTATTGTGTTACAGTCTTAATGTGAATGGTATGGTGTCGTAATGTGATGTGTACAGTCATAATGTGAGGTTTACAGTAATTAGTTATAATGTGATATGGATGGTATTACAGTCATACTGTGATGTGTACTGTGTTAAAGTTACAATGTGATGTATACTAAGTTACAATCATAATGTATTGTGTACTGTGTTACAGCCAACATAAATGTGATGTGTACTGTGTTACAGTCATAATGTAAATGGTATGGTGTCATAATGTGATGTGTGCTGTGTTACAGTTATAATGTGACTGGTATGGTGTCAGAATGTGATGTGTACTGTGTTACAGTTATAATGTGAATGGTATGGTGTCAGAATGTGATGTGTACTGTGTTACAGTCATAATGTGAATGGTATGGAGTTAGAATGTGATGTGTACTGTGTTACAGTCATAATGTGAATGGTATGGTGTCAGAATGTGATGTGTACTGTGTTACAGTTATAATGTGAATGGTATGGTGTCATAATGTGATGTGTACTGTGTTACAGTTATAATGTGAATGGTATGGTGTCATAATGTGATGTGTACTGTGTTACAGTTATAATGTGAATGGTATGGTGTCATAATGTGATGTGTACTGTGTTACAGTCATAATGTGAATGGTATGGTGTCAGAATGTGATGTGTACTGTGTTACAGTTATAATGTGAATGGTATGGTGTCAGAATGTGATGTGTACTGTGTTACAGTCATAATGTGACCAGTATTGTGTCATAATGTGATAAGTACTATGTTACAGATATAATGGACATAGGTTCCTACCAAGTGGTTAGGGTTGGTAGCTCAAATATTTACTTTCTAAGGACCGTGTTAAGATTCCCCGGTATTTCACAGAGTTGGAATGCTGACCCTTTGAAGTTTACACTGACATGGGGGGAGATGAATGAAGAAAGGTCGATGTGACCCTTCACAAAGACTTTTCTGGCTTAAATGCGATAAAATGTTAATGCTCAATGCATTCAACTTTAAAGTTCACTGCAATTCAAAATTTGACACTTCACACAGTCATAATGGGAATGGTTTGGTGTCATAACGTGATATGTACTGTGTTACAGTCATAATGTGAATGGTATGGTGTCATAATGTGACAATCGTATACTCATTATTCCCACTATGAAAACAAAGTCATATGTACAGCGTTCTTTTGCATACCAAGGCCCAGCAACGTGGAATGAATTGCCCACTGAACTTAGACACAAAGACACAGTGATCACATTCAAGAGGGCTCTAAAAACTCACTTATTTCGACTGCAAGAACAAACTTAAAGACTTAATAATGTTTCCTACCTGAAATATTTTCAGCATGTTTTTTATTTTTTAATGTTTTTCTAATTTCATGGTGTTTGTTTTTGTAATAATATTATTATATGTTTTTTTATCTTATAGGTGTTGTCTAATGTTGTAAAGCGCTTAGAGCTTCTAAAGATTAGGCGCTATACAAAGTCCTCATTATTATTATTATTATTATTATTATTATTATTATTATTTTACAGTCATAATGTGAATGGTATGGTGTCATAATGTGATGTGTAGTGTGTTACAGTCATAATGTGAATGGTATGGTGTCATAATGTGACGTGTACTGTGTTACAATCATAATGTGAATGGTATGGTGTCATAATGTGATGTGTATTGTGTTAGTCATAATATGTCTTGTACTGTGTTACAGCCATCATAAATATGATGTACTCATAATGTGAATGGTGTGGTGTCATAATGTGATGTGTACTGTGTTACACTCATAATGTGAATGGTGTGGTGTCATAATGTGATGTGTACTGTGTTACACTCATAATGTGAATGGTGTGGTGTCATAATGTGATGTGTACTTTGTAACAAGTTTCAAATTCAGCTAGATTTGTGTATGCACATGTAACAAGTTTCAAATTCAGCTAGATTTGTGTATGCACATGTAACAAGTTTTGAGAATACAGGTTAGATAATAATGCACTACAGATAAGTTTTAGAAACTAATCCCAGTATTTAATGTTAAAATTATGATCCTGTAAAACTAATCCATGTATTTAATGTTAAAATTATGATCCTGTAAAACTAATCCGTGTATTTAATGTCTAAATTAATCTATTTTTTTAATGTTAAAATTATGATCCTGTAAAACTAATCCGTGTATTTAATGTTAAAATTATGATCCTGTAAAACTAATCCATGTATTTAATGTCTAAATTAATCTATTTTTTTAATGTTAAAATTATGATCCTGTAAAACTAATCCATGTATTTAATGTTAAAATTATGATCCTGTAAAACTAATCCATGTATTTAATGTTAAAATTATGATCCTGTAAAACTAATCCATGCATTTAATGTTAAAATTATGATCCTGTAAAACTAATCCATGTATTTAATGTCTAAATTAATCTATTTTTTTAATGTTAAAATTATGATCCTGTAAAACTAATCCATGTATTTAATGTTAAAATTATGATCCTGTAAAACTAATCCGTGTATTTAATGTCTAAATTAATCTATTTTTTTAATGTTAAAATTATGATCCTGTAAAACTAATCCATGTATTTAATGTTAAAATTATGATCCTGTAAAACTAATCCATGTATTTAATGTCTAAATTAATCTATTTTTTTAATGTTAAAATTATGATCCTGTAAAACTAATCCATGTATTTAATGTTAAAATTATGATCCTGTAAAACTAATCCGTGTATTTAATGTCTAAATTAATCTATTTTTTTAATGTTAAAATTATGATCCTGTAAAACTAATCCATGTATTTAATGTTAAAATTATGATCCTGTAAAACTAATCCATGTATTTAATGTCTAAATTAATCTATTTTTTTAATGTTAAAATTATGATCCTGTAAAACTAATCCATGTATTTAATGTTAAAATTATGATCCTGTAAAACTAATCCATGTATTTAATGTTAAAATTATGATCCTGTAAAACTAATCCATGCATTTAATGTTAAAATTATGATCCTGTAAAACTAATCCATGTATTTAATGTCTAAATTAATCTATTTTTTTAACGTTAAAATTATGATCCTGTAAAACTAATCCATGTATTTAATGTTAAAATTATGATCCTGTAAAACTAATCCATGTATTTAATGTCTAAATTAATCTATTTTTTTAATGTTAAAATTATGATCCTGTAAAACTAATCCATGTATTTAATGTTAAAATTATGATCCTGTAAAACTAATCCATGTATTTAATGTCAAAATTAATCTATTTTTTTAATGTTAAAATTATGATCCTGTAAAACTAATCCATGTATTTAATGTTAAAATTATGATCCTGTAAAACTAGTCCATATGTTTAATTTTAAAATTATGATCCTGTAAAACTAATCCATGCATTTAATTTTTAAAATTATGATCCTGTAAAACTAATCCACATATTTAATAGCAAAATTATGATCCTGTAAAACTAATCCACAGTGAAATTATGATCATGTCAGTATTTCATATACAAAATTATGATTATGCACTGTCAATAGGTGACCATGAATTTAAATATTTCTCTCTGTTTTTCAGCCACTATGGATCAGGGAAATTTTGAGGAGCAGCTGTCAATGGTTAGTAAGATATGTAATCCATAGTTAACTTTGGGAAGAAGGCTGGATCAGGTGATGCCTCTCTTTACTTTTCATATGATAGATAAACATGCAGTGAAAAATATATATGCATATATATTTAACATACTATTGGCAAAGTTGAATATCAGTCGGTCTCCATATCCAGATGATGTTGCCAGAAACCTGTATCAGGTTTTCCATCTGTTTGTTTGTCTGTAATCATAGTTGGACTGAAATCATGTGTTTCAAAGCTGTAAGCTGTTTTCTTTGAGTATCAGTGAGAACAAACAGCTGAATAATCTGGCTGTCATTACAATGATACTAGTTTAATAACTTGGCTGTCATTACAGTGATAACAAATAGTTTAACAACCTGGCTGGCATTACAATGATAACAGTTTAACACATTAACCTATGGTGACGCGTTTATTTGGCAGGAGGTAGTAGCCTACTGCCCAGCTCTGTAGCGTCAAGGTCATGTATGATACACTAAAGTGGGTGGTATTATAGAAAGGTAGACAGATGTAGCTCTACAATGATACCAGATAATCTGGAATTTCTAGTTGCACTGCAAAATACAGAGGAAAAAAACTTTTTTTTAAAACCCGATTATTTTCTACTCAAAACTTATTCTTCTGCCATTGCTGTTGTACATTGGTGGGAGCTTCTGTAGCCTCTATAACTGGACCAGAACCCTTGTTCCTCCTAATCCACTGTGCTTGATCTTGTGGCATGGCTTTCAAGAAAAATTCCTCACTAAGACAAATAATTGGGTCATGATCCTCCAAGAAAAGCTTTATGTGCTGATCAATCCTGGCCATCAGACCACGATACGTCTCAGTGCTTTCCTTCTTCGTGCTCACCAAGGTAGTGAAATGTTCATGCGGTCTCTTTCCAAAGCGATCAATCAGTCCTTTCCCCGAGTTCCAGGTAACTGCCACAAGCTTGAGTTGCAGCATATTTAGCCTCACCAGTGAAAAGAGTTCTTAGTTTTAATACTTTCAGCTCGTCAGAACACTTAGCATGGTGGGTTGGTTGTGCTTTCCGGGGTTTTCCCGGGGTTCTTCCCCCACCATTAATACTGGCCGCCATGTATAGCCTATCGTGTGCTGAAAAATGGCATTAAACCCTACAACAACAACACTTAGCATGCTTTGCAATTGATTCAAACTCAACTAGGAAAGTCATAATATCTTCTCCTCATTCATGGTTATATGCCTGAAGCTTTACCTTAAATGGCATTGAAGATGTTTTTTTCTGTCACAAATTATTTATGTTTTACTCTTTCTAACTTAATTTCCAAACGCTTCATTTCTAATCTTAATTTCTCTCTTTCCATTTCCCATTCAAACTTCTTCTGTCTTAACTCCAATTCTCTTTCATTTTTCTTTGCACTAGGTTTTCGCTTTGTTTTCTTGGGTGGTTGCATGTACTCAAAGTTTAGTTCCTCTGCATACTCCGAAATCTCAGTATCTGTGAATTCCATCAAATTCTGTGCTGCTGCTGCTTTTCTTCGTTGTCGTCCTGAAGCAACCATTGCTCCCTCAACTTTGACATCATCAGCAACCAACATACTGACAGACTATAAGTACTTCCTGTAAGTTCTATCACTGTATTCACAGCTACTGGACTAGTTTTTCTTTTCTATGAATTTCTGGGCTTATATGTATACACTCTTTACAGTGATACATACTTTGCACTTAGCAATCAACAACTGTACGTTATACACACAGTACAACCAGTCACTGCTAATATCACACAATGGTTTGCTAAACTCACAGCTTTCAGAATTGTCAAACACAATTCCAGTGTATTTAACAATTCCAAAAAATTCACACAGAATTATTGGAATCCCACCGCTGCCACCAAAATGTTACATTGGGGTTCAAAGGACACACAAACACCAAGTAAGGGTCCTACAACTTTATGTAAAATAAAGTTAAAAATCTTCACAATAACTGAAACCTATTGTTGCTTACAATACCAAGCCCCACTAAAAACTGCCTTCTCTACCAAATTTGTGCCTTATCCAAGGGCATAAAGGGCACAGTTAGCCATGAGAAGATAAACAAGAGAACCCTGCCTGTTGACAGTCTCTGGTATCAAGTATCCAGAATGGTTGGATTAATGTTCTGGCCAACTGTCAATACTAACAATTAGAATCTGATACAGGCATACTATAAACACATAAATAAATAATAACCTAACCAAGCCAGTGCCAAGGTTTCTTGAGACGAAATATCTAAGAGACTAAGAGGGTCTGCACGTTCTAGAGCCTATATGTATGGCTGCCAAAACATCATTTTTTTTGGTATGTGGAGGTGGCTGTGGCAGTATGAGCGCTGGAACTTGTGGGCTGGCGATTAAGATGCCATATCTTCGCATGAGGGATCCCGGGATCAAAACAAACTGACCTCCAAATATTATCTCTCAAGAGTAGTTCTCCTTAGGCCAGTGCACAGAGTAATGCAGATTACTCTAATATAAACCCATAAATAAATAATAACCTAACCAAGCCAGTGCCAAGGTTTCTTGAGACGAAATATCTATGAGACTGAGAGGGTCTGCACGTTCTAGAGCCTATATGTACAGCTGCCAGAACATCATTTTTATGGTGATGTGGAGGTGGCCGTGGTAGTATGAGCGCTGGAACGTATGGGCTGGCGATTTAGACGCCATATCTTTGCATGAGGGGTCCCGGGTTTGAAACCAACTGTCACGTTTGCCTGCCCACGATTACGTAAGTCAGGAACAAAGGAATGGGTTAGCGCCATGTGTATGTAGACCCTGCATCTATTGTAGCGATTCGTTTTTGTACAAGAGCCCACTTCGTTAGGTGTCAAAACTAACATGTAGACATTGGAAACGTTGTTCTAGAACAAAGGACCCTCGATGCTGTTGTAAATCTCCCCACTTTGACAGATGGCCTGAGGCTCGCCTGTTAAGCTGAACCGACTGGGGTAGAATTGATATCCAATCGGAACTGAGGAAGGGTGGGGCCATCAATTTGAACCAGAATTTAACAGTCATTTGGTCTGAGAACGAATTAGTCATTGTGAAGCATTGTGCTGAGAAGTTGTAGCAATAAACTCTGAGGAAGCCACTCGTGAATTGGCAGGAAAAGAAACCTTGGTACATTCAAGGACAGAAAGCTTCGTAAAGGAAGCTTTTGGGGACAGAACTACCGGGTAGTCAAGTCCCGAGTCTCAGAGAGACGGGATAGAACAAGGCAGTAGGCAGAGAACAAGCCTAGTTGCTAGAGAAAGAGAGAGAGAAGGGGGAGGAGACAAGGAGAGTACAGGAAGAATCGGAGTATGGAGAACGCTGGAAGGAGGAAAGGAATTGGCAGAGTAGAGCACAGATGAGTAGAAACCAAGCACAGGGGGAAAGCCATCTCACACTATAATCACGTGATGAAATAGGTTGTTACATGGTCAAGAGGAAAGAGATTGGTTGAGAAATTAATATCGTTTAAATTGTATTAAATTGTTATTCTTTTGAATTTCACCTTTGTGTTCTTAATAATTTAATTATCGGTATTGCTGACTGGGGGCTCGGAGCTGTATCTCTCTCTATCACTAATGTCACTTCCTACAAAACGAGCCAGGGTAGGAATTCCATAGTAATTCAAATAAATATTGGGAGCACCCCACCCCAACTCATAACAGAACGTTCGTAGAATGCCACACCAGCTGACCTCCAAATATTATCTCTCAAGAGTAATTCTCCTTAGGCCAGTGCACATAGTAATGCAGATTACTCTACTGTAAACACATAAATAAATAATACATGTATACTAAAAATTAGAATCTGATACGGGCAGTCAGACTTATAACACATATGTACTCAACAATATTGGACAAAATTTGAACAGAATTTTGCCCAGATATCTCTGCCAGCTGCTTGTTTCATTTTGCTATTGTATTAAGTAATATGTACACCATACTTATTATTTTCTTCAGCTTTCATAATGATAGTTGTTTCCTTGAAGCTTTGCCATTATTTTTGCCTGGTATTGAGGGTCCATCTACAAAAGTTATTGTTTCTAAGAAATTTTGTCAGGTAGGAACCCTTTTCAAATCTGTTTTTGTTAATTGTTATTTGGTCTGTTTGAAAAGTTAATATAAAGTTAATATTCCTGTAACTTTGATAAATATAAATTGCCTTGAATTCTACCTTACATACTGCCTTGCTTAAGTTATTATATTTACTTATTTTTTACAAGTCAAGCCCAAATGCAAACTGTACAGACCTTTGCCAGCTGTCATTTTATGCATTATCAGATCTGCGTCTGTGCATTTATTAGGAGTAACCAGTTAAACAAACAACATGGATCCTGATCTGCCAGCACATTATGTTATGGCAGATCAGAGTCTGTGTTGTTTGCAATTAGACTGGACTTATAAATAAGTAGGTATATATGGTAAATTAGGCACCTGCATCAATCCAGTGATTTCAGATGAAGATAATAGACGTAGATCATTAAAATAATTTATAGCTGTAGCTATTACGTACTTATATATACAGGGTCTATTCTAGAACAGGAAATGTGAGTGGAATTAATGCCCTCCATTGGAAACAAAAAAGAGGGGAGAATTTTGTAAATATGGGGAAGTTCAGCAATTTAAGAAAAAAATAGGGTTTGCAAATATGGTGCCTTAAGTTTACACATTTTTTTGTTATTTTGGCATGATTTATTTTAGAAATTAGGGTGAATGTTGCAGCAGGGGGGATAAATTATATATAACTCTTTCCCTAAAGGCAACTGTTTATTAATTACAATTATATTGTCCCAGAGGCAACTGTTTTTCAGGGACATAATAGAAGTATGATTACAGTACATAACTGTATACTCCATACCTTTGTCTTTATGACTCTTTCCGTTGCTTTTATTATTGTTTGACAGTTTTCCAAGATTCACTCCATTCCTTTATAACAACAAAATAATGTTGTTTTGCCTTTCCTTTAGTTATTAAAACTGAAACTCATTGTATCAAAGAGACACTTGAATTAACCTTGCAAAACTGAATTATTCTGATTAGATTGTTTAAAAACTTTATGATTAATTTCAACTTAACAACATGCATAAAGTTACTCATTTCCTGTAGTTCAATGGTTCAACTGTAAATGTACACAGGTTGCGTCACATAGTGGGTGGGATACACAACACTCACATTCTCAGGCATATGAGTCTTCTTGTAATTGGGGACTTGTTTTAAAGATATACTGGACCCCCCCCCCTTTTGCTTCACCCCCATGGTCTGTATCATAATTCTAAAACCATTGTACCCAGTTGCAGATTGGCCTAAATTATATCCAAATGTTTAAAAGTCTTTGTTATTGTATACTGTATAGGAGTTGATAACATTATGCATGCATGAATACATGGATCAACAGGATCAGATAAACACAGCCTTTCCTCCAAAAACTGTGCAGACAGTAATTTTACTGAATGCATTCTTCACATATTTTTAAGTGTAAATGCCTGTTATTGATTTAGCATTGCCAGAATGTCAGTGAACAGGGCTAAGTGTGGTTGACCATCCAGTTCCTAGTAAACATTGATAAGATACCTACCCGTCTGTCATCAAGGTTTTGGTTTATATTTATAGTGTACTATCATGTTATTGTTTGAGGTGTTCAATAAAGTACCAGACAACATGCAGGCCTAACTACTATTTCTCCATTGGCTTTGTATTGTGCCATTTACAAACAGTATGGTACACTAAGTCTCCGTTATGCAGATAACATTGTTTGTTAAATATTCCAGAAAATATTACCATATTCACACCAGGTTGTCGGTTTTTTAGACAATCTGAAGGGTTGAAAAGGGGAATTCTTCTTGAACAACGAAGATCACCAGGCTTTGGATCAAATGACTTCCACCTCTTTTCAGGGGTGTTCATCCAGAGTAAACTCTATTGTTCTATGTTTGACTTAAAATTTGTTCACAATTTATCTTTCCAAATCTGAAAAACAATTTCTATCTTTGTTTAGTCATGTTTACTTTGAGTCAATGCAAGTATTTTGTTGAGTTTACCTGTTTATGCATGACATAAGTGGATTTTTATTCAGTTCCTAAAGCAGTTTGGATAAACATCTAGATCTGTTTATAATAACTGTGAGATGTTTTTTTTTTTGAATACAAGTTCTTCTAGATTGAGTGCATTGGAAATTTCACCAAAGGAATATTGAAACCTCCATGCAAGAAAAAAATAGAACATTCATGTGCTTTTAAGATTCTGTGATGTTAAGGAATTATTTTAATGTGAGATACTGTTTGTTGTTATGAAACAATTGTTAGTTCTTGTGAATTTATTATATTCTACTGATTGTGAACTCTTTGTGAATAATATTCTTTCATTATTCCTGGCATAGACACGATAATTATTGTACTGAGCTGTGTATCTTTCTTTCCATTCATTGACTGGCATAGGGAAATCTGCCTGGCACACAGAAATCTGTCCTACTTCATGTATGATTAGAGTAGAGCTGTTGCAGTCCTTATTTAATAAAAATACAAATGTCAGACCATTCTGAGGACATGTATATGGCAGATTACATTTCTCCGTGGCCTTTGCAGGTTGGTTAAGTGTGATACTATTTATAATTTACAGTGAACATTTGCTGACAAATCAGACCTTCAGTATAATATTTAACATGTACTTTATTGTCATTTCTCAAACATTTTATAGTCGTATTATGTCAGTGTGTACAAATACCTATCAGTAAAATTTTTAATCATGGTTCTATTAGGTATTTACAGTTTAGAGATTTTTTATTACGTAAAAAAGTTCTGTGTATAAAAAAAATTAGATGACAAAAATAATCATCATATTCATGGATTAGTGGTGCACTAAACAGTACAGAAACTACTGTGGCATATTGGCACATGTAATGCCAGGTCTGGGTCTATGCCTTGTGTGATACTGTTTGCATTATCTGCAAGCACATCATATGATGCCAGATCTGGGTCTATGCCTTGTGTGATGCTGTTTGCATTATCTGTAAGCAGATCATGTAATGCCAGGTCTGGGTCTATGCCTTGTGTGATGCTGTTTGCATTATCTGTAAGCAGATCATGTAATGCCAGGTCTGGGTCTATGCCTTGTGTGATGCTGTTTGCATTATCTGTAAGCAGATCATGTAATGCCAGTTCTGGGTCTATGCCTTGTGTGATGCTGTTTGCATTATCTGTAAGCAGATCATGTAATGCCAGATCTGGGTCTATGCCTTATGTACTGTTTGCATTATCTGCAAGCACATCATGTAATACCAGATCTGGTTCTATGCCTTGTGTGATGCTGTTTGCATTATCTACAAGCTATCTGCAATGACATCATGTAATGTCAGATCTGGGTATGTTCTTTGGGTGATGTTTTTTGAATCATCGGCTGGTTCATCATGTAATGACTGATCTAGGTCTATGCCTTAGGTGATGCTGTTTGCATTATCTACAAGCTATCTGCAAGGACATCATGTAATGTTAGCTCTTGGTCTAAGTCTTAGTGATGTTGTTTGTATAATCAGCTGGCACATCATGTAATGTTAGCTCTTGGTCTAAGTCTTAGTGATGCTGTTTGTATAATCAGCTGGCACATCATGTAATATTAGCTCTTGGTCTGAGTCTTAGTGATACTGTTTGTATTATCAGCTGGCACATCATGTAATGTTAGCTCTTGGTCTAAGTCTTAGTGATGCTGTTTGTATAATCAGCTGGCACATCATGTAATATTAGCTCTTGGTCTGAGTCTTAGTGATACTGTTTGTATTATCAGCTGGCACATCATGTAATGTTAGCTCTTTGTCTAAGTCTTAGTGATACTGTTTGTATTATCAGCTGGCACATCATGTAATGTCAGCTCTTGGTCTAAGTCTTAGTGATGCTGTTTGTATAATCAGCTGGCACATCATGTAATGTTAGCTCTTGGTCTGAGTCTTAGTGATACTGTTTGTATAATCAGCTGGCACATCATGTAATGTTAGCTCTTTGTCTAAGTCTTAGTGATACTGTGTGTATTATCAGCTGGCACATCATGTAATGTTAGCTCTTGGTCTAAGTCTTAGTGATACTGTTTGTATAATCAGCTGGCACATCATGTAATGTTAACTCTTTGTCTAAATCTTAGTGATACTGTTTGTATTATCAGCTGGCACATCATGTAATGTTAGCTCTTGGTCTAAGTCTTAGTGATACTGTTTGTATAATCAGCTGGCACATCATGTAATGTTAGCTCTTGGTCTAAGTCTTAGTGATACTGTTTGTATAATCAGCTGGCACATCATGTAATGTCAGATCTGGGTATATGCCCTAGGTGATGCTGTTTGTATCTTCATCTGGTACATCATTTAATGGTAGATCTGGGTCTGTGTTATTTGCATCATTTGCTGGTACATCAACTGTTTGTATGTTAAGCTGGCACATCTTGTCATGTCGTATCTGGGTCTATGCCTTGTGTGATGCAGTTTGTTTGTTCAGTTGGCATATCGTGTAATGTCAGATCTGGGTCTATGCCATGGGTGATGCTGCTTGCATTGGCTGCTGGCGAATTATGTAGTGACCAATAAGATGTTAGTAAGAAGCCTGTCAATTTTAGGGACAAAGGTGAAGGTTTGAGGCTGAAAGAAAAATGTTTCTGCACAAAAGTTGGAGTCATCTCCATAGCAGCCAAACATGTCATTGGCATTTAACATTCTTTGAATGGTACACTTATTTACATTTCAATGCATTTGACACAGTTAAATACAAAAATGACCTTGCCAATTGATATGTTTGACCACGGCATTTTATAGTTAATGTTGATATTTCACATAAAAGACTCTTTTGAATGATTTTTATTAGGTGGTTGAAGATAAATGCACATGTTGTCAGTTTACAACTCAGCATTGGATTAGTTTACAATGGCAGGGTTAATGAGGGATTTTACACATTCTCCTGGCAGGTTCCAATCTGTATGTGTACCACATATAATAACTGAATGAAGTAGCATCAAATCTGATCAGTTTCTTGTTAAAAAAAAGTACAATATGTTTTATACTGACATGGAACTTGCTGTCTTAGTCCATGTATAGGGTTACCATCAGGGAGCTTATTTGCATGGTGAGGTTAGAGTGAAATTGGTTCATGTATTTTGGGGTTAATTGAATGTTGGCACATCTTTCAGAGTACTGTATATACCATGGCCAAGGTCACAATCCCTTTTGACAATCTTAAAAGTGCCACTTTAAGAATTTCTCATGTGTGAAAGTTTACTTAAGCATGACATTGTTATTTGCAATTCACCCATCACTGAAGTAGTGTGTGCATCCTTTGAATAGTAGCGGAATTTCAACGTCACAATGGCTTCATCAGGTTGGATGTAACTTCTTTAGAAAGTTGACTTCATATGATATAAAGTTGGTCCTAAATTGAAACAGTGCTGGTCTAACTTTCAATATGGTCACCACAATGACCATCTTGAAAAATTGTTATGGCTACTTCTTCCAGATAGTTGATCATATTGTCCTTGGTCCTAAATGGAAATGCTACCAGTCTGATATCCAGTATGGCAGTCATCTTGAAATTCTAATTAATTATTGGTGCTCATCTCAAGTAAAAAATCATATCAACATGTGGTTCTTTTGATGCATTTTTTGGTCCCAAAAGAAAATGGTGCCAGTCTGATATCCAGTACATCCACCACAGCAGCTAATTTGAAAATCTTGTTATTGCAGAAGAATATATTATAAACATCAGTTAAAATGAAAAAAATGGTCTTATCTTGAATTCCTGGAAAATCTTTTTTGACAGGAGAGCATCAGTCCATTTTGGGGACTCTTGTTTCAAAGGATACACAGATTCATCGGTATACAATTTCAAAAACATAGTTTATTTCATTTTTTCTACTATCTTTACCTACAAAAAAATAACAGTATTGTCAGAGATATCAAGCAAAATAATATGAAGTTCATTTGTGACGAAATTTAGTGGAACTAGGGTCAGGTACCTGCATTCAACATATGATACCTAAGACCGATCATTTTGGTGCCCCATGGTTTGGGGCAGAGGGTCAGGCTACCTGCATTTAAGTTGGCACTCTGCAGATATTATATACTTTTGTGAGAATGACAGGTGTAAGGTGAAGTTGTTTAAATTTGCAACATGCATGGTGAACAGAATGTTGGCATACATCAATACTGCTTTCATATATTGTGGCTGAAATTTCTTTACATATCATACTTGTGGAAATTGTACATGATCTAAGAACACAGCTGACAAAAATGGCTGCTCCCATGTGCTCAAAAAATCAGCAAGAATTAATCCATTAGCAGTTAATGAAATAGATAAAACAAATTTTGCCAGAATAAGCAATACCAACTTTTGAAAGTGCAATGAATAAATTACAAAATGTATCAAATGTAAAAGAAGTTGTCACTTTGTCTTTTACAATTTGCTTTTTTGAAGTGCAGGAAGTGAAAATGGCCAATTGGAACTAGAATTTTTAAAAATTTTTATCGATGCACAATTGAAGTAAGGCCAAGCTGTATACTCTGTAACCCAAATTGCACCCATAAATGACACACCAGAATAAAGGGAATTAAAAGTTTTTGTAACAGTACTTGATATATACAAGGCCTGTTTTAAATAGCCAGGATAACCAGTGAGGAAAACATGGGAAATTCTTTCTATTTAAAAATCTTACCCTATGCAAAATTTGTAACTGTAGAGCACCACCTTAACGTACAATACCTGGGCTACAGGTTGGTACAGGCTCAGGCTGCATAAATTCAGCACATCCTATCTAAGACCCATCATTCTGGTAACCCCCATCCCTCCAGTGCAATGGGCACAAGACTTCCTCTTTACTTTAGCTGATGTAGGCATGTTTTTTTGTGTAGGTTGAAAGAATTATTATGGCTCTTGTTTATAACAAAGGAGGAGTTTGTTTCAACTGAAATACTGGGTTTGGCTTCCCAAATGTAATTGAAGATAAGAATTTGTCACTTGAACAATCCAATTAACATCAGACTGTTATATGTTGTGTCTTCTTCCCACATACTCTTGATAAATGGAGATGTTAATGGAATATATAGATCCTGAACCCTTCATTTTAAATGGATTCACCCAAATGCTTCATGGATGTGCCAAAACTACTTGTCACTGTGAATTATCTCTGAGTGGCTGAGTGGTTAGCATGCTAGACTAATGACTGAACAGATGCTTGCTTGAATCCTACCACAGGATCAACCTGAGCTATCTGCTACCATGGTGTGTCCATGGGCAAAGTACTTTTCTCCATTTGTCTCAGCACTTAATAATGTACTGTTGTTGATGTGTTTCAAACAAAAAAATTATTAACAAAGGAATCCATCAGCTACTGCACGAAGTATATATGGTAGAAACTTCTACATAATTTCCACTGCATACTTCAGCATATTTTATATTTATTAAATATCGGGGTTTCCAAAACACCATAACAGTATTGCTAAGATAAATATGTAGATTATTTTAACACAGTTCTATATTTTTACTTTACCAGATCTGGTATGTGTCAGCATAGTAGTAAAAATGGCAAGCAAATCCTTCATTGTTAGCAAGAGGCTTCAGACCACCTGAAGATAAGGTTGAGACTGTCGGTACAAATGTCCCCATTAGATTATTTAAAAAAGGCACTAAGGTAGAGGAGGTCTGTAGATATGCCCAGTCTTTCTATAATTTTTGATCCATTCTTACAAGCTGGGCTGTTTAAGGAATAAAAAAATGTGTGTAATGCATGAACACTTGCATCCTGCTTTGCTGTAGATTTTAGTTAATACTCATGCAATCAATGTAAATTATCAAAAGCAATATAAAATATATACCTGTACAAACCTTGATCTTTCCAGGTTCAGCAGATGGTTCAGGAGATGAAGCAGGGGTTCACAACAGCTATGGAGGAGCTGTCAAAAATACAGTATGGGGACCAGACTCTTCAGAAACAGCTCGCTGACACCAAACAGGAGTGTAAAGAGGACATTAGGGACATCCAGCAGGCTGTGAAAGATATCAAGGTAACTATAGGCCTGAGTGTGTCCTCACCAGTATCAAGGCAGGCTGTGAAAGATAGGAAGGTAACTATAGGCCTGAGTGTGTCCTCACTGGTATCAAGACATGCTGTGAAAGATATCAAGGTAACTATAGGCCTGAGTGTGTCCTCACTGGTATCAAGGCAGGCTGTGAAAGATAGGAAGGTAACTATAGGCCTGAGTGTGTCCTCACTGGTATCAAGGCATGCTGTGAAAGATATCAAGGTAACTATAGGCCTGAGTGTGTCCTCACTGGTATCAAGGCATTCTGTGAAAGATATCAAGGTAACTATAGGCCTGAGTGTGTCCTCACTGGTATCAAGGCAGGCTGTGAAAGATAGGAAGGTAACTATGGTATCAAGGCAACCAAATACCTCAGCTTCTTGTGTCCAAACAATGGTAGACTTGAGTAAGTTCCCACTTATATCAAGGTGACTGTAACCTTTAGATAACTTCTAGGTTTTACTAGGTCCCCACTGATATCTATGTTACGATAGACTACAGTTTGCCAGACTGGTATCAGGGTGATTAAAAGCTGCAGTAGGCTGTCATTGATATTGAGGTGACTGTATGTTTTAGCAGGTCCTTGCTGATCTCAGAATAACATAGGCTCATAGCAGGTCCTCAATCCAGATCACTAAAAGCTTCATTGTGTCATCACTGGTATCAAAGTTACAAAACTGAAATGTTTCTGTTTGATGACATTTCAATGAGACCATTTCCCAAAAAAAGTAACCTTTGGTCATTTCCATTTATTTTACTAAACCACAAATGTATATGAAATCAGAACATTTCACAATTCAGTCTTCTTTCCCCATAGTCTGGCAAGTGGTCTTGAGTTGTTTTTTGAAGTTGTGGAATAGTGAGTGCTCCATTAAGAATTCACTGTAAATACAGTAATGCTTCTGTGTAAAGACTGGTGTATCTGGAATCGTGGAACATCGTGAGGGATGCATCTCAGTAAATACTACATCCTCATCACAAATGGTCGCTGATCTATATTCATAAGTCAGTGAGACTGGTAAAATTTTGCATGTTGAGTTTATTTCTCAAACAAACAGATTTTTAATTTGTTGAAAATGTACATACATATTAACTAAGATCCATCTCAAACAACAATTTATATTTACCTAAACCAATTTCAGAGTTTTACAAGAAGGGTTTTGCTGTTTCTGGAGCCAAACTATGGAATTCCTTATCACCTTATATAAAGTCAGTTGACTCATGCCAAGCTTTCAAAATGCTTCATAGTCAACATCTACAGAAAGAAGCATTTGCATGATTTTGTTTATTCAGTACTACTACTTTTACAACATTGTTATTATGTACTTTACACATGTTCACTATTACTAATATTTTTATGAATTCTGTATGTACCCTTCCTTGAAGACTTGTGCTTATTTTATTGTAGCAGTAGATCAATTTTCTAGATTTTAATAGCATTTGTTGTCTAAAGACACCTCATCTTGTAAAAATTGTGCATTATATTTGTATATATTTATGTAGAAGGCCAGATGGAAGATTGGTCAGTTGACCAAATGAGTTTCTTCTTTAAATAAAGTCATTATTATTATTATGAATGGATGCATCTCTATTAGTACCACACCTTTACAACACCAAAGATTGTGACTTACATTTCCTGCTTTCCTGGCTTAAGATTTTGCATGGAGCTGATAACCAGTTTGTTTTGTTGCATGCCTTATACTTAAATTTTAGGTTTATTTCTCTAGCACTGCTCACTGATGATGAAATGCATCTCTTTTAGTACCACATCTTTACAGCAAAACAGGTCACTGTGACGTGTGTTCGTTTAATGGTTTTGGTTAAGTTTTTGCACTTAGCTCATGACAGCATGAATTCTTACATGCTACATGCATACTCTCTTGCCTAGAATCATAAAACTTGGTGAGGCAGTGCAGCATGATAAGTACTATGCCTTTATTGCAATAAAGAGCTGCAGTAATATAGGTTACTGCATTTGTATGAGAAAATATGAACGAGTCTTTTGGATGGAATGCTGCACGACCTTGGGAGTGCAGTATATCCATCTGACAAAACGAGTTCATATTTTCCCATACAAATCCAGTAATCTTTTTATTATATGCTCATTTTTTTATTCTACCTCAGGCTTAATTATATAAACAAAATACAATTCAAGAAACAATGTAAATGAATGTATGCCGTATTCCAAACTAAATACACAAGCGCATATTCATCATTACACAACACCAGCATTATTGCTGCACACATAACTCTGCCCAGATAAATTTGAACTTAGTCGCGCGCTCAATATAACATTCGAAAGCAAATGGCGTGTCTAGTCAAAATCGAAGTTTGGAGTCGTATTGTGAATGAATGTGCATTGCAGCAACTTTTCCATTTGATCTGGAATGAATAGATTTTGGTATTTTTTTCGATTCTACGAAATTTCATGATTATGGACTGGATTTGTATGTGACAATTCCACATGAAATACATGGGATTGAATCAGCTAGGGAGAAGCGTGCTGACATCTGCAAATGTGTTTCTGTTTCTGTCATTGAATGTTTGAAATCATAATGTGGGAAAAATATGAAGTCTTTCAATTGCAATTATCAAAAAGGCGCTATGGAATTTAATGCTTATTTCATTTTGAGTGCAGTAAGGAGGATGTAATTGCACTTGTCATCGAAATTATAGTACAATTTCAAAATGTGTAATCAAGCTTGAGAACCCATGACATGGCTCATGTAATTCGGATTTGCAGAACTAAGAAAGTATATTTTGAGGAAATTCAGGATGTAAAACTGTAAGTATATTTTTTTTGCCATTCTTATCACCAGCTAAAGAAGACAGTATATGACTTGTCACTTGTATGTTATTTGTAAGGACATTTTCTTGCATCTGTTGTATACTGTAGTTAGCCTAAATCCGAAACATTGTATCAACGTGGAATGTGCCAAAGCAGCTGGTATGTGGCAGTCCATGAAACATCTGTTTTAATTCATTCAGAAACAAATTTAAACAATCACAACGTAAAGTGCCTCTTACATGAGTGTACATGATTTGTTTACAAATAAAAAGTGCTGGCGTCTGCGTCCATTGTTTGTTTACAGTAGAAAGTGGTTCCTTTATGCACGTGAATGCTATATGTGTATTGGCGCGCAAGTTCAGTATCGGGTAATACTGAACGATTCTGACAGTGTAAAGTTAACAGGGAAAAAAATGAGCATATAATAATCTATATTTCGTGCTTTAGTGACTTGGTTCAATTTTTTATTTCAAGTTCATTTTATTAGGTGCTGTTTAAATTTGAATCATGAACATTTTGCTGAAATGTTGGAAATTAAGATCTGTTGTATACTAGAAATCACTTAAATATGGATTTCCAAACTGACAGACTTGACTCTAAAAGTATAACTGTAAAATTAATATCCATTTCTTTTTTAAAGTTAGAGGTACAAAAGATAGCTGCCCAGGTAAGGGAGGTAACCACAGCTCAGAAGGACCTAAGGGAGAGGGTGGAGAGTTACCAGGATGACAAGACCGTTCTTTTGGATGAGCTTGAAAAGAGTGGAATCATCAGTAGTGACACCAGGTAAAATGCTTACAGTATATACCACTAGGTGGATCATCTTCACACTTTTCTGCTGAAGTCACATGAAATTACATGCAAGATTGACAGAATTGGTCATTATCCTTCATTGTAGGATAGGAACATTTCCTTTTAAATGTCAGAATTTGGCATAAGACACAAGGCTTTGTCCAGTGTCTGTTGCAAAATTATGACCCCAAGGGTGAATTTTTTTTATCTATCACCTATGCATTTATTTTGCTCACACTCTGAATGAAAAATGAGGATTGAAGTCAGAACCGTTCATTGTGAATATGGATGCAAATATACAGCAATGAATGAACAGTGGTTGAAACTCCTAAGGTAATGGCAACACATAGCATTGAATAAACAGTGGTTGAAACTTCTAAATGACAATACACAGCATCGCATGGACAGTGGTTGAAACTCCTAAGGTAATGGCAACACACAATATTGAATGAACAGTGCTTGAAACTCCTAAATGATAATACACAGCATTGAAAGAACAGTGGTTGAAACTCCTAAATGATAATACACAGCATTGAAAGAACAGTGGTTGAAACTCCTAAATGATAATACACAGCATTGAAAGTATAGTGGTTTAAACTCCTAAATGATAATACACAGCATTGAAAGAACAGTGGTTGAAACTCCTAAATGATAATACACAGCATTGAAAGAACAGTGGTTGAAACTCCTAAATGATAATACACAGCACTGAAAGTATAGTGGTTTAAACTCCTAAATGATAATACACAGCATTAAGAGAGCAGTGGTTGAAACTCCAAAGGTAATGGTAATACAGTGTATTCTAATTTCATATTGAAGATAAACTTTTTCATACAAATATGAACAGGCCACAAAAGATCTTAGATTAAATGAAATAGACTGAAAAATATAGTTCTTGATTCAACTTTGACATATAATTATTTGCTTTTAATCAGTCTTGATGATTATAAGTATAAATATTAAAAAGTACAGTTCTACAACAACAGTGTTTTCATCTCAAAACCAGGCTATATAAACTGTACATGTATCTAGTTTGATTCTAGGAAATGTTATGTTTGTGGGAGACTTTCTTAGGCCACTGTTCATATTAGAATGTAAATATTTGCAAAATAACATTTATCTTACTGATTTCGAAACAATGCTCAGTCAGTGATGGAAATTGGGGAGTTTTTGCCAGTTTGTGTGCACACCTGTGCTCACAATAGATGGTCATGTGATGAAAGACAGCAGTCGTGTGATGAAAGACTGCATTCATGTGATGAAAGACACAAATATTCTCCACTAGTGTTCTACACCAGAAAACATGATCAAATGCATAGAAGATGTGGTACTTGTCTTTTGGAAATATGATGACTTTGTAACATTGCTGTTATGCATATAAAAGTGTAAGACCTCATTTTGGGCAAATAGTATGTTGTTATCACCAGGAACAATTCTTCGTAATCAATTAATTCTGAATACTTTTGTTGTCGAGAGTGAGCTCACTCAATCACATTTGGTAAACAGTGTTCATGTAGTTCTTATGGTGGTTTCCATATAGATCCAATTCTATGGCATTGACCCTGATTTGTCTACAAATGCATTAGGCAATGTAAGATGGAAGTGACAAGAAATCATGTCATGCACTGGTGTAATACACTGGCAACATCAGATAACCATGCCTGTGAGTAATGCAAAGTCTTCAGTGTTATGAATAGAATCTTAAACTTGTTCTCACTATACATAAAATATTTGACTGTTTTTTAATAATGCAGCATTTCATTCATGGCAGCCATCTTTTGCACTTGACAGCTTTCATGATGTATAATGAACACAAATATAAGATCATGTATTATATGTAATGAACACCCACATAAGATCATGTATCATATGTAATGAACACCCATATAAGATCATGTATCATATGTAATAAACAACCATATAAGATCATGTATCATATGTAATGAACACCCATATAAGATCATGTATCATATGTAATAAACAACCACATAAGATCATGTATTATATGTAATGAACACCCACATAAGATCATGTATCATATGTAATGAACACACATATAAGATCATGTATCATATGTAGTGAACAACCACATAAGATCATGTATTATATGTAATGAACACCCACATAAGATCATGTATCATATGTAATGAGCACTGATATAGGTTATGGATCATATGCAGTGAACACCCATATAAGATTATGTATCATATGTTATGAATACACATACAGGATCATCAATCATATGTAATGAACACACATTCAAAACCATTTCATGTGTAAAGAACACCCATATAAAATCATCTATTTTCAGGATGAGGCTACAGATGCGTCTTGGTGCAGATCAACACAGAGAAGATAATACTGTTCCTGAGGTCACAACAATGGTGAACACATACCTGGACAGTATCCAACCTCACACAGGTAGAACTCTTTAGCAATTAATTTTGATTTGATCATTAATTATCAAACCCCATAAAGTAAGACTTGTAGAGAAATTTAGTCCATTAAAATATTAAATGAGAATACTATTTACGTCTGCAGGTTAATATAAGAGCACACAGTGGTAAACTTAAAATGACAAATTGAGCATACAGGGTACTTTCTTTCTTGTATCATTTAGAAGTGGAAAGCTTCTCATCAGCTTCCTATACACTAACACATTGATTTCAGGAGATTGCAGGCCAGGAGTGCCTTTGTGGTGAAACCTTTTTTGGGCATATATCCACATAATGGACACTCTCTTCACCAAAGACACTCAATAGATATATTCTGGATTGGAGTTTGTGATCATCTCCCATAGTCACACAACTGACATGTTGCCATATGTCACTCAAACACTTACATACCTATGAACTGCCTTTCAGTATTATTGGTGTTAGCATAATCTGATTTACTGGCTCACTGCAACTTCATCAACTTTCAGACATGATGTCCATCACATTTCTGTCTGCCACTAAATGTCATAAACAAATTCAAATCATCATAACTTGAACATATTTCATGAAATTTTCAATATGTACTAACTATTAACACAAATTCAAAGGGATAGGTGTGAGGTTCATAAATATCTTCGATTTTGATAAGATGCACTACTGTATCACTAATTTTCGTCAGTAACATTTTTGTGGATTTTTGTTGTTGCCTTGAACCACAAATTTAAACACCCAATGAAGATCAGCCACATGAAAAAGAAGCTCGCCATCCCTGTATTGCAGTGTTTCATTCTTCAAAATCAACAAATCAATTGAATGAATCAACATCATTACAGTAATCTGGTAATAAAATATTATTATTTTCATGTGTTTGTTTTATGGTAACCATAAAAAAATAATTATAATGCATTTTATACTGTTCACCGTCCACATATATATTCTGTATACAGTAGCTGTAAATTCCAGTCACTGCCTTTTTTCTGCACATTGTGACATAAGTAAAGACAATTTTGATTTAATGCTTATTCAGATTTATTTTTCATTCAAGTAAAACTGTAGTAGGAAAATTTAAATCTGTGAAAATTACAGATTATGGAGAAACACAGTCAAGTCAGTGATTCAAAAGGCAAAGAAAACTTACTATTCCACTGAAATATCAGATAGTATTACAAAAAGAATCCTAGAAAACTCTGGAAAACCTTCAATAACTTGAGAGGCAAATTTGTCAATAACCTGCCATTTACATGTATATAGTGATACAAATGGTGATATTAAGCAAGAACCTCTTGAAATTGCAAATGCACTCAATGATTACTTTGTGAATATAAATGAAAAACTTGTGGATTTAACATTTCCTAAAAGGTTCTCCAGTGATGAATTAAATAAGCCTATTTCTTCAAAACTTAGCAAAGAAGAGTACTTCAAAATCCCTAAAATAAGTCTTGAATTCATTTTAAATGAATTAGACCAACTTGATGTCACAACAGCAATAGGTCTAGATAATATAGGGGCTAAATTCCTAAAACTCTCATCTCAATTGACTGCACCTTCACTTATGTATATCTCCAGTCTAAGTATTTCCACATAATTTTCCAAACAGGCTAAAACTGGCAAAAGTAACTCCAATACCTAAGAAGGGAGAGCTTTATGATATGAATAACTATAGACCTATATCAGTTTTGTCATCACTTTCAAAGATATTAGAAAGACATGTTTGTAATAAATTTAGAAATTACCTGGAATCATTTAATTTGCACCATTCATGACAATCAGGCTTCCATGAAGGACATTCATGCCAGACTACTCTAACTAGAATGGTGGATGATTGGTTAACAGTAGTAGATCAAGACAATCTTGAGGCACAGTGTTTCTCAACCCTTCAAAGGCTTTTGACCTTGTAAATCACAAAATCCTGCTGAAAAAGATCAGCATATATCAAGTTAACCATGAAAGCTTAACTTGGTTTTGATCCTATCTTGAAGGCAGACAACAAGTTTATTTTAAATAAAACTTTCAGATAAGAAACTGATAAAAGTCATGTGTTCCACAAGGATCATTTCTTGGACCATTGCTCTTTCTGCTGTACATCAGTGATTTACCATATCATATTGAGCTATCTACTACCAACATGTTTGCAGATAATACAACATTATATAACATTGGATCAAAAGGCCATGAGATTAACACTAAATTTAATAAAGATTTGGTAAGAATAAATAACTGGTGTGAACACAGTGGTATGAAGATAAATGCAGCCAGATCAAAAGCCATGATCATAGGTAGTTGAGCAAGAGTAAAAGTTGAGGAAAATTATTCAAAGTAAAGATAAAAGGAATGGATATACAACAGTCTGAAAATGACAAACTACTTGGCATCATGATAGACCATATCTTGTGCTGGAAAATACAAGTTGATAAGGTCATTAAAAAAGTTAATTCACTGCTTTATCTCTTGAACAGAATAAAATCTCCGTCAATAACAGAGAAAGATATTCTACAATGCAAATATCATGCCACACCTAGAATGTTTTGTTCTATCTGGGGTAATAGTGGTATAGAAAATCAAGAAAGATTACTGAAATTTCAGAAAAGAGCAGCTAGAGCTGTTCTTGATTCTGATTTAGATACACCATCAACAAATCTTTATAAAACTCTAAAGTGGCTTCTATTTCAGCAGAGAACTCATTTCAGAAGTGTTTGCTAGTCTACTAATCCTTACATGGTGTGCTCCTGATTATCTTAAATATAATTTTAAATTGGTTAAAAATGTACATATGTATGAACTAAGATATATATCTCAAACAAGTTATATTTATCTAAACCTAATTTAGAGTTTTATATGTGGAGTTTTGCTTTTTCTGGAGCCAAACAATGGATTTCCATACCACCTTATATAAAGTCAGCTGACACATGCCAAGCTTTTTAAAAGCTTCTTAGTCAATATCCACAGAAACAATCATTTGTATGATTTTGTTTAATTCAGTACTACTACTGTTTACATCATTGTTATCATGTACTCACCTATATTGTTTTACACATGTTTACAACTATTTTTATGAATCCTATATGTACTCATCCTTGAAACCTTGTACATATTTTATTGTAAGAGTAGAATAATTGTCAAGATTTTAACAAAATTTGTAAAAAAATTGTGCTTTATGTATGTATGTGTGTGTGTGTATATATATATATATATATATATATATATATATATATATATATATATATATATATATATATATATATATATATATATATATATATATATATTTGTACAGATGTCATTATAGAAGGCTGCATGGAAGATTGGTCAGTTGAACAAATGAGCTTCTTTAAATAAAGTCATCATTGTTATTATTATTATTATTATTATTATTATTATTATTATTATTATTATTAAAGTATGTCTTATTTTATCCTTGATTAATCCCAATGAATAAGATGATTTCAAAATACCATAACTATTGCATGGAGCAAGGTTACTAATGAAACACTTGGTATATGCACTAATTACTGCATATATGCACTAATTACTACAGAATACTGAAGCTCACACTTCACTGATTTTTGGACAAATCCTCTGAATCAGCATCATCTCAATCAAATCTGCCATTGCACAAATATATTTGTCAGGTAAATAAAATCATGAAATTGGTGAATTAAACAAGTTCAGCATTCTCAAAGCCATGGACAATTAGATCTGATCTTTCACATATTTTTGCATCTCCATCCCTCTAATGTCTGTGGCTGTTGGTCTTCTCAATTTCAGCAATGGTGGGTGCCATTGTAATATCTTAAGGCGCTGTATGGAAGAAATAACAAAGTTATGCCTCCATGGGTTCTTGGGATTTAATAAGATGTTGTAATGAAGAAGAAAAAGAATTATCAGAAGACTTACAACATATCCATATGAAAATAAAATAATTAAAAGTAAACCAATCTATCACACATGGACAACTCACAAAATGACAAGACATGGAATTATTATAAGACAATCAGAATGTAGTTCCTAAAAACTTACAGCACCATGTAATATTCTGATGTACAGTACTTATTTTCTTCAATGTCATTTACAAAGTACCGAGTAACTTATTGCACCCAGAAATGTTGAAGTTGATTCCTGGAGAGCCATTGAAGGAGTGACCAATTGAACAGGGAACTTGTTCATAGAAATTGGTGGGTGTACATTAGGCATGTGCAATGCATGCAACTCACACAATACTCACTCACAATATGTACAACAACAAAATAACATGTATATAGACATTGGACATTACCGAATATGTAACACCACAATACTAAATGCACGCAAACAATAACAATATTATAAATACTGGTTTACAGGTGATAGTATTGTTTTAACCATTCAAGCAACTGCTGTTTGTTGTTGGAATCTTTTTGTTCTTTTGTATTCTCTTGAGGGTTTATTTGTTTAAGTAACTCTATGAAATTAAATACCAACAAATAAGTAAACTTTGACAGGCAAATCCACAAATTTAAGAACCCACAAAAATGTTTTGTTTTTTGTTGTTGCAAAACCACAAAAACTGAGACCTACATAAATGAATGATAATACAATATGTTAATTAGTAGTGTATTGTTATCTTTGTCCTGGCAATAGATCAATGGCCTAATATTTTTCCTGGCAATGAATAGGTCAGCTGCCTAATCCTTGTCCTGCCAATAGGTCAGCAGCCTAATCTTTGTCCTGGCAAGGTGAACTGCCTAATATTTGTCCTGGCAATATATCAATGGTAAATCTTTGTCCTGGCAATAAATAGGTCAATTGCCTTATCTTTGTCCTGGCAATAAATAGGTCAATTGCCTTATCTTTGTCCTGGCAATAGGTCAGCTGCCAAATTTTTGCCCAAGCAATAGGTCAGCTGCCTAATCTTTGTCCTGGCAATAGGTCAGCCTCCTAATCTTTGTCCTGGCAATAGGTCAACAGCCTAATTTTTGTCCTGGCAATGAGTAGGTCAACTGCCTAATCTTTGTTCTGGCAATAGGTCAGCTGCTTAATCTTTGTCCTGGCAATAGGTCAACTGCCTAATCTTTGTTCTGGCAATATGTCAGCTGCTTAATCTTTGTCCTGGCAATAGGTCAACTGCCTAATCTTTGTCCTGGCAATAGGTCAACTGAGTAACTTTTGTCCTGGCAGTAGGTTAATAGTTGAACTTGGTCAGAAATAGATCAATAATCTTGATTCTTTCTTTAGTTTTTGTGGAAAAGGTTTTTTTTAATGAAAGGCAAAGACATGGGTTCCATTCCATACTGTATCTCACCCTTTTTTCTGTCTCAGCATACCAACTTTCCTTTGGTTGCTACAGAATTAATTTACAAGCTTGTACAAGAACTTTAGCATTGTCTTGCACAAAAACATCAACACTGAGTTGATGAAGATGGCAACATCAGTGTCATTATGCCTTGATTTCTTTCCTAAAAACATAACTGAGAGAACCTGCATGTAGTATTGAATATTTTTGTTTCAGCAGCTGCAGGAGATGAAGACCAGTACCAATCCGACTCATCTCTGACGGCAACAGTGTCACGGAACATGGGTCTTACGCAGGCACTGGGGGAGAAGTGTCTCCATCTTGATCTTTCTGCATCCAGTGGGGAAGAGGAGGATGAGGAGCAAGAACCACCTCATGTATGTTACATATCAGTAAACTATATATGCACACTTATAAGTGGGGTCCATCTGCAAACAGCATAGACCCAGATCTGCCATTACAAAATGTGCCAGTGCAACAGGGTGTATACATTTTGTTAGGAGCAATGAGTAGAACAAGAAACATTGATTAAAACCTGTTAGCTCATTATGCTATGACAGATCAGGGTCTAAATTGTTTGCATTTGGATGTAACTTATAAGTGAGTATGGATGGTACTAGAAAATGTAGAATACCATTTTAACACACTTACAAAATTGTAGCAATTTTATTGAGACATCCTTTTTTATATTTAAAAAAAAATTATGTGCACAATAAATAGGAAGAAATAAAGCAAGTATAGTACTCCCTTAAAGTAAGCCCTCCATTATAATATGGTTTTTGTCATAAATCTGTATGGTCATGGATCCTGTTTCATTAAATAGAAGTATATATATATATATATATATATATATATATATATATATATATATATATATATATATATATATATATATATATATGTAAGACTGTCTCACAATGATGCAGTCTTTTATTTAGTTTCCATGACCAGCATTGTAATGAGGGAACACTGTATTACAAACATTTGATCTTAATGTAGTTGTTTGATTACTTTCATTACAGGCCATTTTTTGTAACTAGTTACAAACACCATTATTGATTTATATATTGTCTCCTTCTATTAAAAGTGTCCATATTGATATATGTTGGTTTTCAGAAGTGTATACTGATTCTTAACTGTTGCCACTCTTAAAATAAATAGGACAAGAAAATATTTCCCAGATAAATTAGATCAAGCAAATGGTCAAATCCAAGCCAGTCATTTAGGGAAAGGAGCCATATCGATATGCTTGTTTTTGTGGCTCATCCTGAATGGATGGTCATACTGACATAGAGTTTATCAAAAAAGCCTCTTTTGATGTCTTTTTGGTCTTACATGAAAATGGTGCCGATCTATGTCCAAGATGGCCAGCATGGTTGCCATTTTAGAAAATATTTTTATTGTCATTCCTCTGAAACAGAAAGCCATATCAACTTGGGTTTCTTGTGATGTCTTGTTGGTCCTAACTGAGGTCTTGTTGGAAATGGTGCTATTTATATTGACAACACTTATGTCGACATGCCGCCTATGTCAACCAGATGCAAAGTCCTTGGCCCATGGTGTATTATTACTACCAAAATTTGTCATGCATATAATGACATTGAGATAAAAAATAAATATATATGTCGACAGAAGCCATCGGTTCCATACTGAACAAATCCTTTGTTTTCTAATCGTTTATATTGACAAGAGTTCAGTTGTGACCCATTGTTTTGCTGTACAAAATTATTGGATGTCTGTTGCTAGGCATTAATGTTGCCATTGCATTAACAAATGGGTATTTGTTTGGTCCTCCAGAGTTTATCTTTAATGGTGATGTTAATGTAATACACAGTTGCACTTCATCTGCAGTAAACCTTATTCACATTGTCATTGTGCAGGCCCAGGTTTCTTCAAATAATGATAAATCCCATGAGAACTTGTGATCTTACACTCAAAGCGGCAAGCTTATCAACTAATCTGCATACCAATGAGAAATTGTTTCTATTGAATAATCAATTGCCTTAAATTAATATTTTGTACTGTAATGTATCAATTTCATTTATGAATGAAGCATATTAATTTATCACAGATGAACAAGTATAAATTGTAGCAAAGGTATCATAAACCATTTGACAGCTATTATTTCATGTGATCAAAATTTTATGTTAACTTTGATAATCATCTCAAAGGACAGACAAATAAACATCGGATGTGGCGATTAAATAAAATCAACACTTGTTTTATTGTCGCAGATGCTTTAATATTTGGAGATATTTGTAGCTAGCCAGCTTATGTTGAAGTGTATTGTGTGCGCCAGAGTGGGACATGCTACAAAGATAATTCCTTCATTGCCTTGTCTAATGAAAACATTAAACCCTCATGAAGAAATAACTTGTCATTCTTGTAATTTAAAACAACTGTATTTCACTTCCTGATTTCACTACATTTAAATTTTCCACTTGCAAATTGAAGTGTCACTTTGTTCTGAAACTGAGTCAGCTTTCTATTTGGAACTTATATTTTTATCCTCTTGTTTATTCTCATTTGTTAATTGCCATTGCAGTTTTAAAGCTGTGATTATAACCTGGGTTAAACTTAAACATCATCCATTTAAACTTAGACATCATCCATTCTCCATGTAGTCTTCCATTACATGTACCACTTTCAGTTTTCCATTACATGTACCACTTTCAGTTTTCCATTACATGTACCACTTTCAGTTTTCCATTGCATGTACCACTTTCAGTTTTCCACTTTCAGTTTTCCATTACATGTACCACTTTCAGTTTTCCATTACATGTACCACTTTCAGTAACATTTCTTTTGAAATGTCCTAGATTGCCCAGGATGATCCACATTTCTTGTCAACAGTAACCAAACATGTTATTTATTGACATTATTTTAAAATAGCAACATATGTCCCCTTGAGATTTCCAAGCAGTTTGGCCTGGAGATAAAATAGTCGTAACTCTAAGAATATACACCTGTCTATACTTGGTAATGTGCTTCTGTGGAACACTTTAGAACCAGATCTTTACATTAGCATACTACTGCTTTAACTCATTAACCCCTGGAGGTTTTTGTCGTTTTCACCTGAAATGTGAGTAGGAAACATATTTAGGGGCTATTTCTGATTACATCTTAATACATCGACTTCCAAGAGATTTCTGGTTAACCTAATGCCTGGTTGTGTTAGAAACATTTTTTCATAGGCTAATTCGCTTTCACACAAGCAGAAGGGCAAAAGTTGGAGTTCTTTTTTCTTTTTTTTGCTTAACGGACCCATCATTTTTCCAGACCACTCTTTATTCCAAATGCCCATTTTATCCTACTTTTTGCAAAGGTTCACCTTTATGTGTGAAGTTCAGACCAGTCTGCCTTAGATCTGAGGCCAAAAAGTATAAAATCCAGACACAAAATCAGATTCTGACCACAGGCAAATTTTTGGTGGAAACAAAACTGGCCCAAAAATTACGTTTTTCCATCTGTATTTTGTAGTGCAACTAGAACGTCCAGATTATTTGGTATCATTGTAGAGCTACATCTGTCTACCTTTCTATAATACTACCCAATAACCTTGATGCTACAGAGCTCGGAAGTAGGCTACTACCTCCTGATGCGTAAATGAGATGCCAGGGGTTAATGAGTTCATGGAATTGACCTATGGTGTTACTTTGTGCTGTATATAGTACCATTTTATTACAATGTCAAGCAGAAAGGCAAATTGATTGCATCTTTATGTCTAATTTAACCATGATGGTGTCAAGTTCTACAAAGTGTTTCAAAATTCTGTGCACAGAGCAATAAAATTACTGTGTAACTTTGTCAAAGTATTGCCAGGAATTAGTTTATTAGGGTCCTAAAATCAACAGAACTTTGTAGCATTAGTGTCAAGAATTAGTGTATTAGGGTCCTGAAATCAACAGAACCCTATAAATAGTGCCAGGAATTAGTTTATTAGGGTCCTGAAACCAACAGAACCCTATATCAATCATGCCAAGAATTAATTTATTAGGGTCCTGAAATCATCAGAACCCTGTAGTAATAGTGCCAAGAATTAGTTTATTAGGGTCCTGAAATCATCAGAACCCTGTAGTAATAGTGCCAAGAATTAGTTTATTAGGGTCCTGAAATCAACAGAACCTTGTAGCAATAGTGCCAAGAATTAATTTATTAGGTCCTGAAATCAACAGAACCCTATAGCAATAGTGCCAAGAATTGTTTATTAGGGTCCTGAAATCAACAGAGCCCTGTATCAATAGTGCCAATAATTAGTTTATTAGGGTCCTGAAATCAGCAGAACCCTATAGCAATAGTGCCAAGGATTAGTTTATTAGGGTCCTGAAATCAACAGAACCTTGTAGCAATAGTGCCAATAATTAGTTTATTAGGGTCCTGAAATCAATAGAGCCCTACAGCAATAGTGCCAAGGATTAGTTTATTAGGGTCCTGAAATCAACAGAACCTTGTAGCAATAGTGCCAAGAATTAGTTTATTAGGGTCCTGAAATCAACAGAACCCTGTAGTAATAGTGCCAAGAATTAGTTTATTAGGGTCCTGAAATCATCAGAATCCTGTAGTAATAGTGCCAAGAATTAGTTTATTAGGGTCCTGAAATCATCAGAACCCTGTAGTAATAGTGCCAAGAATTAGTTTATTAGGGTCCTGAAATCAACAGAACCCTGTAAAAATAGTGTCAAGAATTAGTTTATTAGGGTCCTGAAATTCATTCCTGCAGCTGTTTTGCTAAGTTGTGCATTCCTTTCTTAATTTCATATTAATTTAAACGATGACTGAGTTAAAATTATTTACCCAGAATATCATTTATCAGAAAAATAATTCTGAATGCACAGAGCAATCATTTCTTGAATATTTGGGAATTTGTTTTTTGTACATCACAGCCATGTCTGCAATTTAAAATTGTTTTATTGTGGTACAGAACAAATAAGAAGTATGCATAACAAATATGCAGTTTAAAAGCATTCTTTGAGAACTGCATCAACAAATATTTGAAAGTTGCTTTATTCTTTATATCATTCAGTTAAATCATGTACGTCAGTTATTTAAATGATGTACATCAGTTATCATACATTAATTTTTGAGTTATTAGGCAAATAAAAATTTAAAAGTATTTTTATGATTTTTTTTCAGTTTTCTCCACATCCTGATGTACACAGACAGGGCAGTTGTAAGTATTTGTTTTAAAATAAAAATTGCAGATGTGGACATCAGGGTCAATATATAAATAAATAAATAATAAATCAGTAGAAGGATATAAATATATATGTCCAGTGAATATTGACTGGTTTGCTTTAGAAAGATATACATCATTTTGGAAACCAAGGAAACCAGTTTAACACAACTGATGCAGAAGAACTTTGACACAAATGTTAGGATTAAAAAACTACAACACAGCTGTACCTTTTCGGTGAGGAATAAGTATTACTTTCTAGCAGTGGTGTTTGATTACAGTAGCATCAACCAAGTTAAAAGTTTGTATTTATGTTGTTTTTTTTAAAGTCATATAACATGTACATACATTGCTACATATCACCAGAATTGTTTGGTAAAATGTTACTGTACACCTAAGGTTTGTACCATAATCTTCTGGGATTTCTATCATGCCTGTTGTAGTAGACAAGATATCACAGTGCCATATGTTAGCAAGAGATATCATCACAGTGCCATATGTTGGCATGATATATCATCACAGTGCCATATGTTGGCAAGAGATATCACAGTGCCATATGTTGGCAAGAGATATCATCACAGTGCGATATGTTGGCAAAACATAACATTCCTTGTAACCCTTGCAGAAATGAATCGTCTTTCATTTGTCTTTGTCTTTCTGTTTTACTGTTACTTTAAATAATAACTTCTTAGCCTTAGATTGCTCAGTTTCCATATTCTGTATATACAGTTCATCGTGAGGAGGTGGCGCATGATATTGTGGAGGCTGAACGGGACTACTGTTCTCAGCTGTGGACCTTGATGGACACGTTTATCAACCCTTTGCGGCAGGGAGAAATCCTGACACCTCGTGACCTGAACCGTGTATTTCCCCCTTACATGCCACATCTGTATGAGCAACACTGCATCATGCTGCACAAACTGGAGGATCGGCTTACCAAGTGGAAGTGGAATGGCATCGTGGGAGATGTGTTTGCCAAACTCACAGACTCGCAAGATGTAAGTTGGAACACTTCAAGGTTCTTTGGTATGGCTGTCTGTTAAGGAAGGGTGTATTTGAAAATGCTTTATTGCATTGTGACTACTGCATTTAAACCAGATAAATTTAGTTGATTTCCCTAAGCAGTAATTTTTAAAAAATTGAACCCATTTATTGCTGAAAAGATCCCAAACTGCCATCTTTTTTATAACTTGGATTCCATGACCTACTAGATATGAGACTGATACCTGGAAGCCAAAGAAAAGGACCTTAATTTGTGTAGCACACCTGTATGATTTTAGACCCACGCTTGGTCAGGTGTTTCTTTGTCCAAACCTGAATGTTTGACATATCATATATACTCACTTGTAAGCGAGGTCCAACTGCAAGCAACATAGACCCCGACCGGCCTTCACATAATGCACCAGGAGATTAATGTCTATGTTATTCTATTGATTACTCCTAACAAATTGTATTGACCCAGATTTGCTAGAGCAATATGTATTGGCAGATCTGGGTCTATGCAGTTTCAGTTGGATTATTGATTATTTCTAACAAACTGCATTAACCCACATCAGCTAGTGCATTATGTGATGGTAGATATGGGTCTATGTAGTTTTAGTTGGATCCAACTTATAAGTGAGTATATACAGTGTCCTCTCTGGTAAAAAGATTGAGTTAAAATTATGCTCTCAAATTATGCTCTGAGTCTAGACTCACAATATAGTTTCTATAACACAATAATCCTGTCGGAAGCAAAACTGACAAGTACATTGGTCCCTGTCTGTAAAGCCCCTCATTATTCCAGTCTCTCTTACAATGTTGGTATGGTCGTGGATCCAGTTGGTGAAATTTTTGTTCTGTTACCATATATACATGCTTATTAGTCAGGTCCAATTGCATTGGCCCAAGTCTGCAGCCTTATAATGCATAGGCCCAAGTCTGCAGCCTTACAATGCATAGGCCCAAGTCTGCAGCCTTATAATGCATAGGCCCAAGTCTGCAGCCTTATAATGCATAGGCCCAAGTCTGCAGCCTTACAATGCATAGGCCCAAGTCTGCAGCCTTATAATGCATAGGCCCAAGTCTGCAGCCTTATAATGTACTGGCCCAAGTCTGCAGCCTTATAATGCACTGGCCCAAGTCTGCAGCCTTATAATGCATAGGCCCAAGTCTGCAGCCTTATAATGTACTGGCCCAAGTCTGCAGCCTTATAATGCATTGACCCAAGTCTGCAGCCTTATAATGCTTAGGCCCAAGTCTGCAGCCTTATAATGCATTGACCCAAGTCTGCAGCCTTATAATGCATAGGCCCAAGTCTGCAGCCTTATAATGCATAGGCCCAAGTCTGCAACCTTATAATGCATTGGCCCAAGTCAGCAGCCTTATAATGCATAGGCCCAAGTCTGCAGCCTTGTATTGCATAGGCCCAAGTCTGCAACCTTATAATGCATTGCCCCAAGTCAGCAACCTTATAATGCATAGGCCCAAGTCTGCAGCCTTATAATGCATAGGCCCAAGTCTGCAGCCTTACAATGCATAGGCCCAAGTCTGCAGCCTTATAATGCATAGGCCCAAGTCTGCAGCCTTATAATGTACTGGCCCAAGTCTGCAGCCTTATAATGCACTGGCCCAAGTCTGCAGCCTTATAATGCATAGGCCCAAGTCTGCAGCCTTATAATGTACTGGCCCAAGTCTGCAGCCTTATAATGCATTGACCCAAGTCTGCAGCCTTATAATGCTTAGGCCCAAGTCTGCAGCCTTATAATGCATTGACCCAAGTCTGCAGCCTTATAATGCATAGGCCCAAGTCTGCAGCCTTATAATGCATAGGCCCAAGTCTGCAGCCTTATAATGCATAGGCCCAAGTCTGCAACCTTATAATGCATTGGCCCAAGTCAGCAGCCTTATAATGCATAGGCCCAAGTCTGCAGCCTTGTATTGCATAGGCCCAAGTCTGCAACCTTATAATGCATTGGCCCAAGTCAGCAACCTTATAATGCATAGGCCCAAGTCTGCAGCCTTATAATGCATAGGCCCAAGTCAGCAGCCTTATAATGCATAGGCCCAAGTCTGCAGCCTTGTATTGCATAGGCCCAAGTCAGCAGCCTTATAATGCATAGGCCCAAGTCTGCAGCCTTATAATGCATAGGCCCAAGTCAGCAGCCTTATAAAGCATTGGCCCAAGTCTGCAGCCTTGTATTGCATAGGCCCAAGTCTGCAGCCTTATAATGCATAGGCCCAAGTCTTTAGCCTTATAATGCATAGGCCCAAGTCTGCAACCTTATAATGCATAGGCCTAAGTCTGCAGCCTTATAATGCATAGGCCCAAGTCTGCAGCCTTATAATGCACAGGCCCAAGTCTGCAGCCTTATAATGCATAGGCCCAAGTCTGCAGCCTTATAATGTACTGGCCCAAGTCTGCAGCCTTATAATGCATAGGCCCAAGTCTGCAGCCTTGTATTGCATTGGCCCAAGTCAGCAACCTTATAATGCATAGGTCCAAGTCTGCAGCCTTATAATGCATAGGCCCAAGTCAGCAGCCTTATAATGCACAGGCCCAAGTCTGCAGCCTTGTATTGCATAGGCCCAAGTCAGCAGCCTTATAATGCATAGGCCCAAGTCTGCAGCCTTATAATGCATTGGCCCAAGTCTGCAGCCTTATAATGCATAGGCCCAAGTCTGCAGCCTTATAATGCATAGGCCCAAGTCTGCAGCCTTATAATGCATAGGCCCAAGTCTGCAACCTTATAATGCATAGGCCCAAGTCTGCAGCCTTATAATGCATAGACCCAAGTCAGCAACCTTATAATGCATTGGCAGATCTGGGTTTATGCAGTTTGTTTGGAGTAATCAGTAGAACAAACAACAAGAACCCTTATCTGCTGGCACATTATGTGACCTGACTTATAAGCAAACCAATTGCTGAAACATATTATAATGTGATTTTGCATTATTACTAACTATATTTTGCATTATTAATAACAACTATATTTTGCGTTATTGGTAACTGTATTTTGCATTTGTTTTGCATTGTACTTATGATGCTTTCTCTGCAATAATGTATCACACCTTCTGGATTTTTCTTCAGTAATTTATAATAGAAATGGTAAAAAGAACCATAAAAAACTTTATTACAGCAGGTATATGGAAGTTTTCTTAAATGTTTCCCATTGTTTAGACATAACATTTCTTTATCCATTGACATATTGCTGTTTGCATGTATACTACAGCTTTCCCCTGTTATAACATGCCTTGTTATAATGTGATTCTGGATATAACAGTACTACAGTGGACCCCATGACCAAAATCACAACAGTATGTAACAACAAGGGTTGAAAGAAAATGAAGTAAAACTTAGTCACATATCTTCATTTTCTTTCTCAAAACACAGTGATTTAAAAAAAAAATTTGATTGTACCCACAATACCACTGTTTGCTTTATTAGTGTTCTCAATATATCATGGTTTCATACATATCACATTTCTTGATATAATGCATTTTGGTGTATAACATGGTTTGCAGTTATGGACCCTGACTATCTCTTTATAACAAGGGAGAACTGTATACATCTACTGTTCAAATGTTTTCATTGTGTAATCTATTAGTGACCATGACATGAAAGTGGTCACATATAACATTTTTGGTTTTACTTCTTTTGTTTGCTGGTTACATAACAGCTCTGCTAAATAATTGCACTTGATAAGACACAGTAATGAACTTCAGTCATTCAAGTGAAACTAGTATTAAGTGATCAAAAGCAGCAGATGCAGTCATAACAGTGTAACAGTGTTTCAGCCAGGATGTGCCCTTGTAGGATTTATGCAGACATACACCAGGTCCCCAAGGAAAAGGAGTTCATGCTACAAAAGTGGCACCAAAAAGGGAACAATGCACATTGTTTTACTTTTATTCTGAGTTGTATGTGCCAACCAGTCATTCAATTCCTCAGTTACTGCTTTTGTACAAATTAACAAAATCCATCAAGTTATTTTTTTAAGTTGCATTGGTTGCTATGATCAAATTATCTGTTAAACTCCATTCTCCTAATCCAAAATATGGCAAAGTTAGTAATAGTCTAGAAATAGTATTATACTCAGTATATTCCATAATATTTCCTGGTTTGGAAGTTAGGAATCGGATTGGCTTGCAGCTAACTTGGTAAATCTGCAACAAATTCATATAACATGCTGAGATAACTTCCACACTTAATTTATTAACATTTTTAACTAAAAGGAAAATTTGTGTTCTCAGCAATTCATGTAAGCATCTGCTTCCAATCATATGATATTTATCATTTGTATAGGCAGTGAAGTTTTGCTAAGAGGTAGAGATCGAACAATGGATTTCTAATTTCTTTATCCCAGTATTAGGTGCAAATCATGAAAGCATTAACAACTGCCACAGATATAATGACTCTGGTGAACAAGCTAGTAAATTCTAAACACAGAGACCAGCATCATATAGAGAGTGAAACTTCGAGCAAAGATTCCACAGTGGTTGGAAAAAAAGAGGAAAAGCATTATCACATTCTCAAGAAATCACCTGAAAGCTGAAACATTGCAAAGACTGATGGCTATAATATTAGAGGTGCTTAGAATCATACCTAACAACTTGGTATATCATTTTTAAAAGCATCAACTTTCCTCATGCACAGTTTCATCTCAGGTGTGGACATTTGTTTTCATATACTGTGGTTTGAAACACATACCTAGTCTTTTTAATGTTGTTTTCATTATCATTTGCTAAAGAAAAATGCTAACATATTTCTAATAATTTTCATAATCCTCCAATATATAGGCTAAAAACAGACATATCAGCAAAACTGAAGTTATTTGTAAATAAACTGACAATGTTGTATCCAGTATAAGACCTACTCAAATTACAATTAATGCCATCGGTATATACTTGAAATAGAGAAGGGGATCAAACACCTCCTTGCCAAACACCTTGGTTGCATGGAAAGTCATGCATCATATTTAAACCCCTGTAGACGGAATTTGTATTGTACCAATTAAAAGAAAAATAACAACATATAGTGGAACATTTCTATCAGTTAGCTTTCTGTACGGGTTCCAGTTATCTTATTCTATCAGAAGCCTTCTTAGCATCTAAGAAATATACATAAACTGTACTATCATGATGAACAGTATGTACATAAACTGTACTATCATGATGAACAGTATGTACATAAACTGTACTATCATTATGAATAGTATGTACATAAACTGTACTACCATTATGAACATTATTTAATGACTTGAAGGGAAACAAGCAGTGGTTATAACAGTCAGTTGATAAAAAAAAAATTGTAAACTGCATCACTGGGTTTTTACTTGATTATTGATATTAGAATTTGTCTAGGCACAACAAATAAAGTGATCCATCAGCATACTGTTAAAACAATGCATAAGGAGCACACACAACTTTTCACTAGCGTATTTAAGATGTTCTGCTTGAAGAGAATAAGCACGCAATTAATGGGTAAGTTTTAACTTAGCAATAATATTATTAATTTGTGCAAATTTACAAATTCAGTATCACCATATGCAGAATCTTTATACATGTCAGCCTATATGCTACTTTTGAGTTTTGCACCGGTCATTGAAATTAGAATTTCCTGACAAAGAGAGTACTATATTATATACGTAGACATTTGATAAAATATAAATGATTTTACAGAGTACTTGTGCTTTACTATCATTGCAGAGTGACTCTGGGCTAGCTTTGTACAGGTTGTATATCAGCGACTTCCCTACAATTATCAACAGCATGAACAGATGGTTTACGCAGTCTACTCATTTCAGGGAGATCATGCAGGTACATCCATACTTGACAAAGTTCAAGTTTTTTGTCTCACAAGCAAAGCAGAGATGAGTGTAATAGAATGCATAATATGCACTGATGTGGAATACAGAAATTATCTTACACTTGCTATAAGGTGAAGCATGTTGTTATGTCTGTCCACCTATCTGTCCATCTATTACCAGTTTGGTTTCTGCATAATAACTCCAGTTGTACGCCATATACAGTTATCAAGTTTTGCAGCTGGCTTGCATTTGGGGTAGGTAAGAACCCTGTTGAATGTGAGGTCAAAAGCTTAAAGATCAGGGTCACCAAGACTGTAGGAAAAATGGTTTCTGCACAGTAAATTGAGTTCTCCACCATTTGTAGTATCCAATCTTTGTGCATGGCTAACACTTAGGGTAAACAAGAACTCTGTTGAATTTATTACTGCTATTAAAACATAGTTTTTGGGGGTGGGGTGGGGTGGGGTGAAACTGACTTTAGCTACATAACATTTAACATTTACCTGCTATTATTGCACAATTGCACAGTCAGATCCTCTCTTCCTGCACTGATGTCCTGCAGTCTGGGTCCAAGTCAAAGAAGGATGATATTCCAGTTGTCAGCAGTGGACAAAGTTAACAGACTGGAATCTTCTTGCTTTCTTTATGGATGAGATAATATCCTTGGACTGGGGACTAGCACCAGATAAAGATATATCAATGCAGTAATAGCAGCTAATTGTTGTATAAATTAAAGTTGCTTTATTGTATAAATTAAAGTTGCTTTATCCCCCTCCCAAAAAATCTACATTTATCTAAGCACCAGTCCATGAACTGAAAATATTAAAATTAGTAGCATGAAGATACAAAAGTGTGGCCTGTACATTCAGACAGTAAAATGTGGCATTTAGTTGGTGAAGCAGTCTTCTATAGGTTGATGGGAATAAAGTAGGTAAGAGTGATACATAAACATTTCTTGATACTTAGTCAAGCATATATAAAAACATAGCTTTAGCAGATGGGTTCTCTCATATAATCACATACAGTGTACTAATGTTTGTGGCACTTGAAATGTGTGCAATCTGATCTTGACAACACCCAGTCAAATGATTAATGAAATCAGTGCAAGCTGAATCAGAACAGTGTGTGTTGATGAAGACTGTATACTATCAGCCTTCGTACTAGTGAATGTCTTTTTTGATGACAACACCCTGAGAGCTGAAAAAATATTACAATAAAATACTATGTGCTATGCTCAGCTTGCAGAAAGGAAAAAGTAATATCGTAAAAGCAGTAGTAGACTATTGATACACAAATAGAATCCAACTGCAAACCACATAGACCCAGATCTGCCTTTGCATAATGCATCAGCAGATCTGGTTCTGTGCAGTTTATTATGAGAAATCACATAAACAGACAATATAGACCCTCATCTGCCAGCAATTTATGCAGCAGCAGATCAGGGTCTTTGTTTTTTGCATTTGATCTCATCTTACTAACAATTACATATAGTATCTCAAAAGTGATTGTCTCTGAATAAATCTGGTATCAGCATTTTTCCAATGATTGTTCTTGTATTGTATGTTTTGTTTCGTCAATCTTTTTTTTCTTAATTTTAGGAAAATAGCACATGCAGTCATGACAAATTATTGTTTTTTACAGGAGAATTTGATTATCTGAATTCCAAGAAGGAATTTAAGACTTGTTCAGATAAAAAGAAGTTTTGGTGTTCAAGCTTTTTTTGCTGCAAGACATGTTTAGAGGACAAGATATTGATTGAACTGAACCAAAAATGAGTTTCAGATAGTCGAAGGACAGCTGTATTCATTATTATTATTCATCAGTTAAGGATTTATTAGCAGCATCACTGATTATTCATATCAAGGTTCTTTCTTTCTGTTATTGACTTTATAACTTCACAAAGAATTTGGAAATCAGACTAACCAGGAGTGATTCAGATCCTTCACATTTTAAAATGGATTAGTTGTAAAAGTGGTAAATAAGATAGTCAATCAAAATTACTATTTTCCTTTAATTGTTCATCAGTGATATAGTTAAAAGAAAAAAAGCATTCAAAAATACAAGTAATAACATTAACAGGATCAATAACTGATAACAATGATGTCTGTACAATTATAGACATGAAGCAGACCATCATTGGTGTTGATTTAGTCAGTTAGGATCTCTGTGAACCTTTCCACCTAAATGCCTCTTAAGTTTTATTTTTATTGAAATCTGACCTGTTCAGTATAGATTTAAATTTTGCTCACCTGGTTGACAATTTTTAAATAGGATTGATTCACAAGGTGCATTCACATTAACAAAAGCTATTCGTCTAAGGTATTCCTGACTTACTTCTGTGACTTTGATAGGATGTATGAACAATCATACCATCCTAAAGAATTTCTGTACATTTGAAAGTATTTCCCAACTTTTAACCAATGTTATTGAGTAAGTTGTACTATGATCCTTGCTTCAAAACCTTGAATCCATGCCATTAAGTTGTACTATGGGACTTGCTTCAAAAACCTTGAATCAATGCCATCAAGTGAGCTGTACTATGGTACTGACTTCAAAAACATTCAATCCATGCCATCAGATAAGATGTACTATGGTACTGGCTTCAAAAACCTTGAACCCGTGCCATCAAGTAAGTTGTACCATGGTACTTGTTTAAAAACCTTGAACCCATGCCATCAAGTAAGTTGTTCTATGGTAATTGCTTCAGAAAACTTGAATTGATGCCATCAGGTGAGCTGTACTATGGTACTGACTTAAAAAAACATTCAATCCATGCCATCAGATAAGCTGTACTATGGTACTGGCTTCAGAATCCTTGAACCCATGTCATCACATAAGTTGTATTATGGTACTTGTTTCAAAATCTTGAACCCATGCCATCAAGTAAGTTGTGCCATGGTATTTGTTTAAAAACCTTGAACCCATGCCATCAAGTAAGTTGTTCTATGATAATTGCTTCAGAAAACTTGAACCCATGCCATCAAATAAGTTGTACTGTACTTGCTTCAAAATCTTGAACCAATGCCATCAAGTAAGTTGTACCATGGTACTTGTTTGAAAACCTTGAACCCATGCCATCAAGTAAGTTGTACGATATTACTTGCTTCAAAATCTTGAACCCATGCCATCAAGTAAGTTGTACATTGGTACTTGTTTAAAAACCTTGAATCCATGCCATTAAGTTGTACTATGGGACTTGCTTCAAAAACCTTGAATCGATGCCATCAGGTGAGCTGTACTATGGTACTGACTTCAAAAACATTCAATCCATGCCATCAGATAAGTTGTACTATGGTACTGGCTTCAAAAACCTTGAACCCATTCCATCAAGTAAGTTGTTCTCTGATAATTGCTTCAGAAAACTTGAACCCATGCCATCAAATAAGTTGTACTGTTACTTGCTTCAAAATCTTGAACCCATGCCATCAAGTAAGCTGTGCCATGGTACTTGTTTAAAAACCTTGAACCCATGCCATCAAGTAAGTTGTACGATAGTACTTGCTTCAAAATCTTGAACCAATGCCATCAGGTAAGTTGTACGATAGTACTTGCTTCAAAATCTTGAACCAATGCCATCAAGTAAGTTGTACGATAGTACTTGCTTCAAAATCTTGAACCCATGCCATCAGGTAAGTTGTATGATAGTACTTGCTTCAAAATCTTGAACCCATGCCATCAGGTAAGTTGTACGATAGTACTTGCTTCAAAATCTTGAACCAATGCCATCAAGTAAGTTGTACCATGGTATTTGTTTAAAAACCTTGAACCCATGCCATCAAGTAAGTTGTACTATATTACTTGCTTCAAAATCTTGCACCCATGCCGTTAAGTAAGTTGTACCATGGTATTTGTTTAAAAAACTTGAACCGATGCCATCAAGTACATTGTACTATGGTACCAGCTTCAAAAACACATTGAATCCATGCCATCAAGTAAGTTGTACTATGGTACTATGGTACTTGCTTCAAAAACATTGAACCCATGTCATCAAATAAGTTGTACTGTTACTCGCTTCAAAATCTTGAACGCTTCAAAAACATTGAACCCATGCCATCAAATAAGTTGTACTGTTACTCGCTTCAAAATCTTGAACCCATGCTATCAAGTAAGTTGTGCCATGGTACTTGTTTAAAAACCTTGAACCCTTGCCATCAGGTAAGTTCTACTATCATACTGGCTTCAAAATCTTGAACCCATGCCATCAAGAAAGTTGTGCCATGGTACTTGTTTAAAAACCTTGAACCCATGCCATCAGGTAAGTTGTTCTGTGGTAATTGCTTCAGAAAACTTGAATCCATGCCATCAAATAAGTTGTACTGTTACTTGCTTCAAAACCTTGAACCCATGCCATCAAATAAGTTGTACCATGGTACTTGCTTCAAAACCTTGAACCCATGATAACTATTAAGTCGTACCATGGTACTTGTTTCAATTAACTATTCAGATATAACACATTATCATCATCTTTTAGATATTCATCATATCATAAAAAATCAATGAAGTTTTCACTTTGCATTTGTGGTATGTTGTTATGAAACCACAAAATAGACCACAGCATTCCATATTCAGTACTAGCATGATTTACATTTACTTCAGCAAGTCGTTACTCATATTACATTTTCAGAGTACCTGCATGGCAACCTCCCCAGTGTTGACCCTGTTGCTGGCACCACTTCACCAGGTTCCCAAATACTCTCTCCTTATCAAGGTAAGCTTTACAGTAAAGATCATCTGTTTCATAAGCCCTGTAGTCGTTCAAACAACCCTGCTTTCTTTTGTTTTCACAACTTTGAAGTCTAATGGTCCATCAGCTGTATTTATCATACTGCATTTTTGTAAAATTATTGCTTTGTAAAAGCTGTTTCCCTTTTTGGAATAGACATTGTCAGCAGACTTGACATACAATTGTGCCACATAAAACTGACATTCAATGTGAATAATGCAACAAGTATAAATTTCATAGAAAACATTTCTTCCTCTTCTGTCAGAAAATATTCAGAACTGATGTTCTTTACGTCTAAACTTTTCTGTATCAGAATCTCTCCAGTTTTGCCAAACACTGTGCATACATATGCAAAAGATTGTTGCATGCATACATTATTTCATGCAGAGTATGCTAAAGTGGACGAGTGCAGACCACCCAGACCGATACTATCTGGAGATGGCTCTATCACGGCTGAAGCTCTTCCTGAAGAACATGAATGATGAGCTAGAACATGCAATGCAGGTCCTCAATATTGGCAGTAACAATGATGGGGATGGACCCTCACACAGGTGACAGGGTTTTTTTGTACATTGGTTCTTTCTTACAGGGAACCTTGAATTAAAAGGGTTATTTCTTTCTGTGACCATATTTGCTTCCTCATAAGTTGATGTAGAGTATAAGTCAGATTTGCAAATGTTTTCATCCTTGACACATGCAGGTTGATGCTGAGTATAAGGCCAGATCAATACCTTGGTCTATTTCACGTTGTTCCACACAGCATCTAAAATTTTATTCAATCAGTAAATTTTCAGATTAGCATCATTAAAAGTACCAAATTTGTTTCAAGTGTGTATTTTAAATGATTTATGTACTTTTAGCTACATTTAATGACACTGACTTGAAAATTGACAGTTTACAGATAGAATCAAATTCATGATTCTATGTGGAATGAAACTATAATAACTTACAGTTTCATGAATATTAATAGTATCACAGGATGCTATTTCAGATTAATGGCAATAAGGAAATTGCATCACTGATGCTAAAATGCTTTTTCCAGTTTTGTTTTAAATTTAATACTGATGGTCATATAAATATAATAAAATCCTTCTCAGTGTCAGGACCCAATATTTTTTTCATGATCTCTTCCCCAAAATGATAATTATTTTTAAACATCATTGGTACTTATGGAAAATTTTTAGATACAAAATTATATGACATACAATAAAGCAATTTGATTGAGATAATCCATATATCAGTCAATTCAGAATATAAGATGAAGCCCAGATTTTCAGGAAAAAAGTATCGACGTATAGGCCAGCAAGTATGTTACATTGATCTGTTAATTCGTACAGTTAACCTTGCATTAAATATTACCAGGATACAATGAACATTAACTTTGAATCCATCAAAAGACACAGTTTACCTTATTATAAGAAATCACACATAGTAAAATGACTAAGTCAAACAGACCAGAAATCACTGACTTTAATTATGGCTTATAAGCGAATGCGTGTACAGTATACATTCTGCTTAAATGATCAGATATATGTATAATCAGCTATTAAATGTATTCAACAAAATGTCATGAAAAGGCTCTAATTACTGAAAAACAGCCTGATGTTCCCATCCTTAAGACATCATGTAGATATTCAATGCTTCAGACACACTTGTTATCAATAGCTTTAATCAGACCTTATCTTGTGTCTCATTCTTCAAGCATCTGAGGATTTAATCAGGCCATATTATCTTGTGCCTCATTCTTCAAGCATATGAGGCTTGAATCAGACCATATCATCTTGTGCCTCATTCTGCAAGCATCTGAGGATTTAATCAGGCCATATTATCTTGTGCCTCATTCTTCAAGCATCTGAGGCTTGAATCAGACCATATCATCTTGTGCCTCATTCTGCAAGCATCTGAGGATTTAATCAGGCCATATTATCTTGTGCCTCATTCTTCAAGCATTTGAGGCTTAATCAGACCATATTAATAAATGCATGATTCAAGAATTTTGAGGCTTGGTGATTTGTAAGGTTATGCTGTAATGGTGATCAAAACAATGCAATGGGTGTACCATGTTATTATTAGGTTACGTTTGTACTCTCTTGTATTAAACCTGACTTGTGATCTATCACAGGCACATTGTAATTATAGGTTACTGCATTTGTATGGGAAAATATGAAGGAGTTTTTCAGATGTAATACTGCACGAACTTGGGAGTGCAGCATATCCATCCAACAAAATGAGTTCATATTTTCCCATACAAATGTAGTAACCTTTTTATTATATGCTTAGTAACCTTTTTATTATATGCTAATTTTCTTATTCTACCTCAGGCTTAATTATATAAACAAAATACACTACAAGAAACAAAGTAAATGAATGTATGCCGTATTCCAAACTAAATACACAAGCGCAGATTCATCATTACACAACAACAACATTATTAATGCCCACATAACTCCGCCCAGATGAATTTGAACTTGGTTGTGCGCTATACTTTAGTTTTGAAAGAAAATGGCATTTTTGTCTACTTAAAATCTAAATTTGGGGTCATATTGTGAATGAATGCGCATCACAACAAGTTTTCCATTTGATCTGGAATGAATAGATTTTAGTATTTTTGTTGATTCTACGAAATTTTGTGATTATGGACTGGATTTATATGTGACAATTAAACATGAAATACATCAGATTGAAGAAGTGAGGGAGAAGCGTGTTGCCATCTGCAAATGTGTTTCTGTTTCTGTCACTGAATGTTTGAAATCATAATGTGGGAAAAATGTTAAGTCTTTCAATTGCAATTATCAAAAAGACACTTGAATTTAATGCTTATTTCATTTTGAGTGCAGTAAGGAGGATGTAATTGCACTTATATTTGAAATTACAGTACAATTTTGAAATGTGTAATCAAGATTGAAAACCTATGACATGGCTTATGTAATTCAGATTTGCAGAACTAAGAAAGTACATTCTGAGGAAATTCAGGATGTAAAACTGTAAGACTTTAGCATATTTTTTTGGCCATTCTTATTACCAGCTTATGCCTTGTCTCTTGTATGTTATTTGTAAGGACCCTTGCTGGCATCTACTGTATAGCTAGCCTAAATCCAAATCATAGCATCAAAAAAGTAATTGCAGAATGTGCCAATGCAGCTATTATGTGGCAGTCCACGAAACATTTGCTTTACTTCATTCAGAAACAAATTTCATCAACCAAAACGTAAAGCGCCTACTACGCGAGTGTACATGATTTTTTTACAAATAAAAAATGCTGACGTCTGCGTTCATTGTTTTTTTACAATAGAAAGTAGTTCCTTTATGCACATGAGTGCAATATGAAGGTGTGCAATATCATAAAATGTTGAACGATTCTGACAATGTAAAGTTAACAGAGAAAAAAATGAGCATAAAATAATGTACATAAATAGTATAGGATCTCTTAGTGATATCTTTCATCCATGGAATTAATTTGTAAGAAATTTTGTCCAGTGAACAAGGATACATTCTGCTTCAATGTGAAATGCTTTAGTGATGATGAAGAAGTTTTATTATGAAAGTGATTTACTTTGGAAATTCATAACGTAAATATGCCCCATTATGATGGATATTGCATGTAGTGCTACCAATGTCCATAGATCTGTCCATCTCATTGTGGTTAGGTCAGTTGTGTGGCAGTGTGGTGGAGTAACCATGCTTTGTGAACAAGTTCTATTATATACCTCACAGAAGTAATGATACCAGTGATTGGCACACAGAATGTCATGTCTCAGAGAACAAAACTTCGCTTCTCCGACACACGAATATGGCTCTCTCATGCAGTTGTGTTTCCCTATCATGTTTGATTATGTATAATAACCATTTAATTGCCCTTGTTTGGGAGATATACACAAATATTTTTCACCCTTTGCCCTTGTATAACTTGCTTTGCCTTGGGTGAGCAATCTTCTTATCTCCCCCTTAGAAGACCAGTACATGTATATTATCATTTTTCATTATATGAACCAATAGAGTGGACTTTTATGTGGTTTTTTTTATAGTATTATTTATATTTCTTTCCAATATTTGTTACCCTTATTAGAATCCTCATTTCTTCCCAGTTTCTTAATTTTTGTAGGTAACAAATGGCAATTTCTCCAAAACATTTAGACATGAAAAGTTTATTTTGTTGAGCTCCTAACTAGATCTTAAGAAGAATTGATGATTTCAGTGTTGAGTTTAGTTTACACACATTTGATTAATTTGAACTTAAATTTTGCTGTAGATCTCAAGAGTTGGGTAATTCAATACGGTCCCAGTCAAGTGGCAGCAGCAGCATTGAGGCTAATCCAGCCTCCACCACCAAGGATAGTGGCATACAGTCCAATGGGGAGGATGTTCTAAGGGGCCACCTGTCACCTACCTCCAACCAGAGGTTAATATCTTTCAGACTGTTTAAAATGCAAGTTCCTAATTATGCAGGAAGGTGGAGGGGGTCTAATCTTCATCCCTAAGTAGGGAAGGTTGCAAAATGCAAGAAGGGAGGATAGGAAAGCAAAGTTTGTTCTAAAATTCCATTAAAATATTTAATTAAACACATCCAATTGGTCATTTGGTTTATTAAACATAAGATGTTGTTTAAATTATGATTTTAAATAGTGACTGCCTACCACACAAGGAAAACTTAACTGAGTTTCAGTAGAGACAAGTAGAGTTACCATTTTTATTGTGACATTTGTTGGTGACACTCTTAATTTATGTATTATCACAGTTTATCTTGGCCAGTTATAATGTTTCTTATTGTCAACTTAATTTCAGAACATCAATTGCAAATAGAAGACACAGTTTTACATATTTATTATACATGGGGGCACTCATTTCTTCCAGATCTTTTACTCCTGTTTTCTTGGTTATTTTTAACATTGTTTGGAAAATAAGTATCAATCTTTTTGATAAGTTAACATGAAACATGTTTGTTTAACACAGCAAGTGTTTTTCTACATGGTTTTCTGATGAATCTGTGGTGATCATCTGTGAGAGGGGTGTCAGTCTTATCTCACACCTTTGTGGTTCCTAGGCAGGGTTAGAAGTTAAATATGCAAACATTGCTGTTAAGAAAACATTTTTATATATGTTGTAACCATACTTTATGTATGATATCCAAGCAGGTAGCTATATCTTCTACATATGATGAATTTCGTATTGTGACCACTTGTTTATTGACTGGACAGGGGTGGGGTTAGGTACTGGGGGATATGTTGTTGCAATATGCAGTGGAAAGGAATAGGGTTTTATGATAGCAAGCGATTTTAGTTGTTCTGGTATGGATTGTTTTGAACTGTTAGTTTATCTTGTGAAGAAATGAGCTGTGATAATGAGATATTCAGTCCCTTGGATTTATATCCAAGGATTGTCACTCAGCACTAACGTATGGCAATTATAAGGATGTATATTGAAATTTTTTCAAGACACTTGAGATTTATTTCCTTAAGGTTTTAGTCATTACAAAATATAATTGGTATCAAACTATCTCAAAGGCTTGTCTGTATTGAATTTAATTTTTGCACTAAAATGATTCAGCTTCTGGTAAACCAAATTGGGAATTAACCAGCAATGAAATGGATGTGTTTTTCTGGATGATTGTAATATCAATGTTTGGTTAATAACAAATTCATTGTTTTGTACTTTTTGCATAAAAACTCAAGAAACTCAGGTTTAATTAAAAAATTAAATGTAATTACTAACTTTTAACTTGAATTGAATCAGAAACATACATCAAATACACCTTGTACTCTCTGAATCATTAAAGGACATGGCTGTTGATTTTGTGCAAGGGGAGGTTGATTATTAAGGCATTGTTCACTGCAGATCAATGGGAAACCTTGTCTTATAGGTTACTTAAGGAAGCAAGAAAAGTACATTAGTGCCCTTTTAGCTTATTGTCCACATAGTCAAATAAACTGACAAAATACAGTTTGCAAATAGCAGTATAAGCTGTATACCTTCAATCAAGTAGATATACGCATATAGTGTTTTGTGGGGAAGCGGATCATTGTTTTCATTGTTTCTAGTAATTTTGTGCATATGGCATGATACTGAGTTTCCATTATTAAAATCAGTATCAATACTGTTTTGATCTCATCATAAAAACATAAACTTACCAGTACTTCCAAGGACTTAACTTTTAGTCGGACAGAGGTAATAGAAATCTAATTACCCTTCCTGGTGGTTTTAATGCATTTGCAGTTTCAGAAGCAAAAAAAAAATATATACAAAAAGACAAGTAATTAAATAACAGATATAAGTCAGATCTAACTGCAAACTGCATAGACATAGATCTGTGGTCACATAATATACATTCTGATCTGGGTCTATGCAGTGTGTTTGCAATTAGACCCGACTAATAAGTGAGTATATATGGTACTTGATGTGTATTATCACTATGCTTAGAGCAGACTATAATGCTTGGTTATTGGGAACAAGTAACAGAATTCACTATTTTTGATGTTGCCCAGTTTTCTTTTGTTTTATAGTTGCTACAAAGCAAAGACCTAATGAACAATGATAAATCACTGGATACCAACTGACCTTTTTACAAGTTTGATTACTGACAAAAGTGACAAAGAAAATATAAAAATTGACAGCAACTACTATATGTACTCACTCCATCTGCAAACTGCATAGACCCAGATCTGTCGTCACATAATGTGCCAGTAGATCTATGTCTGTGCAGTTCATTAGGAGTAATCAGTAGAACAAACAACATAGGACCTGATCTGCTGATGCAAAATGAAATGGCAGAGCAGGGTCTGCTTTCTTTGCAGCTTGACCCAACTTAAAAGTAAGTATATATGGTACTAACATATAAATTATATTGAAAATAAAGATAAATGGACAGAAATGTTCCTTTCTGATAAAAAACAATGTCAAAGATCTATGTGATTACTCATAGTGATCTGAAATCCTTGTCATTTGTCTAGATCACATGACATAAATTCTAGATCATATGACATAAATGTGGGTGATCCAACTTGTAGATAGATTTTGACTGAAATTCTTAATATAAATTAAAACATGAAGAACAATATACATTTTGTGCAATCTATATTTTCAGCATGTTGATCAACCTTCCCAGTAAGCATTCTTTATTACTCTAATACTGGGTGTTTCTATGAATATGTTCAGTTGGCTTTGTTTTCAGAATTCTCAGAATTGTCATCCAGAAAAGTCTCACACATCTCTGGTAATGCTGATTATTGAACAGTAGAACAGACTTGCATACTTTAGGCACAAGAGAGTTAAAAAAAACGTCTGTAAAGAGGATTGGATGGGTTAGTGTGTCAGAATTTAGCAGAAGAAATTTAATGGTGGAGAGAGCATGGGAGGGGGGCAAAATTCTTTATGTTCAGTACTCATTCCAACTCTAGTCTCCAATAATGATAAAAATCATGTGCAAGAATTTGTTGTTTCAATTATTAAAATGTTAACCTAGAAGTATGGAATTAAATATATAGTTAATGAATTAAGTAGATGATAAATCTAAAGTTAATTTACAGTAGTTTTCATCACCACTGTAACTGTTGTAATACTACAGGCAGGTTGATTGGTTGATTGCAGTTCCATTAGCAATGCTAAATCATTTTCTTCATCAAATATCTACTGATATATACCTTCAGAGATTGAATATATTGAAAGTTGTTCAGTTTAATAACATTGAATTACAATGAATTATCATGAATTACACTGAATTACACAAGAGCTCTGTTGTCTCCATGTTATAACTTTAATTATATCTGAAAACAAATGTTGACATGTGAGAAGTTGAACCTCTGAGTGCAATCTGCCAGATGATTTATTAGATGATGAAGTCTTATTAACTTGATAGATTCTCTTATATTTTTATGTCCAAATAAAAACTGCATAGACCAAGATCTGCCATCACATAATGCACTGGCAGATCAGGGTCTTTGCAGTTAAAAGCAATCAGTAGAACAAATAACATAGACCCTGATCTGCAGGTACATTATGGGACAGCATATCAGGATCTTTGATGTTTGCAGTTAGATTCAAGATGTGAGTAAGTATACCCTATAACTGTAGTAAATAAAAAAGTATACACTTTTAAAATTTGAGCATTAACAGTCCTGTTAAAGAAGAGTCAAGGACTGTAAATAATTTTGCGTACAAGTTTATTTAGTGAAATACATATTACATAAAACTAACTTTTAGATCCTCAGTTTGAAAAATTAGGAAAATTTTGTCTAAGAATCATTTTTAATAACATCCCCTGTTGAACTATGATACACTGAACACCATGGCATTATAATAATGCAATATTAACCAGTTCATCATACCTTGCTGCAAATTTGACTTTGAAGTGCTAAAAAAGTGTGTTGCTTTCACAGTGTGTAAGAGATTGTGATTATGACATTGTAATTTCAGATACCTCCAGCAGACATTGAAGGAACGACAGCAGGCATTGGATGCTGAGCATATATACAGGAAGGAATCAAATCTTGTTCAACCGAGGCCACATCACCTGGCCTATGGCAGTCAGCCTAACCTGTCCCAGCCTTTGATTGTTTTCGATACTGGAAGAAACTCTCCATATATGTTTTCCAATCCAAATAAAAAATTATATTCCTCTCAAACAAAGCTACATTTGCCCTTTGACAGGTCTGAGAAAGCAAAGCTCAAAAAGAGATCTGATGGTCAGAAAATGGGTCCACACTCAAGTCATATGCGTCCCTTAACCCCTCAGATCTTATCTTATACACGAAACAGAAACTTTCCTGATGGACATGTGCATTTAAGAGAAGGTGGTTCTGGAAGAGGCCATCAGAGGCCTGCTTCAGCAGTGGAATTCACAGGGGCTGACTTTGAGAGGCAACAAAAGATTATAGAACTTCTATCCTACCAGAATGCTTTGACACCGAGGCAGTCTTCTTCCCACGACAGAAGAAAAAGTGATTTCTATATGTCTGTGCCCAAGTATCTTGGTGCATACACCACTGAGTCAAGGGAGGATAGTAACCAAGAAGAGCATCCGGTGCAGGGAAGAGGAAGGTCTAGTCACAAACAATTCTTGGCAGCCAAAGAGAAGATTCTGTATCACGGAAGTGACGGGATTCATGAAGATGACAATGGGGATGGTTCATATTTGAGAAATTACTCTGGTAAAAGAGGACATCATGTTCCAAAAACTCAGTCTATGGAGGATTATGGAATTTATGGTGATGATGACAATGATGCAGAAGAAGAGGATGAGACAGATGAGTATAAACAGATACCAGCAATGAACGTGATGAATGTTCCACATAGGCCCAAAATTATGGTGCCCAGGTGGCGACAGAATTCACCCAGCTATGTGGCTGGGGTAGATCTTGACAAGCAGCCCAAGGGATCATCTCAGGAACACCTTGCAACCTCTCTGGCTCAAATTCTGACTAATCCGGGCCCCAAAAGCAATGTTAAGGGGAGAGTCAGCCCCTTAATACATTCAGGTAATGCCTCCAGCAAACAGACACAGGAAAAAGACAGAAATAATGCCAGGGTTGAACACACTGGAGAACACACTGGAGATCAGGATATTGAGTTAAAACAGGTTACTGATATTACCAAACAAGAAGAAACAGAATCTCCCTCTAGCGATAAATGGAGCAAGGACAGAGAAAATCATCCATTCATGGATACCCAGCATGAAAAAGGAAATGATAACAATATAGACACTCATGAAACAATTTCTGTGTCTCATTCACATTTTAAAGAAAATAATCACCATGGGAATTCAGCAAATAGCCTAAAACAGTCTGGAAACGTCCCAGACACCAATGATTTCCTAGAGAAATCGGACAATCGAGCTCAAGCCATACTTGATGGTAGTCAATCCTACAGGAGGACAGAGAGTAAACCAACAACAGACAACAAATTTCTGAAGGTTTCAAGTGTTTCAGCGAGCCAAACTCATCAAATAGTGCCTGAATCTTCAGATTTAAAAGAGGACAGGTCTGCAGTGAAGTCTGCTAAACAAGACTGGGGTAGTCTGATGCCTAAGGATCGACATGGGCCTAACTTCTCGACTGGCACCCCTGGAGTATCAGATAGTGTCCAAAAAGCCCTGTCAGTACCAAAGTCAGGGGGGGATGACAAGCACAATACACAAACACAAAATCTGATAGAGTATTTTCAGAACAGAAGATTTATAAGTGCTGTCAGCCCTGGAAGAGATTCCAGTGTGGAAGGTAAAATGAGTCATGGGGTGCAAAGAAGCTCAACACCAAATCGAGTATTTGATAAGGATGGAATTGATATTATAAACTTAGAGATGATTGGTAATGATGATAGAAATGGTGATAACAATGCTGCATTTACTAAGCAGATGACTTTTTCTGAAGGTCAGACAAGTGCAAATCACAGGAAAGAGAGTGAGGGTCAAAGTTCAAAAGGTCAAAAGAAAAGTAAGGCAGACTCAGATGATTCCATTTTTGTAAGTGAGGTTAATGATATTGAGGAAGGTGTCACACAGAATGGACATTTCCACAAGAAACAGTTATCACTGGTGTCTTTTTCCAAGCCAGGTGAATCCTCAGGTAATCAGGGAATAAGTAATCTAAAGAAGTTGGAGGAAACTAAAGACTCTGGGAAGAGAGACTTTGAAACCAAAGATATGGCCAATAACAAAACATCAGGACAGAGTGTGATCAAGCCATCTGTCAACTTTGCAGAACTTCAAAGAACCACAAGTCCAACCCGTTTGGGTAAAATGAGCCAGCCTGTTGGCCCTGTTAAAATTCCTATCACTCAGGGTAAGGCAAATAATTCATTGCAAAACATGAATGGGAATTCAATTGGGGCAGAGACTGGGGCCTCATCAAGACGAGCACTAAGTCCCCACCTACATGAGAAGCCTGTTGAAATTGAGAATCAGATGCCTAGTCTTCTTAGGGAAACAAATGAGATCACAAATGCCTCTAGAGCAAGGCGGTCTCAGAGTCCAAACAAAGGATCTGCAGATAGATCTCTTAGCCCATCCAAGGGAAATCTGAAGGATACAAAAATTCCTGTCAGGAAAAAGGACTCTGGTCCTGGATTAACAGTGCCCAATCAATCTAATGTGTCTAAGTCAACAGAAGACATCTCCAAAATAAAGAAAAAGTCTGCCTTTAAAGACTCAATAAAAAACCTATTTGGAAGGAAGAAGTGAGTAGATTTCCTTGTTTTAGTTTTTCATTTTTATTTCATCCATAGACTTTTTCCAATTTTAATTTGTACTTTCAGATTGGCTTATTCACTTATAACTTCTGAAGCTTGGCAGCTTCACTTTATGACATTTAAACTTTGAAACAAGACCCCTCGTTAGACTATAGATCCATTGAAAGGAATACTTTGTATGCCTTTTTTAACTCGTGTTTTACAGAAATGCAACTTGATATCATATATAGTCACAGCTAAGTCGGGATCTACTGAAAACAACATAGACCCTGATCCACTGGATCGGGGTCTAAATTGTTTGTTCTGCTGATTAATCCTAACAAAACTGCACAGACTCAGATCTTCAAGAGTATTGTGCAATGACAAAGCTGGGACATTGCATTTTGCAGTTAGATTTCACTTATAACTGAGCATGCATGGTAATTTGGAGAAACAAGGCTCGGTGTTCTCATTGTTGTTTTTATTGTATGTCTTAGGATTTGATTTTTCATTATGGCATAAAAAGTAACCAGTATATTGCCAGTGTGTGTATTCAGCTCCATTACTTTAGGTGTCAATGTCACACCCTCTTGGTTTTGGACACTTGCACTTCACACATAAAATATTTTGTGAGCTGCTGTAAACATTACCACAGGGCTGTACAAAGTGTGCATACATCATGATTTCTCGTTGATGAACCTTTTGCTCAGAAATTTAAACTTTGGTATACCAAACAGAAAAATCAAGGGTTTTATATATTTCATATTTGTGTTAACACAGATCACACAGAAGTTAATCATGTGTATGTACATACATGTTTAAAATGAACTTTGTTATAAAGTCTTGTTTTTAATATCCATTTGACCAAGGTACAAGTTGTATAATTCATCACCAGCATGCAGGTGACCAGTACTTTTATTGTGTATCTTACAAACATGTTTCCTGGGAAAATCACATCATTTTTTTTAATCATATGTCACAGTGGAAATGTTTCTTGATAATTGCTGGATGTTCAGCTGCAGTAAAAACTGTGTCTTGTTATCACTATTTCCCAAATGTTGCATGCAGACAACTGCAGCTTTCTCAGTACTATACCTTGAAAAGCATGGCCCAAATCCCAAAACAAATCCCTGCAAAGATAAATCTCCATTGAGCCATTTCTTTTATTTTGTGTTCAAGAATCCATTTATAGATAATCTGAAAGAGAACATTACGATGTAGAGAACATTTCCATGTACCATAGATGCACACTTATAAGTTGAGTCTGACTGAACCAGATTTGCCATTGCATAATACAGATCCAAGTTTATACAGTTTTTATGGAGTATTCAGTTGAACAAACAACATAGTCCCTGATCAGCAGCTGGACTTGACTTGCACATGAGTATATGCAATAGTTGCTCACTTGATGACAATGCAGCTTCAGTCCAATAAACATCTTCGCAGGCCAAGGTTCCAAAAACCCTATCTACACCTTGGCAGATTGAATTGCTATGTTGGTGCTTTGTCCTAACGACATCTATTGGATTTCATGTGTTGCCTCCCTTAGTATGTAATGCCAACTAACCAATGGCATGGTGCATTGTACATTGGCAGAAAAGGCGGTGCCATTTGACCTGAAAGGGATACTATGTATGTTTAACAACGAAAATATGGCTATGTACCAGAGGGAAGCAATTACAGGTCTGTTTGAATGAAAGGTATTTGTGCTAACAGGGACAGACACTAGAAAAGTGCTTATTTATCAGTCCATTCAAGTTTTGTGCTTGCCTTGTCTTGGTCACATAGGAACACTGTTCAAATTTGAACAACTTAATTTTGATTGGATGCTTGATATGCCAGGGTGTAGATATGGTTATTGGAACCTTGGCTGACGAAGATGTCCAATAAAGTGTTGCCAAATTTCTCAGTAGCATAAGAAAGTTAAAATACATGAAATCCAGGTCATCAATTTTTCAAGCATATTGATGACATTTGATCAAATATATATTACTATACTTTTTTCAGATATATAGGCATTAGTTACACACTTCAGCATGGTTGGTGCATAATCATGAAAAATTCAGTCAGGAAATTTTGTTTTAGACTAATGTGAAATCACAACTTTTGCAAGTATTCAATTTTGCAAACGTTTCGCATGAGAAGTAAATCTGAAACCTAATTCCATATAAATGAAATGGTGCATCATTTTGAGGTGCCTCATTGTTACACAGGCCCTTTTATGAGTATGGTAATTGATCGCTTTATAATGGGTTCATATTTCTTTTTATTATATAATTATAGTTTTTCTTATGACTGATTATAATATAATTTCACATGACACATGCATTATCATAAAACACATACATCATTCCTTAACCTTGATTTTAATGTACCTAGTACAAGGCAACTTCACCTTGAAAATTGTGCATATTTACAGCTCCCAACAATAGTTTTATAGTGAGAACAAGAATATTTTAGTACCTGTTCATAAATTTCACAATTTTATGCTGTAAATGTGCTAATTTATTTCAGGAAAATATGTAACGATGTTAAAATTATGATTGATGGGTCTTTTTGATTTCATTGTAAAATTATCCCCAAAAAAGTGTTGTCAGAAAGAATTTGAGAAAGAATTCAGTCATAATTTTAAAGACGAGATGAAGCAACAAGAAGTAGATTGTCTTCAAATATTTGGGTGCATAGTAGACTGTACTTATCTTTTTTATAGACTTCATTGACATAAATTATTTTAAATTTACCAGAATTATATCAGTATCAATTGTTGTTAGGTTCTTTCAAAACCATTGTTGACTACAGTTTTGCTTAAACTTTTGAGTAATTTATTTAATATACAGTTTCATTTAGATTTTATACATTGCTATAAAAATATCCTTCATAATCTAATTGAAATGGAAGAATGGCGCTATAATTTCTTTTACATGTATTTATTGAAATATTATCATTTAAACCCAAGTATAAACAACGATTACATACCTCACCTATACTAATCTTTTTTTAGTCTCCAGTAGTGATTGTGGAAAATAAATTCAGACTGTGATCTTGACAGTGAAATGTTGAGACATTGACATAAAAAATAAACCAAAAACAAGTGCATTTTGTTCTATGAATATCAAAGTAGAGATACTTTAATGACTTAATAAAAGATCTTTTTATTTTCAATCATTGATTTTAAAATCAGCTTCAGAAGCTGTTATCATTGCCAACTCCTAGAAGCCTGAGTTTACTGGGTGAAAGACACAGGTCTTCAGAAACTTCAGAGTAACTGCATGTGTTAGAAGTACAGGTCATACATCAGTAATTACCTTGATTAGCTCTGCAGGCCTCGCATGAAATGCATTCTGTCCATTCTTCTAATGTGTGTGTGTGTGTGATTTGGATTTTTAACATAGCTTTAACAATTTTTCAGTCATATTGCTACAATGTCTGCATTGTGACAGTTTAAAGTGATGTCTAGCACTGGGGCATCATGCCGCAGACATGTAGCATGATGTCCCACCCAGTTACATTATCCTGACATCAGACAAACCAGTCCTAACACTAACCTCTTAATGCTGAGTGCCTGGTGAGGCAGCTGTTAGTACCATTTTTATAAGTCTTTGGTATGACTCGGCCGGGGTTCAGAATGACTTCTCACATCCAAAGGGGATGCTCCTACCACTAGGCCACCAGAGCGGTCCATTCTTCTAATGGGACTAGTTATGAATTAAGCGTGTATGATGCAATGCATATTTATCTCATACCCAATAGAACCCATGTGGACAGTGTCTTGACCATTGGAACAGTGTCTTGCTCCAGTCGCTAAGTTACCATTCGGCTTGCTAGAAAGCTTCTCGTATGACTGAAAAGTTGATTATAATCTCATGATCTCGCTACAAGTTTAGATTTATCACATCAGTGAAAATAATTGTCATCAACTAATAGTAAATTATTTCTGGAACAAAAGTTACAAAATATCTCAGAAACAATTGCCTCATCATATTGATCAGTCTCTGTAATAATTGCTTTCCTAGAACATCGACATATAAAAAATTGCTAAGAATATAAGAAGGTGTAGATATTTCTCATCAGTCAGTAAGGACTTTGTATTCCTTACAGTACATAGATTTTGTTGACTGATTTTATGTTTTCATGCTAATTTTTCATAATACAATCATTTACGCTGTGAAAAAATTCATATGTGCAAGCTTTAAAATCATTGACATCACTTGATAAATCAAAACAAAGCCAAATTCAAATCTAAACAATAAATTTTATGTAATGTCCATTGTCAGTCAGTGTAGTCAAGTGATCACAGCACTTTGTAATAATTTGCTAGATGCCTGTGAATATTCATCTGCATCAATTTGCTAGGTACCTGTGAATATTCATTTGTAGCAATTTGTAACAATTTGCTGGGTGCTGTGAATATTCATTCATAATAATTTGCTAGATGCCTGTGAATATTCATTTGTAACAATTTGCTGGGTGCCTGTGAATATTCATTCGTAACAATTTGCATAGGTGCCTATGAATATTCCTTTGTAACAATTTGCTGGATGCCTATGAATATTCCTTTGTAACAATTTGCTGGATGCCTATGAATATTCCTTTGTAACAATTTGCTGGGTGCCTGTGAATATTCATTCGTAACAATTTGCATAGGTGCCTATGAATATTCCTTTGTAACAATTTGCTGGATGCCTATGAATATTCATTTGTAACAATTTGCTGGATGCCTATGAATATTCATTTGTAACAATTTGCTGGATGCCTATGAATATTCATTAAACCAGTGTAATGAATCTGATCATACTACCAACTCAGATATTTGGGATGCTTTTCACTCATGCAGAAACTCATTAAAAACCAAGGTCAGTGGTGTTCATTTTTTTCCTTTTTATCATCCATTGTCCATCCATCTGTTAGCACAAGTTTGTTACTGCTACTCCTCCTAAACTACTTGGAGGATTGCCATTAATCTTGAGTTGGTCCTAGATGAAAAATGAGCTGCTTGGACAGCTAGTGTGGCTACTGTGGCAGCCATCTTGAAAATAGTGTTATCACTATTCCTCGTGAAAGGAAAGTCATGTTGACATTAATGCTTATTCATTTATCAGTACTGTCCAAGTCATATAGGACATTCACCAAGATTGATTTTCCTAGAAATAAACTACTACCAATACATTGTTTCATTCTTGAATGTTAGCCAAACTATTCATCAAAATGTACACTTAGAGATAATGTTCTCCCTTGTCTCATTCTTGAATGTTAGCCAAACTATTCATCAAAATGTACACTTAGAGATAATGTTCTCCCTTGTCTCATTCTTGAATGTTAGCCAAACTATTCATCAAAATGTACACTTAGAGATAATGTTCTCCCTTGTCTCATTCTTGAATGTTAGCCAAACTATTCATCAAAATGTACACTTAGAGATAATGTTCTCCCTTGTCTCATTCTTGAATGTTAGCCAAACTATTCATCAAAATGTACACTTAGAGATAATGTTCTCCCTTGTCTCATTCTTGAATGTTAGCCAAACTATTCATCAAAATGTACACTTAGAGATAATGTTCTTCCTTGTCTCGTTCTTGAATGTTAGCCAAACAATTCTTCAAAAGATACACTTAGAGACAGTTTTACTGTGTCTCTTGCTTGAATATTAGCCACACTGTTCATTAAAAAAATGCATATAGAAATACAGTTTTACCTTACCTTGTGGTTGAATGTTAGCCATACTATTTATCAAAAGAATGCTACAAGATAATGTTCTACATTGTTTCATGCTTGAATGTTAGCTATACTATTCATCAAATAGTACATTTATAGATAACGTTCTGCCTTGTCCCATGCTTGATTGTTAGCCACTCTGTTCATCAGAAAGTACACCAAGTGATAAAGTTCTAAGTTGTCTCATGCCTGAATGTAAGCCACACTCTTAAATAGTACACTTGAAGATAAAGTTCTACCTTGTCTCTTGCTTGAATGTTATCCACACATTTAATTAGTAAACTTTGCAATAATGTTCTACCTGATCTTATGCCTGTTTGCTAGCTGCACTGTCCATTAAATAGTACCCTTAGAAATAAATTTCTGTCTTTGTCTTGTGCTATTAACCACACTGTTCATTAAATGAAATACAAGTGGTGCCAGGTAATATTTTTTAATCAGGAACAAGAAAATACTTTTTTACTCAGTTTGCTTTAAAAACAATCAAATCTGGATAATACGTGTATAACCAGTATGTTGTACAGGTTGTCATAATTAGAATATGTATGGAAAAATAAATACTCAGTATGTCATAATTAGAATATGTATGGAAAAAATTGAATACACTATGCCATAATTAGAATATGTATGGAAAAATAAACACCCAGTATGCCATAATTAGAATATGTATGGAAAAATAAACACCCAGTATGTCATAATTAGAATATGTATGGAAAAATAAACACCCAGTATGCCATAATTAGAATATGTATGGAAAAATAAACACCCAGTATGTCATAATTAGAATATGTACGAGGAAAAAACAAGCAGTATGTCATAGTTAGAATATGTGTGGAAAATAAACACCCAGTACGTCATAATTAGAATATATATGGAAAAATAAACACCCAGTATGTCATAACTAGAATGTGTTTGGAAAAATAAACACACAGTTTGTCATAATTAGAAATATATATAGAAAATTAACACCCAGTGGTCCTAATTAGAATATGTATGGAAAAATAAACATACTCACTTTCCAACTGCAAACTGCATAGATTAAAATCTGCTGCTACTTTATGCTACTTTATGCACCACTAGATCTGGGTCTATGCAGTCTGTTAGCAGTAATCTGTCAACAAACAGCATTCATAAACCCTGATCTGCTAAGGCATTAGGTGATGACAGATCTGGGTCTGTGTATTTTGCAGATGGACTAGACTTGTGAGTATATACAGTAATCAACCATCTGTATGTAAAATTTTGGGGAATCTGGTAGATGCATAAAAGTACATGTAAATAATGGGCACATATGATGTTTCACTGGTGTCAAATAAATTAGTGTATAACCTGATATCCCATTTTACAGGATATTGAAAACCTGTATATGACAGGTATGTCAAAATAGGTTATTCTTCATTGCCAGGTAAATAACAAAGCTCTCTAAGATTGAAAATTTATAGGTGAGGTATGTCAAAATAGGTTATTCTTCATTGCCAGGTAAATAACAAAGCTCTCTAAGATTGAAAATTGTATAGGTGAGGTATGTCAAAATAGGTTATTCTTCATTGCCAGGTAAATAACAAAGCTCTCTAAGATTGAAAATTGTATAGGTGAGGTATATCAAAATAGGTTATTCTTCATTGCCAGGTAAATAACAAAGCTCCCTTAGATTGAAAATTGTACAGGTGAGGTATGTCAAAATAGGTTATTCTTCATTGTCAGGTAAATAACAAAGCTCTTTAAGATTGAAAATTGTATAGGTGAGGTATGTCAAATTAGGCTACTCTTCATAGGGTCAGTGAGTTAAAGGTCAAGGTCACCAAGATTGACATCTTCATTTTGGATTAAAAAGGTCAAGTATCCAAGCAATGAAAGAGGGTTTTGCATGACAGAAGTATATTACTATTTATCACATGGCTATGTTCTAATGTACTGTTTGCATTACAGTCGTACTTCATGGGCATAATCACCACATTGGATTTTATTTGATAGCTTTTTGCATTGTCAGATTTCAATCTTTATACTCATGAGGCTTCATATCCTGAGACATATTTAAATAAGTTGTACATTATAGTAACAAAAGTGGGTCAGTATGACATAAAGCTAGATCAGTGTAACCTACTTTACATGCTTGACAGACTATTTAACTGATATACAGTTTAACTTGTACATTCTGAAATATATGTCCTGTATTTATTATGTAAACTATACATATTCTTCCAGTTTGCATTTATGTTAGCCTTGCTTGAATTTATAAAGAAAAGTATGTCTGGTGGGAGATTCTAGTTTTGAGAAACATTGTGTGTTTTAAAATGTAATGTCTCTTTGGAAGGCCCTCATACTTTTTGCATTCATTTACATGTCCAGCTGCAGACTACACAGACCCTGATCTGTCACATAATGCCCTGGCATATCTGGGTCTATGCAGGTTTTTTGGGGACTAGTTAGTAGAACAAACAACATAGAATCTGATCTGCCATTATTGAGCAAATCATGCAATGGCAGAACAGTGTTTATGTTCTTTGCAGTTAGACTGGACATATAAGTGAATATAGATAGTATTGGTTTGGTAAAATTTTGTCATGGAGTGCTTCTACATGTGCCTATGGATCAGGGAACGTGCTTTCTATGTCTTCACAATTTGTACTAATAAGTATTTCTTTTGCACCCAAGGTTTCATGGGATTGATGTTTTGTTGTGCTTTTTTTAATCAGACACGGGACATCTGAGGAGGAAGCTGCCATGCACAAACTTGGAGTATGTATCAGTACACAAAGGGTGACCAACAACAACACAGAATTTATAGAGAATATATAATAATAGGCTTGGGCCGCTGGGATATCCTGGCCCAACAAGTATGAACTAGGTCAGGTTACAATCGTATGCTTGTTGTATGCAGCCTCTATGTATGGTGTGGATGTGCATGTACATGGTGGAAAAGGCCATCATTATCTAAAATAACACAACTTTGAACATGTTATCTTTACATAAAGATTGATTTATTCCAGTATAGGCTTGAAAACATCACAGAATGGACAGACTCCATGATTTTAAGTAGGAAGTGATCTCAAAGCCAATTTCATTGTAAGCATAAATCTACACCATTGTTAGTCACAAAGATTAAACGTTTTTTGTTTTTGTTTGGTAGAAACTCTCAGCATCTTGTACACAAACATAGGCTCATGATATAAGATTCCTGTTTATGATCAGCACACCAAGTATCTATCAAACTTTGGCATCCATAGGGTGGCCTTCCTGAACATTCGGTAGCCATTTCAAATTTTTGGTTGCTAGACCCTTACAATTAGGTTGCCATAGACTCTGTGAGAAGAAATGAATTAAGTTGTGATTTAATGGCAGGAAATGAAGAAAAGCAAAGGTGTTGGCTAACTGGTGGAAAATTAAGGAGCATTTACAACAAAACATAAAAATTATTTAAAATTAATATACATAGATCTTTCTCACAGAACTAATCATGATCTTCTTCAACCTTGGGCCAGCCAGTAAAAATCAGTTTGGAGTTCTCTATACCATTTCCCCTCACAGATGATGTATTCATGTATTGGACTGGTCACTTAGGCTGTAAGACAGACTAGTCACATGTCAAAAAAGGAAGTGGCAGTTTCACAGTCAAAAATGCATTTTGATGTAAAGTAAATTGTAACTGCTGAATAAATTTAGCATACAACATGACATATTTGTGTTACGAGTCTGTGCTCTTAAAATAAGTAACAGAAAAGAGTGAACACAGTCTCTTGTTGAATCACACAAATATTATTCCAGTTTTGAATTCAGTATAAATTCCAGTAAATGTTTCCAGGTTTGAATTCAGTATAAATTCCAGCGAATGTTTTTATCTTAGAATTTAATCAGAGCACTTTTGTATTTCCAGAAAATAATCACTTAAATTCAATACATTGGAAAAAGAGAAAATTCAGCCCAAACTGGTCACAACATAATATGACTTAACATGACAAGTGTTTGAAGTCCAACTGACAAACCTTGATGAAAACATCAGTTACACGACAAATTAAGACGCAAAACACATCCCTGGATGAGGATCAAGGTTCATTCTTCTAGAAGTAAACAGAAGTTTGTTACCATATGGAACGTGATAAATATCACATAATCCAGGGATGACCTTGACTCAACTTAATCATTCATACTCTCTTAAAGATATATATAAAAAAATTAAAAGTTGTTTACCAAAATTTTTGCGATTTTGGAACAAGGTCAGCAGGTAGATACAGTGTTTCATTATCCATAACATATAATAAAATTTTTTAAAATATTAAAAAAAACTAACAAACAAATCAAATTAAATTAAATATTCATAACACTTGTAACTATAAATTGTTTATGTCATTTTATGGTTGCCACATTATTTTTCTAAAAGTTGCTAGAGGGCAACCAGTTGACAGTTTTCACTTGCCAATTCTCTATTTTTAGTTGCAAATGTGACCATTTTAGTCACCACATGGAGCACTGATGATCTCAGTGCTTGAAGAATTGGTTAAATTTTAGTGCTTCTATAAGGCCTTGACTAACCACAGGACTGTGCATTGCCAATAATTTGAAGTATCAGCATATCTTGGAAGCACATGATACACACAACTGTGAACAGCATAGAACCAGACTGTTAGACTGGGCATGCATAAGGTATTGAGGTGAATCACGACCATAATTCTGTGTATATATTTACTGTTAATATTTGGTATATTTTATGATTTGTATTATTCTGTGTTAGTATTTTCAAATTTATATTGCATGTATATTTAAAAAAAAAAAATTTCTACAGCTAATATTTGTTTCTGTGAAACTGTAACTGTCATTAAAATGTTTGTGCATGTGACCCTTTGATCCTTTTCTGGATTTCCTGGGGGGAGAGCTGAAAACACTAGATTCCTTATATATATATATATATATATATATATATATATATATATATATATATATATATATATATATAGAGAGAGAGAGAGAGAGAGAGAGAGAGAGAGAGAGAGAGAGAATGTATTAAGGTCGTATTAAGGTCAGTGAGTTTACAATAAGCAATTTAGGAGAAGAAACATTTAAATATTGAACATATAGGCAGATGTAGGGTGCCATTCAGTCCACTGGCATTAAAGTGAAGATATATTAAATGATGATTTTATACACGTATGGTGCAAAATCTGTATGATAAGCATTTTTAATTTGTATTTTAAAAAATGACCATTAGCACTTAATAAACACATATTGACAGTCAAATGAGTGATGGTAATATGCATATATTGACAGTCACAAGAGTGATGGTCATATGTGCATATTGACAGTCAAATGAGAGATGGTCATATGTGCATATTGATTCAAATGAGTGATTCCAATGAGTGATGGTCATATGCACATATTGACAGTCTATGAGTGATGGTCATATGCACGTACTGACTTCCAAATGAGTAGTGGTCATATGTGCTTATTGACAGTCAAGTGAGTGATGGGCATATGTGCTTATTGACAGTCAAGTGAGTGATGAGCATATGTGCATATTGACAGTCAAGTGAGTGATGGGCATATGTGCATATTGACAGTCAATGAGTGATGGGCATATGTGCATATTGACAGTCAAGTGAGTGATGGTCATATGTGCATATAGACAGCCAAGTGAGTGATGGTCATATGTGCATATAGACAGTCAAGTGAGTGATGGTCATATGTGCATATTGACAGTCAAGTGAGTGATGGTTATATGTGCATATTAACAGTCAAGTGAGTAATGGTCATATGTGTTTATTGACAGTCAAGTGAGTGATGGTCATATGTGCTTATTGGCAGTCAAGTGAGTGATGGGCATATGTGCATATTGACAGTTTAGTGAGTGATGGGCATATGTGCATATTGACAGTCAAGTGAGTGATAATCATATGTGCATATTGACAGTCAAGTGAGTGTTGGGCATATGTGCATATTGACAGTCAAGTGAGTGTTGGGCATATGTGCATATTGACAGTCAAGTGAGTGTTGGGCATATGTGCTTATAGACAGTCAAGTGAGTGTTGGGCATATGTGCATATTGACAGTTAAGTGAGTGTTCGGCATATGTGCATATTGACAGTCAAGTGAGTGATGGGCATATGTGTATATTGATAGCCAAATGAGTGTTAGGTGTATGTGCATATTGACAGTCAGGTGAGTGATGGGTATATATGCATATTGACAGTCAAGTGAATGATGTTCATATGTGCATATTGATAGTCAAGTGAGTGATGGTCATAGTTGCATATTGAGTCAAGTGAGTGATGGGCATATGTGCATATTGATAGTCAAGTGAGTGATGGTCATAGTTGCATATTGAGTCAAGTGAGTGAATGTCATATGTGCATATTGACAGTCAAGTGAGTGATGGGCATATGTGCATATTGACAGTCAAGTGAGTAATGGTCATATGTGCATATTGACAGTCTAATGCTTCACTTTTCATATTTATGTTTATTATCCAGATTTTGCAACTTATTTAAATAAAGAGAATAGATCACTGTCTGATAAGATAGAAAAAAAAAAAGAAGCAGGAACAGAAGAATGGAGTTTCAGAGTGTTGTTCACAAAGAAGGAGGGGTCTCTGAAGGAAAATAATTGTCAAACATCTCATTGACTTTTGGGGCATATGGTTTTTTTCTGCACACAGACACATACACAGTTATTGTAATGTTGTTAAAAAGGTTCCCCAGACCAGATCGGTTTGTTATGTGGAATAATACATAAAGAAAAAAAAAATTATAATGCTCTGTCTGTCTGTCTCTGTTTCTCTTTCTGTCTCTGAAAACAAATGATGTTGATTACATTATTCAAATTTGCATTATGCTACATCTTGAAATGTTCACTTAGCTACATTGTAATTTCCATGGTGTTATTTTTATTGCTTTAATTCTTTTTATTAATGTCTTGATTAAAATATGAAAGGAACTGATAGAATGCAGAAATGAAAGTTAGAGTTGGAATTTCAAGATGTTAAATTGTAGTATTCTAATATCATACATATCAAATTTAGAAACAAATATTGTCAGAGGTAAAAATGCAACCGAGAAGGTACATTCAACATGCATAGGAAATGCAAGCATAGAATAATGCAAATTATAACAACATAATGGAAAGTATATACCTAGAATTAGGTCACAGATTCTCTTCCATAATTACTGGCACCATCACATTTTGATCCAGGCTGTTTATAAATAGAATAAGCAAGATGTGCTGAGCTGTCATTGCATAGTCCAACAGTTCTGATTTTTTGGCGATTGTGTCCAACTTTATTGAATATTTATATCATACAGCTCTAAATGATTGTTCAAACAAGGCCGTGAGGTTTATGATATTTTTTGTATTTAAGGGGAAAAAATCAAATTATTCCCCCACACCCCATTGGGTCAGTTCTGGGGGCTCATATCCTGTGAAGATCTTGTACTTCTTTACATTAGGAAATAATGGACTTCTGATCACATTAGAGCATGATGGACTTTTTATCACATTAGACCATGATGGACTTTTTATCACATTAGAACATGATAGACTTTTGATCAAATTTAGGCATGATGGACCTTTTGATCATGTGTATGTAAAGCTAAGCTTGAGTTAGGAATGGCCTGTAGTTTTTCCTGTAGATGCTTTTTCTCTCTGTGAATGTATTATGTACTTCCATACTCCGTGGGTAAGTAAAATATATCAGAACATTAAATGCTAATTTTTAAAACAATGAGAAACATTTTTCCATCATCTATGAAAACTGAATAGCGTCAGAGAGGATAAGTGTTTGGAACATTAAAAGTTAGTGAAATTTTGTTTGAAGCCATTGAAGGTAGTTTATTCTTTTATGTATCACTGAGATACCATTAACTGATGTTACTCTGGTAATGAAAAACAGAGCAGAGGTTTGTCATTTGCCAATTTAATTGTTTTCTTAAACTCATGATTAACGAAAAAGATTGGATGATATTGCAGTTAATTCAAACTGGTTATGATAGAAATATATGCTGTAATGGTCATTCAGTGGAGTATGTTTTCTGCCGTAGTATTTGTTGGTCATCCTGATGTGAAATGTATAATATATTTGCTTCAGTGAAACTTGCTGTCACAGAAATCTTGTAGATGGCTTGTTTAGTTTTAATGCCCATTTTCAGTAGATTCATGGATGAGGAAACCCTTCTTATACAGAGAACCAGTTTGCAGATTGACTAGTACTGTACACTACTGCCATCAAGCAGCAGGTGGGTGATGGATGAATTCCATTTGAATGAAAATGTAAACTGTTTCATTTAATAAGGTTTTAGAAGTTTACAATTAGGCCTGTATATTTCTTTGATTTCAAATTAGCTTATTAAACAGAAGCCATATTATAGTGTACTTATTCCATAGTACATTAAACATATCAATTTTTAAAACTAAAAGCAATCTCAAAAATATATTTGAAAAGCAGAAGTGCTTGGGGTACAGTAAGAGTCAATTGCAAAAGAAGTGTTAGTAACTATGTTTTAATTGAAAACGCACAATATATATTTGGATTGAAATATTCCTGTAAATATGCAAGTACATTAGTTTTGTTACACTATGAGCTATTTAACAACTTTTCTGCTAGATCTCCTTTGGGCTTTTTGTAGTTGTAGCAGTATGACTGTAGAACTTTGGTTGCACACATAACTTTTCACTGTGTGAATAGTATTAGTATACTAATTGTTGTCTTTAAAATCTGTTAACTTTTTAAAAAGATTGAACATAATAACATTACCATAAATATCCCATGGAAACTCCAAGCTCAGTAAAAGGCTGATCTCCCTCCTTTTGAAAATTTTGCATTGGACGTTTTATCAAATGATAAGACCATCTACTTGTAACAATATGCAGGGCAGGCAAGAGGTGGGGTCAACTGGAGATATATCCACGGGCCCAGGCCCATAAGGGGTCGCAGGCCGAACAACACTTTTTAATTTTATAAAAGAAAAATTTTGTTTTGAGCAAGAACTTGGAGAGGCCCATGTGTTTCTTACCCCAGGGCCCATGATCACTCTGTATGACTCTCTATGGCCCTGACAATATGCAGCAGGCCATCATAGGAGAATTCAGTGGGACCTTGTTCATTTAGACTCCTTAAGGGATGAAGAGACGGGGTGAACATGAAAACATGAAAAATGTTCATTATGTGGGTGGGGCTTGAGGACATGAAAACTTGAAAATGTTTGTATTAGGAGTTTAGATGAAAGTGCTATTATATTCCAAATCAGCATTTTGAGAGATCTACATGCAGTTTGAATAAACTGATAATATGAATAAGCGAGGTGTGGCTAAATTATAGTCTAGTGTACTGCCTATCAGACCAGAGTGTCGTTCACAAAGGAGATGTGGTCTCTGAACAAAGACCTCCATGTTAAATTCAGCACTAGCCCAATTCTCTGAAATTTTCTTGGTCTTTTCCATTTTTTTACTTCTCTTGAATGTAAAATTTTGCAAGATGACTTCATGCTAATAATGTTTTCCTATCACTCAAGAGTTAATATGCTCCTTTTAATTACATGTGATTAGCACATTTTTAGCTAACCATACCATAAGACCAAGTGAACTTCTGGTACCTCCCTTTGTCAGTTATGTGTCTGTCAACAATTACTATTTTCATCTTCTCAAAAACCACCAAACAGTTTCAACCAAATTTACACAGAGCATCATGGTATCTAGGCTTTTCAGGATTGTACACATCATGTTGGTTATCCATGAACTACGGCTTTAATTACTAAAAAAGGAAAACCTTTAACTGACTTTTCCAAAATTGATTAAGTTTGCCATAAATCATCCTGGCATAAAAACCTATACAAAGTATGCTAATCTGTCATCAAATACAGTCACCAATAACAAGATCAATTGTTATTTTCATCTTTGCACTAACCTCCTGACATTTTCAGCCATTTTTTTTCAAAGAGATTCCTTGCATAAAGATATTTAAATGTGTACAAATGATTTTGTCTGACTATCTAACATGACCACCATTGCTAAAACTAGAAAAATCATTAAACGACTTCTCTCAAACAAGTGTGCAGAATAAATAGAAAGCATCCTCACATGAAGCCCTTTCAGATTTATCCCCTAAATGATGATCCACCAACAAATATGTCTGCCATAACTGTAAATAATATTTTTTTTAAAAAATACTTTCAAAACCACATCATGAAGTTTCACCAAAAGTCTACAGAAAATGTCCAGTCTCAAAGACCTCTAAGACTGGTAGAAATCATGCTTGTCTGCCTTCAGATGTGGCCACCATTACTAAAACTACACAATCTATAAATTTCCAATTTTTCAAGGACTGCTGAATAGGATTCAGTCAAATTTGACAGAATGCATTCTGGCATAAACACCTTTCAGATTTAAAAAAAAATGATGCTGATCCACTGTTGTATATGGCCACCAGGATGCATCCAGACATGAAGACCTTTCATATCAGATTTTTACAAATGATGCTGATCCACTGTCAGGTATGGCTGATGTTTTAAAACAAATCGAAAACCTGCGTAACAGAATTTGACCAAATCTGACAGTAAGATCCCTTACTTAACACATTTCAGAATTTTAGAAAGATACTGTCAGATATGGCTGCCATTGCTAAAGGAGAACAAGACTTGCACAAGTTTGCCTGAAACAAATTTTGAAGAAAATCAGGTCAACTTTGACAAAAAGCATTTCGGTATTGGTGAGATGATGCTGACATACAGTCAGGTATGGATGAAAATACGCAAACTAGAAAAACCTTAAAACATTTGTTTTCCCAACATAAGGAATCAACAGCATTGGAGATTTGAACCTAAATCATGTTACTGGTACTGACTTCTTGGCCAGCTGTTCCTATATTTAGCTATTTGACAAATGTCAGGTCAGTGATTTCAGGTCCACTTTAGCTTCTTGTTTTCTTTTATATAAGAAATGCAGTCTATGGTAGAAAAAATGTTCATGATAATAAATGCATATGTTATTGGTATGAAAAAATCTACTGATGTTTGTGTTTTTTTAAACAATGTTCAACAGTATTCTTCAAAATTTGACAATTTACAGCTCACTTATCTGACAATATTTAACAATAGGAAAATTGAGGTAGACTTGAGTATCTTTAGAATTTTGCTCAAAATGATTAATGAAACGGACTATTTTGCAACAGTTATTTTGAAACAGGAAAATAGGTTAACTGTTTTAAACAGTAGTTGAACTTGACTTTCTATTATTACAATCAGAGTATATTACATTTATATTTTGTAAAAATTTAATGAATATCATCAGTAATACAGTTACTGAATATTTAATGAATATCATCAGTAATACAGTTACTGAATATTAAATGAATATCATCAGTAATACAGTTACTGAATATTTAATGAATATCATCAGTAATACAGTTACTGAATATTAAATGAATATCATCAGTAATACAGTTACTGAATATTTAATGAATATCATCAGTAATACAGTTACTGAATATTAAATGAATATCATCAGTAATACAATTACTGAATATTTAATGAATATCATCAGTAATACAGTTACTGAATATTAAATGAATATCATCAGTAATACAGTTACTGAATATTTAATGAATATCATCAGTAATACAGTTACTGAATATTAAATGAATATCATCAGTAATACAGTTACTGAATATTTAATGAATATCATCAGTAATACAGTTACTGAATATTTAATGAATATCATCAGTAATACAGTTACTGAATATTAAATGAATATCATCAGTAATACAGTTACTGAATATTAAATGAATATCATCAGTAACACAGTTACTGAATATTAAATGAATATCATCAGTAACACAGTTACTGAATATTTAATGAATATCATCAGTAATACAGTTACTGAATATTAAATGAATATCATCAGTAATACAGTTACTGAATATTTAATGAATATCATCAGTAACACAGTTACTGAATATTAAATGAATATCATCAGTAATACAGTTACTGAATATTTAATGAATATCATCAGTAATACAGTTACTGAATATTTAATGAATATCATCAGTAATACAGTTACTGAATATTAAATGAATATCATCAGTAATACAGTTACTGAATATTTAATGAATATCATCAGTAATACAGTTACTGAATATTTAATGAATATCATCAGTAATACAGTTACTGAATATTTAATGAATATCATCAGTAATACAGTTACTGAATATTAAATGAATATCATCAGTAATACAGTTACTGAATATTAAATGAATATCATCAGTAATACAGTTACTGAATATTTAATGAATATCATCAGTAACACAGTTACTGAATATTAAATGAATATCATCAGTAATACAGTTACTGAATATTAAATGAATATCATCAGTAATAGTTACTGAATATTAAATGAATATCATCAGTAATACAGTTACTGAATATTTAATGAATATCATCAGTAATACAGTTACTGAATATTTAATGAATATCATCAGTAATACAGTTACTGAATATTTAATGAATATCATCAGTAATACAGTTACTGAATATTAAATGAATATCATCAGTAATACAGTTACTGAATATTTAATGAATATCATCAGTAACACAGTTACTGAATATTAAATGAATATCATCAGTAATACAGTTACTGAATATTTAATGAATATCATCAGTAATACAGTTACTGAATATTTAATGAATATCATCAGTAATACAGTTACTGAATATTTAATGAATATCATCAGTAATACAGTTACTGAATATTTAATGAATATCATCAGTAACACAGTTACTGAATATTAAATGAATATCATCAGTAATACAGTTACTGAATATTAAATGAATATCATCAGTAATACAGTTACTGAATATTAAATGAATATCATCAGTAATAGTTACTGAATATTAAATGAATATCATCAGTAATACAGTTACTGAATATTTAATGAATATCATCAGTAATACAGTTACTGAATATTTAATGAATATCATCAGTAATACAGTTACTGAATATTTAATGAATATCATCAGTAATACAGTTACTGAATATTAAATGAATATCATCAGTAATACAGTTACTGAATATTTAATGAATATCATCAGTAACACAGTTACTGAATATTAAATGAATATCATCAGTAACACAGTTACTGAATATTAAATGAATATCATCAGTAATACAGTTACTGAATATTTAATGAATATCATCAGTAATACAGTTACTGAATATTTAATGAATATCATCAGTAATACAGTTACTGAATATTTAATGAATATCATCAGTAACACAGTTACTGAATATTAAATGAATATCATCAGTAATACAGTTACTGAATATTAAATGAATATCATCAGTAATACAGTTACTGAATATTAAATGAATATCATCAGTAATACAGTTACTGAATATTAAAACTGTGGAACAAAAGAAGAATGACCTATTTTTATGAATTAATGGTATATGAAGAATTTGAAGGTACAAAAAATTACAGACAAAATCGGTTCCGTTATTATATTGAGATCATTTTGTCAATTTTAGGAAGCAGACCAGTACTTGTGATGACATTTTGCACAGTCTTCACCGTGAATTTGGAGAAAAATGTGATAAAAATGGTTGCCTAGACAACGATGATATCTCATTCCAGCCTCTGGATGAACTTCATACACGCAAACGTTCCAATTCCGCCTCCAAAATATTGGACAATTACAAGTTTGATGACGATGAGTGGCAGTCATGGGGTTTTGTTTGAATTAAGATAATATTTAAATAAAAACTTAACATTTCTTCAGTGTTTCATGATCACATTAAACTTTTTAAATTTTGTAACTGTTGCGCTGTTATGGTTTGTCAATTCAAAAATTATTAATAGACAACTTTTACCATACAGCTGCAGGGTAAGAGTCCAGTTCGTAGATGTTAGGTATGTTTAGAAAGGTTTAGTATAATGAAATGTAAATTCTACACCTGACATATTTTCTATCATAACATTCGCAATTTTTCTATTGAAAATGAAAATTTCCAGCCAGATTTGAAAACATTTTACCTGTGGTAGACCAAGGAAACATGAACTCATTTTTGTTCACAGAATTCCTCACGTTCATTCAGTTAATAAAGGCAGTTTGGTGTGTCATTTAACATGGTTCATATTACCTCGAATAATCCTTGAATGTGAGGTGATACATTGAAAATGCTTGATTTATTAATATATCTATTTTAACCTTGAAAAGTTCTTGAATTTTTTGAAAAACTAGAAAATAGCAAAATGTAACAACTATAATTGCAAGAAAAGCCCTTTTTTGTCAGGGTCGACATTTATATAGGACAAAACTTCTAACATCTATTCTAGGGTGTAGATGCATATGGATGCCCAAGGGATTGCTGTGTTGAGTTTCTGCCAAGGTGGGCTTGATATTAAATTTAAAGTAATTTTACAGAATTCATACACAATATTGTATTATATCGGACTGTTATTTCAGTATGATGCACTGGTCACTTGTATGTAAAATTATGCAATATGCCTGCTAATTATTAATATCATATTCTTATATAATTTCTAAACATCATGATACAAAACTAACCATGGCCCATATGTTCTGTTAGAATTACTGATAACTACAAGGTACCTGATGGAGGTTGGCCAGTACAAGGTACTTTATGGAGGTTGGCCAGTACAAGGTACTTGATGGAGGTTGGCCAGTACAAGGTACCTGATAGAGGTTGGCCAGTACAAGGTACCTGATGGAGGTTGGCCAGTACAAGGTACTTGATGGAGGTTGACCAGTACAAGGTACCTGATAGAGGTTGGCCCGTACAAGGTACTTGATAGAGGTTGGCCAGTACAAGGTACCTGATGGAGGTTGGCCAGTACAAGGTACGTGATGGAGGTGTGTATAGATATTCATATGTCTCACTGTGTTCAAGTAGAGGGTCTGCATGGATTGGAGTCAAGAATTCATGCTTCATACATCGTATATGTGTCATGTCAAACAAAGTGAACAGTTATAGGTGCCAGACAGTTACATCTCAGATATTAATGTCTGTTTACACCATTATGCAACAGAATCTTCAGTTAAGATGGTAACTTCATTACACAAGATGGTAACTTCATTGCACAAGATGGTAACTTCATTACACAAGATGGTAACTTCATTGCACATTATTGATAACACTCATTCAGAGGTACACATGCCCCTTCAGAAATTGAGAGAGGCCTGGGCCACTTAGAGAGTTTGAGGCCCCTAGCCCTGGTTATATTGAAATTTGGAAATGAAGCAAATGCCAAAGTGAGCCCATATAATTTACTGTGTAAAGATTTAAAAGACAACTAAGTACACAAGAGTATTAAAGAGGTCTAAAAAGGACTGGTAAAAACTAAGACCCCTTAAGGGTTGAGACCTGGGCCATGGGCTACCCTCTGATTGAGCCTGGTGATACCCACAACTTGGGGTCAAATGGAATGAGGTGCACCATGGTGTACTTCTAGCTTCACAGTGTTTGAATGAATGTACCATATGTATTCACTTATAGGTCGAATGTAACTGCAGAACAACATAGTCCTGGAAATGTACTAGGAGATCTGGCTGTGTTGTTTATTCTACAGATTGCTTCTAACAAACTGCATAGACCCAGATCTGAAAACTCATTATGTGATGTCTAATCTGGGTCTGTGTAGTTTGCAGTTGGATTTGATGTATAATAAGGTATGTATGTATGTAGATAGGTAGGTAGATATGATTTTTATGTATAGTGTGCCGTACATGGTAACTCCCTTGACTGATGCATCCTGAATCTGTCCTGCATTGCCTAGTATCTTCGATTGCATTGTCTGTCTGTAAAACATTGAAACCCACAGTTATTTAGCATACATTTTATCATATTCTTTATTACAGTATCTCAAAATACAAGATTTGTAAAAATTAGAGGCACGGTGAGCAATTTACTCACAAATTTATCTCCACTTCTAGAATACCCTGCGTTAATTATGACGGATATCAGTTTGTAGTAACAAAAGGTGCATATCTCTTCTGGACATAGAGTACAATGATTTGTCATCTTATACGTCTTCTGATGATGACCATAATAGAGTAATCCACTAAAAACTGCAGGAGTAGTTCCAGTCACAAAATTATGCCATACATTGCATCCCAGTTCTGAGTCAAAAAGGGAAATAACTCTAACAAAAAATCATTGGAGCACAGAGAGGTTTATTAAGCTAATCTTTAGATGATAAGCATAATATGTAATAAGCTATACAGCAAGCACAGTGAATGTTATGAGTGTCAGACTGGTGTCACGGGTCCAGTACCTGACCATACAAGTCCAAGTTGGCTGCTTTGTTGTTGTACCTGGCAAAGGCACTTAGATTTTATTTTCTTGGCATGATATAGCCAATAACTTATTGAAAGTGCATTTAAAACCAACAAAAACAAACAATCATCATGTGAAGATTTGCATTTTGTCAGGTCATTCTGGTCTTGCAGTTTGTTTTGTTATTTTCTGCAGTGTATGACACAGCCTTTGTAGCACAACTAGTCCTGCAATTTTTTTGTGTGTATTGCCATGAAACTTGGTAAATATTATGTTCATCTTCTGACACTATGCATATTGACACATCTTGCACTGAAAAAGTTAAAGTTATTTACCCTGTGTCTTTAGCTTCATGCAGCTTATCATAAAATCCAATTAGCATGACTAGATTCTCAGTTTGTCTTGCTCTTTTTTTATGGAGTGTTATGCATCTTAGTATGATTGCATAAATCCACTAAATCTAGAAAAATTAAATATGGCAAGTTTATTTTGTTGCATATAAAGACAACCTGATTAGATTTTCAAGCTGTTGTTATAGCAGTTTTTGTAATATTTCTTAATGAATTTTTTTTTAAATTTTGAGCTTGGACTTTCCATGGAAACCACATTAGTGGGATTAAACAAAATCCACTTAAGAGAGACAAATAAATATTGGCAACATGTTCATATCCATATGTACATGACCTTATTAGATTTTCAGGCTAATAAGCAGTTTTTCAATTTGTTGAAATGCATTTTGAACCTTCTAGTCTTAGGTAGACAAATACAGTTTTGATGTATCTTTATTAAAATTATACACATGTATATATGATATGATTAGATTGTCATGCCATTGTGGCAGTATTTTAGATTATTGTAACATTTTGAACTTTAAAGGTTTTATACTTATTTGGTCTGTATTGATGGAAGCCATGGTTGGGGTATGTGTTTTTCGAACAAAAATCTAGTTCTTTACCATATATATATATGTATATGTATATATATATATATATATATATATATATATATATATATATATATATATATATATATATATATATATATACAGTTTAAACCCGCTATAACAGGATAATTGGGGTAAAGAAAATTGGATCATGTTAATAGTGGGGGCACGTTAATGTGGGGTTTTACAGTATTTTACTTTCTTCAGAGAACAACACATTGGCATATATATGTTTATTCATGTCTAATGTATATCATGAATAGGGTATCAACACCATTTACTATCATGCCATCGTGGCATGCAATTCATCCATAATGCATGTAATTCCACTGAAAAATTTCACACATTTAAAATATTCAATAATTTTGTCACAGATCATTGTTTCTGAATACAACGTCAAATAAATACCATGAACAGAGTATTAACACCATTTACTTACTGTCTGATATCATACCATCATGGCATGCAGCTAATCCATAATACATATAATTCCATTGTAAAAATTTCATACATATTTAAACTATTCAGTAATTTTGTCACAGATCATTATGTGTCTGAATTTAATGGGAAAAATTAGCAGGGTCTATGAACAGTGTCAGTACAATTTTTATACTGCTAAAATTTCTCATATGCGTTTCCATGTACATTTATCCATTGTCAATTCCTAATAATTAATACTTGTATGCTTATTCATTTGAACGACTACAGCAAAAATAATTAACAAACAACACGTGCTTTCAGTGGGCTTATAACTTTTACTTCGGATTTTGTGACTGTCAAAAGAAACATGTGAAAAATACTTTTATAAAGATTTTTAAGCTGATCGTATTTCATACCCTTTCAATTTCCAGCTAATAAAGCAGTCATTATTTACTGGTCAATTGATTGCGTCTAATAACACTGCCAAGCCAAGCAAACATGTTGGTGGCTTTCATTTTTTGATGTTTATTAAACTGTGAGAATCTTTTATCAACCACCGCATTGTCTGCTGATTGGCTGTGTATGCAGTTAAAGAAGAAACACATGTCGGCTATTGTTTGAGCAATGATTGTATACAAAATTGATTGAAGACGATCACAAAGACAACTTACTGGCTTTACTCATGGATCAGGAATAAGTAACATTTTTGATAATGTTTATTTTGGCATAAATTTCTGATAATGTTTATTTTGGCATAACACTTCAAGAACCTGGTGAAATTGTTAAATTTCAGAAGCCACGCCACAATCATACTATATTCGAATTCATATGCAAACTCTTCCCCCCAATTGATAATAAACATTTTATACATTATTTCTTGTAATTTAAAAAAAAAATCCAGGTAAGAGAAAAATACACGTACATGTATTTAAAATTTCAGGAACCATGCCACACTCATATTCAAATTCATACACGATCTCTTCCCCAAAATGATAGTACATTTTTGTATACTATTTTACGCACTTTGAAAAAGAAAATTTTCATGTGCAAATGAATAAATGAAATTTCAGGAACCACACCACAAGCGCATTATATCTGAATTCATGTTATCGCGAGGTGTGTTATAGTGGGGTTGCATGGTATATATATATATATATATATATATATATATATATATATATATATATATATATATATTTTAGAACTTTAACACATGCATAAACCACCAATTTTCCTTGTGTCTATCCTGGTTCTGGCATGTAGCTGTGACTATGGGTTCTAGGGTTGTTCTGTTTGATTTATCTACATCTCAGGGGCATAGCAATGGTATTTTTTCATAATGAAAATGTACATTTGAGATATGCAATAAACATGGATTGCAATGAAATGTCTGTCTCTAGTAACAGTATTGCATCATAATGTAATATTTCAGGGTTTGATTCAATAAGTTTATACATTTCTACCTAAATACTGGTATGTTATGGTGTTTTCCATTTTAGTAGAGAGATTGGAAGATATATACTTATGAGATTTTCATGAATTATCCAAATCAACTTGTAATTGTTCTAGGTTTTTTGTCTGGTTTGAATTTTTACTTTTCTTTTAGCACAAGGACATGTACCAAAATGATTATTTTGTAATTATTCTTACTCATAGTTTTCTGCAAAAAAATGCAATCTTATTAAACATAAATGATATAACTAGTTCGTATAAAAAATGTGATGTTGTTTTCAAATATTACACAAGTATTGCCTGATTTAGTTTGATATTAATTGTATGTCAACCATTTACTTATTAAGGTGTCAGTATTATGCTTTATTGCACATTGAATACTGTACAGTAATAAAATGCTGGTTTTACATTGTTCACATACAAAAAATATCATCTTACTGCATTTGCAAAATCACTTATGCCATGTCATCATTAAAGTTCTGATCAGTGTATATATTAACAAACGTACACCTTCATGTTTTGATGAGTTTCTCTGACACTATTGCTTATACAGCCTGAGTACTGCACCACCATACTAAATATAGGTCACTGTGATGATGTACATTTTTTTAAGATTTAGGTCAGTCTCTGGAACACTGATGCTTTTACAGTCATGAAATAAATATATACATTCACTCAAAAAAGAGTACTATACCACTATGCAAAAGTAGGTCAAGGTGGCCTACTTTTTATGCTCAAGTGGTCATGTATTTTTGTATGTTAGGGTTTCTAAAATTCTATTATACAAGCATGAAAATAGATATGTACATAGATCAAGAGAAGCACCACAACACCATTCCAGAGTAGGTCACTTTGACCTAGTTTATACACATACTTTTATATTTAGGTCAGTATCTAGGACACTGTTGTGTGTACAGTCATAAAAATGGATATGTGCATGCATCGTAAGGAGTACTTCACTACAGTATAAAGAGATGGGCTCAGTGATGTACTTTTCATACTACATTGATAATATACACTTTTGTGTGCTGGTCAGTTTCTGTGACACCATTGCTTGCACAGCCATGAAGCTTCCTACATTATTTATTCTTGATCCATGTTATGCCTTTGTACCATAAGTGGGTTACCATGTTCTATTTTCAGGCTTCCATGACACTACATATTTCATTTGTTTAATTTCTTAGATCTGTAGCTATGGTAGTTCAATTGGTAGAGGATTGGACTCCTAAAATAAGAGCCTGAGCTTGATACCTGCCTGGGTCTGCTGCCTTTGTGTGTCCTTGGGAATGGGACTTAACTCCCATTTCTTTGGCATGATAAAGCTAATAATATGTTGAAAATGCCATGAAAAACAACCAGACAACCAACCAGACAACCAACATAAGCTCTTTTGTTTGTACTGTCTTGGAACTTGATATATGTGTGACCTATATTTTAACACTTAAATGATTTTTTACACCTTTGATATTGAGGTGAGTTTTTAGGACCCTGTTGTTTGTACAGTCATCAAACTAGTCATGAACAAGCGTCCTGAGAAGTATTGCATACCATAACATAGTAATATCCTCTGTCTTAATAAATATTTGCAGGAAAGATTAATTTCTTATTAATCTTGGAGAATATTATTTTTACTTTGAACCAATGCTTTACAGATGATTTAGAATGGATGTCATTCACTCAAATAACATATAATTATGAAACATGTTAACATCAACTTTTCATCTGTTTATGAAAAGTGGTTGATTAGAAGTTGGAAATTATCCAGACATTTTATAATTATTGTATAGTTTTTTGTAAATATACATTCATCATTTATTAACACTGCAAACTTAGTAGATCCAGATCTGATGATGCATTATGTACTGTCGGATTGGGGTAATTTATAATCTTCATACCATTTACGATTTATGATTATGTACTGGCGGATTGGGGTAATTATGTCTGGTTATGTGAAGTTTTCTTCTGATGTCTAGTTGGTCCAAAATGAAAATGGTTCTGCTTGGACATCCAATATGGCCTCCACAGCAGCCATGAAAATCTTTTTCTCACTACTTCTTCTGAATGGGTGGTCATATCAACATTGGGTTTTTACAAGAAGATTTCTTCTAATATCTAGTTAGTCCAGAATGAAAATGGTTCTGCTTGGATATCCAATATGATCACCACAGTGGTCATCTTGAAAATTTTGTTGTCACTACTTCACCTGAATGGATAGTCATATCAATCTGTGGTTTATTGAAAGGCTTCTTGGTCCTAAATAAAAATGTTGCCAGTTTTACATTTAATATGGCTGCCATGATAAACATAGTGAAAATCTTGTCACACATTCTCCAGAATGGATGGTCATAGCATTGGGTTTTGACCAAAGTCTTCTATTGGTGTCTGGTTTGTCCTGAATAAAAAATGTTGCCAGTCTCACATCTAATATTGCTGCCAAGTCACTGATTTGAAAATATTATCATTCAAGAATATCAGAGATGGTTTTCAGCACTCAGTAGTTACAAAGTAGAAATGGTCTTATCTTGAATTACAGGATATTCTTTTCAGAGAGTAGTGCGTCAGTCCCTTTTAGTGATTCTTGTTCTTTGAAACTTTCAAGATGGTTGTTGATGTATGATAGCTCTGATTTTATTAGAAATTACAGTATCTTCCGTCCATAAGCAATATGTACATAAGCTTATAATTTATGCTATGCTATTATCGTCATGCTTTTTAAGAAAGCATCATTTTTTAAAATATCCTTTATCTGTCTGTCTATCCATCCTTCCATCTATCCATCCACTAACACAGGTCGTAAACCACCTGATGGAATTTCAGAAAAATGTATTATTAAGTTGTACCTCTTATAACCATCAGCAGGAGGAGTCTTGTCATTGGCATCAATTTCTGATATCCCATTGAGGGACCAGAGATCATATATACAAATATTGCAGTTACAATGATATTTTCAACCATTTTATAAATAAATACAGTGCCTATGATGGAATGTATTGTCATGCTAACATTGACTCCACCCAGATATTCGAAGTTCAGTGAGTTAGTCGGCATGTTTTATTCAATGAATCTTATATCAACTTGGAGAGAGTAACTTCTTTTTGGAAATCCAGTTTATGATTCAGTATTATGTGTAAGATAGATGATTGGTACAAGTGTTTTCGGTAGGAAAAAGTAAGGGATGTAATCAGTGGAAATTATCAAGTTTTCAGATAGTTTCTATTGGGATTACATCCCTTACATATCTCCCAAAAGGTTTTAATGTGTTGGAACATACAAGAACCCTTTATCTAATTAATTTATTGTATAATGAAGAAATGATAAATGCAAACTAAAATTTTGAACAACTGGCATTCTATATCTTTATAGTTTATCTCACTGACAGTTCCAGACAGTATGGTGGGGGAGGGACTAAAAAATGTAGTCCTATCAGGGGTCAGTAGTGTATATGACCTAACAAGTGATGTTATATAATTGAGATTGTTCATTAAAACATACAGAAAATGAAATTAAAAATTGAATAAAATGAAAGAAAATTGTTTCTTTGTTAATATTTAATACATTTAAAAAGGTAGACTTGGATTTGTCATATTTTCAGCACACAGACATGCACACAGACATTAAGTGAAAAATACAAAACATTTCTGCTTTTTAAATCCATTGGAAAGTGGATTTATGCAGCATTAACTTGTATTTTGCTGAGGTTGCTGCTCTGTATTGCTATCCGAGGGGTTGAAGGTGATGTCATTAGTGCTCATCATTGCATTCATTGGAGACTGGATGGTACTGCTGTTAAAATTTCCCCCAAATTTTCTTGAATTTGAGCATTTTTAATTTTTCTCAGCTTCAACAATGGTTTTTCTACATCTGCATTGCAGCGAGGGAGTGTCAAACTTGTTACACCTTAATGTCTTAGTAATATTTCTACCTTGAAACAATTCCTTACACTGGTATGAAATATGACTCTCCAGACAGCAGATTGTGCTCTGCAATTAAAATAGAAGAAAAGCTTTTAAGCTACGGTATTGTGACTTGGTCTGTTAATGATTATGTTTAAGAATGTTATTATACCCTTCTGTTGAGCAGTGCAATTAGCAGTGTATGTCTTCTCAAGATGCAGGATATTGTTACTGTGTCAATGGATATCCTATACTCCAGAAATACTATCAGGATGTTTTCAGTATGTGCAAAGTATAGAATGCTCTCCTTTGCTGTTGCAGTTCACAAAGTCAAACTCTGTCAACCTTAAGTTCTGAAATGTAGTTTAGCTGGAATTAGCTTGCTTTGCAGATGGCTCATCCTTCCCTGACTCACAACTTTGTTTTGACATTTTACCTTCAAAAATAAATCACATTTCCGTACTTCTCCTAACTTTACCCTTCAACAGCCAAAAATATTATTTTACATTTTTATATACCAAGCATAATATGACTTCCAAGAAATGTTGCTGCTGAAATAGCTAATAATCTTTAATAAAGATGGCTTAAACATTCTCATTTAAGGCATTGAAGTGTAATAACTTTTGTTCCTTCAACACATATCTCTGACTTACCTTAAATGAGAAACGATTGGGTTATTCCATTTCATGCACTTTATGTAAAAAAAAGTCAATGGGGTCTTCAGCTGTAATGTTCAAGATACAAGCAGATATTTCTCACCTGCTGAGGAAAATGATGATAGTAAAGAGGATTTTGAAAGTATTGACAACGTTCGACGTAGTGATGAGGTGTACATGAAATCTCGTAGGTCTGGAGCACCCCATCTTATATAGAAAGACTGCGATTATCGACACCATCGACAGTATGTCAGTCATGAGACTCGAACGCCGACCCTCGAGTATATGAGCCAGCCACACTTCCACTGCGCTATGTTCTAATCTTACTGGTATATGTTTCAGAAATTACGGTATTATAAAGTTTCTTATGCTGGATTATCCTACAAAGAACCACAGCGTGGATTTATTTTCCACATCATATTAAAATAATCATATATTGTATACATTTCAGCCTTTGACAAAGTCTGATTTAAAATATTTCTGTATAAGAGAGAAGGATCCAGAAATAACTGACCTGTATTGTACATATAACGGCATGAGTGACCTGTTTTCTGCCTTGATTTTGTCAATAAGTCAGAAACCGTAAACATCCTTTGTACTAATTTGAACTATTATATAACTGTGTTACTCCACTGATATTAATTATTACATAGATGGTTAATTAATCAAGTAAAATGATTAAAAATTAATGTTCCACCAGCGAAAGATATGTTACAGTGTTACCTCCCTTCTTTGAGACCATTTGCAGTAACAATGGGAGGTAACTACTTAATTACTCTACAAAGAGACAATAGTTATCCCCCTTAATAATAGAAATCTCCGTTGACATGTCAAGGATGAAAAAATAACTATTCTATCATCATATTTTATTAACAAAAATACCTACACACTTTGCGACTGGAAAGTTCTAAAAATACAATATTATATATGATTTTGGAAGTTTCTACATCGATGACAGAGACCTCAGAATGATAAAATAACCGTTCTATCACATTTTACAAAGCATTAAAAAAAAAGACCTACACACTTTTGCGGCTGGCAGAACATCCATAATAATATAAAAGTGGAAGATCTGCCACCGTCTATAGAGGCCTCAGAATGATAAAATAAAATAACAATGAGTATAATGACATAAAAAATTAAATAAATAGTGATATAGTAAGTAGCAACACTACCGGAGATATCTTAGTTTGACAGTGTCGTCTTCCTTCAACAATAATTAATAATCATCTTTTGTTTATATTTTGTCGATAAAGCAGATCTGGTTATACGAAACAAGGGCGTGCAAAATATCAAAGTACTTGCCAGCTGCGTTTATTGATTGAAATATTATTTCTTCACCAGTCTCTGTATTTACAGAGTTAACCGCCCTTTTTGCATTTGTTTTATGTTTACCCGTGTTACTTGATCTACAATTTTGGCTAAGAGTACAGCTCGCAAGGAGCGTCGAGTGGCCGAGTGGTTTAAAGCGGTCTTCGTTACGGATCACTGCCATCACACCTCTGTCTGCATGGGTTCGAATCTCGGATTCAGCCAATGTGGGTATGTGAGAAAGCTTGCCAGTAGTTTCTCGTGGGTCGGTGGTTCTTTCCGGGGTTTTCCCGGGTTCTTTCCTCCACCATTAATACTGGCCGCCATGTATAGCCTATCGTGTGCTGAAAAATGGCGTTAAATCCTACAAAACAACAACTCACAAATTACATAAATTATTATTTTGGGGATTTGAGTCAATATGATAGATCACAAGACCGTCTTCGAGTACCCCGTGAAAAGACTCGTAAATAAACTTATGACAAAGATAATTTTTCTACCAACTGATACTGATCATGAGATAACTGTTATTATTAACAAAACCAACTGGTCTTTTTAGTCGACAGTTCCTGTTGATACCATCACGGATGCTCCATATTTCATTATGATAGGTAGTCTCACAAATTCATTTTGCTCCATTTATATATAATATCATTTGTTTAAATAATAATTTGCCTAAATCATAATTTTTAAATCTAGCTAGAAAATCTTTCACATTTCTTATAACTTTGTCATTATTGTCATTATTTTTTACTGTAATATCTTTTGAGCTTTCTGTATTTTTTTACCACACCACAACTGCGTGTTTCCTCTAACTCCAACACACACATCAGACACGGTTTTGGGCCTAGATTTCCGTGACGTACACTTTGTAAATGGTATCCGCAGAAAAAAATGTGGGTACCAACAGTATTATTACGGTATATGCTTGATGTAAAAATAGTATTGTTGTTAACAGTAAGTGAAGCAATTATATAATATTGTCCGCAGAAGGAAGTTTAGTTACCACAACAAAAGAAATATTCCGATGATGAAAATCCTGATATAACTGATTTTGAGAATAAAATCGCAAAAGTTCTTGGCAGAAAAATGATCGGTAAATTCACCCAAGGAGGATCATATGATCATAAACGACGTTGTACAAGATTGATTATAGACGGTACTGAACTAGATTTTATAATTGCCGATACAACGTTTAGAAACACGTTTAGAAGTCGAAGTAATATTAATTTATCAGAAGGACCTAAATTAGGTACAATTGTGAGTTGTATTGATGGTGAATCACTGCAGTTTACTCATTTAAGATCTTCAATGCTGGCGTACGTTTCGATAAATCTATTATCGATGATGAATAAAGTTTCGATTTTGCTGTAAGAGTCGCTAGAATTCATTTTATATCAATAAAAAATACAGGATTGCTAGAACAAACTACATTTCAGCACTTATGCATCATGGGGTGAAATGAGAAAAAAAAACAAAACAAGAAAATATACTTAATTATTCTGAATCCGCCGAAATTAAGGGTATTTATTACCCAAAAAATAAAATATCAAAATTGTGATCAGCACCATCCGTATTTGATTCTGTTGTTAGACATAAAACAGTTTATCTCAATGGGCCTGTGGGTTGTGTTAAAGCAACTCGTGTGATCGAATTATTCTTGAACAGTTGTTCAGAAATAATTGTATTAACACCTACACACAAACTCGCAAAAGAAATGAGAGAAAGAAATATTAAATAATATATTATAAATTCTTTCGATGGAAGGAGATAAATGGACTCATGAACGAATGGGAGAGAAATATATTCCAAGGATTATCGTTTGGGATGAAACATGCAATGTTTCATTAGAAACGTTAAAAATAGTTCTTGATTGGTTATTGACAAAAATACTGCTATGATAATGTGTGGCGATCATGGTCAACCACCACCTTTTGTTGAATTGTCTCCACATGAATGGTTAAAGAATTTTGTGGATTATTATGAAGAAATAACTGATGATCATAGAGCACTTGATCCAAAATTAAGAGAGTTCAAGAAATTAATCAGACTACAACCGAATAAAATTCAATGCGAAATAATGCTGAATAATTTCCGAATCTCCTATTGATAATTTTGGGAATTTATAGAGACCAAATGATTTTATAGTTACAAGTAGAAAGATAGTTCGTGATACAACAGTTCAACAACAATTATTTATGTTACATAAAGAAAAGCTTTCAAATCTACCCGTACCATTGTGTTATCGACCGGTTGATACGTGACGGCAGAATATCGAAGTTGATATACCAGAATCATCAGAAAAACAAAATCTTGTATTAAATTATATTGTTTTAGTTCCTGTCGGTGTTGTTGAGAGCGCCTTTACTGTGGTCAAAACTCCATGGACGCTAGGATACGCAATGACAATTCATTCATCACAAGGATTAACATCTCTGATACAAATGTTTGGATCCTCGATGATCGTATCGAATGGTCAAACTTAGTTTATCTCGCAGTGTGTCGAGTCAGTAGAATATCTGAGCTGTGGAGATTTGTCATAAACTTCACAGAAACTATTGGTAATAGCGATGCTATTGACAATTATATAGTAAGAAAAAAATTATTTATAAACAATGTGACAAAAAAAAAAATAATCGCGACTTTGGTCTCGATGCGGAATTTATCATGACATTGAAACAACATCAAAATAATCATTGTGGAAGCTGTAACACAGTAATGTTGTGGCAGTATGAAATTCAAATAATAATCTAAGACAATTTACTGTAGATAGAATTAATAGTAAGTTTGGTCATACACGCGAAAATGTGATGCTGACCTGCTAGTTTACAAAAGTGAATGCGGTGGTAATTGTGTGTCTTCAGGAATTACTTGTGATTGTTCACGTACATATCCACGTTGAGGAGCAGTTGAATCTAGTCTGCATATTGTAGGTCTTCCCGTGGATCGTACCATGCTAGATATGTTATGTGTCGTAATACTCCAAATAGGATCAGTCGCTCTTTTTTTCACCGCCTTCAAGTTTACCTGGTTTATATAAATACCTGACAGCCGGGACGTCATTGGGGTGGGGGTGCGGGGCATTCACCCCACCCCAAATTTGCATGTGCTGTAAAATTGCTGTAGCCACAATACGAAAATTATAAGTTTTGCCCCCCTACCCCGCCCCCCCCCCCCCCGTAAAAGCTGAAATAACCTCCCTGCCTGACAGTAACATTACCTAATACGATTGTTTTGAAAATTCATGTCGTTGTATTGGTATGTTTTTCTGGTAATCGCATTAACGGGTTTCATATAAGTTGTTCGAGTAATTTCATTATTTAACGCAGCTATCACACTTGGTAATCTTGCAACCCATTCGCGAGATCTCACATTCTTCTGAATTATTTCCTTTGCATATTGATATCCAAATAACCGCTCAGCAAGTGTTCGATTAAATCGTTCAACAATTGCCTGATCGCGATGAATTGCAGTATGTCCTCGTCTGATTTTGACGTTATGTTTTTTCATCAGAGATGATACTGTACCAAGATATTCTTTGCCAGGATCAACCTTTTATAGTTGTGGTCATCGTAAGGGCTGTCGTTTATCAATTCGTTCAAAAGCAGAACAAACTTCAGTTGCTGTTTTAGTTAATAATGGTTCCGCTTCCATATATCTACTTGCAACATCAACGACAGTTAACGCGTATTTATACGTACGTGATTGACGTCTTCTAATTTTAATAGTATTATGTGGTAAAAATAAAATATCTGATTGATGAACTTCATTAGGAGTGATGACATCAAAATGTGCATGCTGAATTTGTTTAGGTGATGGAATATGAATTTGCCATATTGCATGTCGTGCTAACCATTTTTCAGCAGCAGAACGTGTAACATTTGCTGCATCAGCGAGTTTACTAAGCGCTGCTCTACCCCTCCAGTATCCCCTTGGACTATAATAAATCGATTCTATTATTTTAATAATCGGTTAATTAATTACCGGCTCCGAATAATAATAATTTACCTTTCATCGCAGATCTTACCAACCAATTAACTAACGATTCTCTGAAAGATTTTATAAAAAAAATAGAATTTAATGCATGAATCAACTTCACATCTGCAATATGTTGTTGTTGCAGATCTTTACTTTTATAAGATATATCATGAGCGTTACATGCTCGATCAATCGCGTTTATTTGATACTCTTCAGGTCTTGGTTGATCTCGCTCGTCAAGTCGGATATCAAGTCTGGTTCCAGAACCACAATAATTATATCCTGGAAGATGTTTTGCTCCTGGCTATTTAGCCCATGGAGTTCCTGGTAATTTTCCTAATGAAGCAGCGATATCACCACCAATTTTATTATTGGAAATAAATTTATATTTTTGTACCACATCTTATACATTTGCCTGTAAGTGCATGTTGTTTTATGTTTTGTTATTATTGTTGTTAATCCACTTGTTGGGGTGGATGCTCTACGTCGAACACAATATAGATCCATATTATTTATTATATTTCTACAACATGGATGTCATTGATTTATCAGCGACACGAAAACAAGGGCCAGTTATACATATTTCAGCATTACCGAATTCTATCAGAATGATAATAATAGGTCCATCTGGGTCCGGTAAAACGCAATTATTACTTAATTTGATAATGAGATGGCTCAAATGGGATAAGTTGTATTTAATAGCTCCGTCAGTTGATGATCAGCGGTGTTACTATGTACTTAAAGATTTTAATGAAAATGCAAAACTGTTAAATGAAGATGGCGGTGGCATTATTACTCGTATAACTGATATTGACCAATTACCATCCGTAGACGATCTTGATGGATTTATTAATAATCTCGTAGTATACGACGACGTAATGCTGGACAAACAAACAAATCCAGGTCGGATATTTTCTCGAGGTAGCATACAAATACTTATGTGATTTGTGTTACTCAGCGATATACACAAATACCTAAAGTGATCAGAGATAACTGCAATATTTTAGTTGTGTTTAATGGAGTTGATACACATACTCTGCGAAATATTCATGGGACTTGGTGTAGTGGGGATATGGACATGATCAAATTCAAAAACTTCTTTTCAAAAGCACAATCTACTCCACGTGGTTTTATAACAATAAATTTACATGATCCCAGAACAAGATATCGTGTAGGTCTTGATAAGATATTAGGTTGATATAATAATGATTTAAATATAGCAGCAGATAGGGTGCGACCTCATTGAAACGTCCGGTGGGTAAACAAAACACATACAAATTTAGATAAACACAAACGACAAAGATAAAGTAACAACAACACACAAAAAAAATAACCCAATTAGAGAAACTATCGGTTTTAGTTAGAGGCTTCGGTTTAGCGTTATTACGCGTATATTATTTTTTTTAGTATGAGGTCTTAGTTTTCAAAATGACCTTTCAGCAAAAGGTCTGTTCATCCTCTCTGCTGCTACTTGATAGAGCATGACACTTCTCAAATTGTCATGTATCAGTAGATCATTTTGTATTTGTATTTATTGTGGGGTGGACGACAGTCCATGCAAAAATTAGCATACTAATTTGACAATTTACACTTGATCTAAAATGGTCATTTCCCATCTATTGATCTTGACCACTCTTGATTTTGTAATTCGCCAGAGACTAAAACGTATGTTGGCAGAGTTTAATTTCAATAGCACGCACATATACATGCACGTAATTGAATATTTTAGTACGGTATTCAATAATTATAGTAAAAAGTATTCTTTTTATTATAAGTAAACGCGTCTTCAGAAATCAGGCTGGAACATTGATTAAAACTTATATCTGTTATTCCAATCTTCAGACCCCCCCCCCCAAATGCATCCTATAACTTTTAGAACGTGTCATCCATATTCCATTTTTTTAGAAGATGTCACGAAAACGAGAGAGTCTAAGTTGTTACACAAATAATATTTATTCACACACGTTCTGAGTACACAGCTTCCATGATGGATCGCGGCGCTCCATGCCTCCGGGAGCAGTCCCTGTCTAAAGTTGCAAGTACTAAGAGGATCAGTTATTAGTTAGAACTAGCAAGTAAACTACGATACCACACAGAAGGAAGTAACGAAATTCTAATCACATAAATAACCACACTCGACATGATCACTTAAGAGGCACTCAGATTGACATAAGGATCTTGATCAAAACGTGAATGTCATTATATTACATAACGCGTATAGCAACAGGGATATGCATGTGCCTATAATGAGAAAAATACCTTCTCTCACAAAATATTGTTCATTTCAAATGTTAATGTTCGATATTACCTTCCGAAGAGCTTTTATTGGGTCGTTAACTTCGTGACTATTGATAACGAAACCCCCGTGGTTTGACATCGCAGATAACCTCGAATTTTCTCTGTTAAATAGTACCTCATTCTCTGGCAGCGGCTTACTTGGCAATGTTGAAAGTTCAATTGTTATTCAAGAGGTTGCAAAACAAAATTCTTCAGTGATTTTAAGCTTAAACATACAAAAGTTAATACTTTGTCTCTCTTACATTCTTGCATTGTTGTGTCTGTATATGTTGTGTAACTACGTATGCGAGACAGAAACAAGATTCTCGACTATTGTTAAATACTCGAATAATAATAATAATAATAATAATAATGTTACATTGCGATGCGGATCACTGTTTGGAGAAAATATGAGTTTACTGACTTCTTTTCCTTCTTTTTATACTTATTTTTCACCATAATTTTTAATTTTGCAGGCTATCTTTCTATATTAGACAATATTTTGTAATACTTGCGTTCTTTCATTTCATATACTTAAGAACTAGCGAAAAGTATCTGAAGTAAAAAGAATAGCTGGTGGCAAATAATACGACGAACCCAATAAATGTTAAATTAAACTCTTTTTTCTCTTTAAGATTCACACACACACACACACACACACACACACACACACACACACATAACAGAAAAACAACGGTAGGGTAGACATCGCTCTTAATGTAAAACAAAACCAAACAGATTTGTAAAAAAAATCACTATTTCTGTACCATAATTTGGCTAGTATCGAGCAGTATTCAGCGCAATGGTCGGCTAACTTTATAACATAACTGTAAGAAAATGAAAAGTCACAAAAGTAACGTTATTTGCCGTGTATGGATCTTTCGTTGCAAAAGAACGTATAACGACCCACGTGCAAATCTGGTACAGCGTCGGTGCTTGAAACAAGTTATCGATAAGTAACATCAAACGAATCCTTCTTTTCACAAATAAATGAAAAGGTGGTCTCATAGCTCTAAATCAAGTTTTTCTGTTTCTGATTGTGAGAGGCTATTTCTCTTTAATTGTCTTCTCCCCATCTACAAGAAATGGGGTGAGGGTGATTTGCTTCCTGTTTCCGTCCGTACCTATCGATTCATCTGTCCTTTCGTTCATACTTAATACTCGAAACTGATGGAAGAAATGTAACTTTCCCATTCACTTGTTAAAACCCATAACAGCTAACCTCTTTTTCATTGTATCAATTTAAATGGAAACTTAATAAATACACGTGAACACAACATTTTGATTTATTGTTCCTCGACCTTTTTTCTCTGATTCGAGTTAAGGTTCTATTCCTTAAAAGTGTTCCTTAAATGTATATCTTAGCTAGGCACACACACACACACACACACACACCTACCTCTCTCTCTCTCTCTCACCTTCTCTCTCTCTTCCTGTCTGAATAATTTGCATGTGTTGTAAAATTGCTGTAAGCTATATACGAAAATTAATAAGCCCGTCAAGTTTTGTCCCCGCCCCACAACCGAAAAATTGAAATGATGTCCCTGCTATTACTACCTCTCTACTCTGTTATTCAGCCTGAGCCAACGCGTTGATATTTGCATGAATCAAGTTTTGCGGCCCTCCCCCCATCAAAACCCCCGGAAAAAAGTTGAAGTGACGTCGTCAATGGTCTCTGTCTGTCTGTCTCTCTTTATATATATATATATATATATATATATATATATATATATATATATATATATATATATATATATATATATATATATATATATATATATATATATATATATATATATATGTTTTTATCTTGACAAAACATAAAACTACAATCAGACCACTAATGATACCCAGGCTTTTACTAATGCCATCATTGTAGTACAAGAACGTTAAATCAATTTTCCTCGCTTGGATTTTTCTTCATTTATGTATCTCCCGTTTGGCCTCCCATAGTATTGGATACAGATTCAGTGAGGATTTTTTTTTTTTTTTTGTTCATGACTGGACCAAGTGCAATTTTTGCCACATATTAAGCACAATGAATTTTGTCAATTAGTTTTGCTTTGCAAAAGAAGCCGGCGAAACGAAATTATCTCGTACCGGTCTTTAATAACATAGGAATATGCGCTATGAAGCATGAAATAACTTGACTGACATTTTAAGTATACACATATGACAATACAATCTTTCGTTGTATAAATTTCATGTGAAATTGAAACAATGTCGCCACATACATTTTCATTTTATTACTATCGGGTACACCTGACAGAGGTCTACATAAAATCGACGTTTGACCAACCGTTTACATCGCAAGTAAGTACACGATTGTCTTCTCGAATTTCTACTTAAATGCCTTATGTAGGGACATTGTTCCACGTTGTTATTTCAATTAAATATAACAGGTGATTATGTGTTTGATTAGAGACTATTTATTCGAACGATGTAACCCGGGTATATCAGTTGTCATGGAACCCTTCGATTTTTACCAATATATTTGTTCTGTATCCACACTTGTCCAGGCGATGGAACCTGGTCATAGCCCAGATATATTGGTTGTGAAGTGATTTACAGTGAAGTAAGGCAGAGAAGTCTAGTCTTAACTTAAGCCAAACAGATGACATATAGCTTCAGCTGAACGACACTCTAGATTCTAGAACACGTATATAGCTAGACATACAGACCACGGATTTTAATATCTTACATTAGGCATCATTACACTAACACGATTCGGTCTCCAAAGCGAGAAAGTAGGTAACCTTTGGAATGGCGCCTTGAGAGGGATCTATATTGTTACAAATTGCCTCTGAATGTGTACAGACGTTCTTATATGCCGCTGCTCGCTATACTGGTTTAATAGAGAAGTCACGTCAAGTTCCTAATAGATCGAGGACTATCGAAACAGCGAGAAGTGCTTTCGTGCAAGCAATTGGATACAACATCACGTTTGATAAGAAGCGGACAATACCAAACACTACCCTAAGGACAAAACTTCCAGCTATAGAGCCAATTGTTCCTTTACATAGATTAACCTTTTGGAGTAAGGTTAAAGAATTTTAAACGCTTGAAATTAACAACCTATTTGTTTAGTTTTTTTCCTGTGGGGAAAAAAGTGAAGAAATTCCAATGAATCACGTTCTCGTCGGCATGGAATACGCGTGGATTTAAAACAAAGAAAGCTTTTTTTGTTTTGGTGTACAGCGATTTGTATAACTTGTTTTGCTGCGAGAAAAGCGAAAAGTTCTTTATAAAATAAATCGGATAAAAATATTTTGATGACTAATTAGCATCTATAGACCTTTGTGACAAAGAATACAGTTAATGTCTTCTCTGCAAATTCAGCGAAGTGATGGCTAAGAAATTGAGAAAGCTAGAATGGCTATCGTTATTGAATAACAGCAAGTTTTTGTGTTCTTTTCCACACAGTTCTAGCTTCATGTGCTTTATTTAATTGACGCATGACTCGCTTTTTTCACTATTTACAAGGACCAAAATGAGCATACATACTAACATAGGTCATCTTTACCATGACAGCTCTATCAGCAATATGTTTACAATCCTTGACGCCAAAGAAAAACTCCAGACGCGTGAAATTAACGCTAGAGAGGCTAGGCATTTGGAGAGTTATTCGAAGATAATGGACAGAGCCAAGGAAATATGTCGACGCAGAAATGAGTGGGAACAGAGTACAATTCGACAGCAGCTTAAACTCATTAACTGCAGAACGCCATCATTAGAAAGAGGACTAAGGCAAGAAACGGAGAGACTCCGATACTATGAGGAGAGCCTGGCGTCATTTTCTTCACAGGCGCCGTTAAAAGCATCACGCCTTTCTACATCCGTACCAAGCAGACAGAGGTCAAAGACTTGGAATGTGCTAAGACACTCTTCTTCACAAAAGCCAAACATTAACCGTCCTTTTTCAGAAAGACTAACTAAAACTTTAGTCGACGACACCAAGGGAAAGCATGATAAAACTTTAATGTTGAGCAGGAGAAGCGAGCTGGTGACGCGAGCTTTGCACAAGCTGTACACAAGAAGCATAGAAAGAAGATGGACCGAAGGAAGCAAGTCACTGCTAGAAATCCTTAGCAGCGAATCACAAGAGCAGATTATGAAAGCACGCGTGGTTCTGCGAGGCACAGAGACCGGTGCCATGTTCGATGCCATTCTTGGGTATCAGGATACTCGACATTCAACAATTTCTTCCTCTGAGTCAGTGGACAACACCCCCCGTGTAGGCAACGACGCCAACGTCAACCGCACAAGTCCTGATAGAACAGACACTAACAATGATAAATTCGACAAAAGTGATACTGACATCGAAAAGCAGGCCATTCTTGCGACAAATAATCGCATGTACGGTGAGACTGATCTTGCTTGGGAGCGATCGCATTTGGATAAAGAGGAACACGTGGAGCTATCCCCTGGTTTGGATATCATGAAGTGGATGCCCAATATCATGCCAGAGGATTTAGAGTCGGAATTTGCTTCTTCGATGGTAGTCAACCCCTCAGCGGACCACATATTGGACGACCGGGCGGGGATAAGGTGGACAGATATATTTCGGACTCCTGAATTGTGGAAACAAAATGTTACTTCACATATTTTCAAAAGATGGAAACCAAAACCCAAATCTTTGGTGACTTTAACAGCAAGGTATCGAAAAACAATGATCAAATAATCTGAATCACCACTGAGGATTTTACAGGTATACGTAAATGTAGACGTAAGACACTCGCTCTTTGCACGCAACCGGTAGACTTTTATATTAAAATGAACACACTACTTCTTTCAAACTAGTTTTAACTTTTTTTTCTCACGTAAACTGAACATGTAAGGTCTGATATATAGTGAAAGCTCAAAAGGTACGCATTGTTTAAAATGTGAATGCAAGTTAATGTATTTTGCTGACTTTGTGTACAAGCTGTTATTGTGATACAGTTCCAAACAGGTATGTCTTTCCTTGGTTTTCATTCAATCTGCTGTAGTTTGATAACATTTCCGTCTTCGATTGTTTCATTTAAACGATTAATCAAGTTTGCTTAACTGCCTCCCCCTTCCCCGAAACAAATTATTTGCGCAATGAAAAACAAAAAACAAAAGGCGAATAAGAACGACTCACCTCATAAATATGATGTAATCAACATTGCAATATATACAATGCAATCAACATTTCAATAAATACCATGCAATCAACATCGCAATAGACAACATGAAATTAACATCCCCAGAGACACCATGCAATCAACATTGAAATAGAAACTATGTATGCAGTCTCGTGATCATTCAAAGTAAAACAAAGCCCAACTTGTATTACGTGCTGCTTGCGCTTATTTCATTAAAATATATTACAATTTCATTTCACATTGTTATGTTTTCTTTTAAAGATAAGTTTTTCATGAAAGTGTGAAGTCTGGTAAAATATTCGAATTAATTGCCTATTATGAAAGAGATTCCCTGCGAATACAGACAAACATAAAACGCATCTACATCAAGGAAAGCTCATACATACATCTCTCTCTCTCTCTCTCTCTCTCTCTCTCTCTCTCTCTCTCTCTCTCTATATATATATATATATATATATATATATATATATATATATATATATATATATATATATATATCCACACACACACATACATATCATTGAGGTTTTATTAATTCGATTCAGATTAATTTATGATGGTATTTTATGTAAGAAACGGCCACAAGCTTTTGGGGAACAAGATTTCCTCTAAGTGACAAACACTGTTGTCAGAAAAGAATTTGAAGGAATTTAAGATAAGACCATTTCTTGTTTTTAAACCATCAATTCAACTAGATATGATAAGAAGTCTACAGATGAAAACCCTAAACCGATATGAACAGCCATTCCGGAAGGGTAACGATAACAAGGTATTCACGATGACTACAGTGGTGGTCATATTGAATGTCCGAGCGCCAGTATTTCGAATCTAATAACTTTAGGATGATGATGGTGGTGGTGGTGGTGGTGTGTGTGTGTGTGTGTGTGTGTGTGTATGTGTGTGCGCGCGCGTGTGTGTGTAATGTTTCACGGCAATCCACCAGGTAGTTGAGACAGGCTAATTATAACAACCTTGTGTTAACTGACGGGCAGACGACGGGCAAGAGGTCATCCTATCCTCTCCTCTAGTCTTTGAAAAGATTTTTTAAAAAAAAATTTCTCTTACTGTTTATATTTGTATTTCTATAGTGTTACACTTGGGATTTACTAAAACTGAGTGCAATTTCGAGGTGACCATCGTACAGAAGTTAACGATGGGTCTTGAACATACGAATGTCTGTGAAAAGTTGCCGTCTTGTAGAGATTGCTGCTTGAGCATGTTTAACTCTTTGTGGTTGTAGTATATAAACACCGAGTTTAATTCAATAACGACATAGGCTATACCAATTCACAACCGAAAAAGAGAATATTTTTTGGGGGTGGTGGGGTGGTGTGGTGTTTGAGATGTTTATGAAAAGATCTATATTTGCTGTATAAACACGTTACTGTATAATTATCGAATTCTTCCAATGCTTCGACATATCATTTTGTTCTTCTCGAGTCAAGTTGCGTCCGAAATTAGTAATATCTACAACGTTTGTATCCTGTATTCCTTCGTTCCATTTCGTTTGGAGATTTTTGAATTCCATAGTTTTTGCATTTACTGTAGATTTCAGTATCACGACAGTAGTGGATACACTCGATTAGTGAGTATAATAACAGGGCTGGAATTTGATATTTGTTTTCCATGTATTTAAATTTAAGCGTGGGCGAAAACCCATGACGAAAAGATCGTGCTATTTTAATAGTACCAGCAGTTCAACGCTGTCAGTATTAATATAAAAACAACAACAACAGCATACAAGAACATCAAGTGCAAACCTCATAAATCTATGCCAGGCAATATAAGAAGGGCATTGAACAATGTCCCTTTGAGGAATAAATTTTGTAATGTTTGATGAAATCTAGGCCTGATTTAACCACAGGTAAATTTCACACAACTAACTTATTGTGATTTCATTGATGTTTATGACGGAACATTCAAGCCACAGTTTGTGTAATATTCCAAATGTATGCATATCCTTTGATTTTTAAGCAGCACAGGTATAAAACTCGATTTCGAAGACGTCACGGTTTGATTTGGTTTTCTTCAAGATACTGCTACTTAAACGTTAGTGTGTGTGTGTATGTGTGTGTGATCACGCACCAACCTTATGTTTCTTTACAACACAACAATACAAAGTTTCATTAAAAGATTATATATTTTTTAATTTTTAAAAATTAACTTCTACATGTCCAATAAAACTGAGTATTTAAACATCTCTTTCATTATTTGTTTGTTTTATTAAATATTTTCGAAAGGAAGTGTTTATGAACATTTCTGCAATTTTGGGGTATGAAACGGCAAGATGTCTCCATTACCAGAATCAGCAATAAAGAAGGAAATAGTTTTATTTAGTTTTTCTTTAAAAATGCAGATAGATAGATAGATAAATAGACGGACGGACTGATGAATATATAGATAGACAGATATATATATATATATATATATATATATATATATATATATATATATATATATATATATATATATATATATATATATATATATAGATTAAACTTATTAGTCAGTCCATGAATCGACCCGTTAATCATTTAATTACATTACATATGCAAAATTTAAACCAGAAGATAATTACTGATGCATCTAATACATATGCTAGTGAACAACTGCAGATGGCATTTATCGTCACGCAGTCTCTCTGTAACTCTCTCACAACCAAGTCACAAATACAAGTAAGTAGTCAAAAGGGATATATATATATATATATATATATATATATATATATATATATATATATATATATATATATATATATATATATATATGAATGAGAGAAATACGGAACGTGTGAAAGAAAGTCTATATTTGATTTGCAGTTGTGATTTCTATATGAAGGTTCGTTTTCTAATTTATATTCTGACGCTTCCTAAATTGGCTTTTAACATATCACTTAATGCTTTAAAGCAATATAAAAACAAAACGTTATTTTCAACCATATTAAATAGCATATTTATTTTACCATGATTTCTTCAATATTGTCATTTTATGGATCAAATACTTATATGAAATTCTATGTAATATTTATTTATCATCAAATTTTCACGCAGTGTCTGTTTAGTTCCTCTTGTTTTTTTTAATGTACTCATTTTCACATTCAATCATTTGTTAGATCTACATTTTTTTTAAAAAAAAATTTGTATCTGTGGTGATTGTGTCAACTCAGGCTTTGCTTTCTTTTGTTGTTTAATTTTAGCTTTCTGAGTTTAGTTCATCTGACTCATTTCAGTATTTGTTTCTAATATGTATTACATGATTAATTTTATCCCTTGTTATGTATCAGCATTACTTAGGCATGATTTAGTTACTTATACGAATTCTAACTTAAAAGTAGCCTTTATTTATATCAGTGAGATTTGTATGCATTTTTGCTACAGAAAATAACCGTCAGCGAAATTAGTATGTCACTTTGCGTAATGTGTACTGAGACATCTAGCACCTACTGTTTTATCTTAAACAGCAAATGCTTATGCAGTGTCAATATTGCCTCGCGACATCGAAAGATATTTGAAAGTTAACCGTGCATGTTAAAGGAAAATAGCTCGACGAGTTGGATTAGATTAATGCATTAAGATTTATAAGGACTTAGCCTACAATTAAAGCAGCTAAAGATAAACGAGAAAACAAAACAGCTTTAGTTTTAAAATGTTAAGCAGACATTTAGCCAAGTGCACTAAAAATCAAAACAACTCTTACAGTTGAAGCGCCCATTTCGCTTTCAAAGGAGTTATAAATTTCGAATCATAACGTGCACCGAAAAAGGTTGAATATTTTTAAAGTCAAAGTCAATATATTATTTGTATTGGATAAGATTAACGAGTAGGGGGATACTTCAGAGTCAAAGTTGAAATAATGAGGGGGGGGGGAAGAAAGCAATAAGAAAAAAAAAAGGAAGGTTTGATTTATATTGGCAATTATTTAAGATTATTCCTCGTCACGTCATTAAGGATGTAGAGCCCCAGCCTAAACCCGTCGAAGCTAAAGTGGAGGCACCAAAAGCTGAGCCAGTCACACCCAAAGTAAGAGTTTAACAAGTCAATTGCCAAAACATTTTCATTAGAGAGATGTTAAAAGAAGGTAAATTTTCGGATGTTATTTATGTTGCTGTTCTTGTGGGGCGGGTGAGTCCTGAATAAAGAGCAAAGTAGGACAGTTATATGAATTAAATATTGACCCGTTTGTTGCTCAAGTTAACTGTTCCTGTAGATTTGTATAAAATGAAGAAGAAAAAAAGGTTGTCTAATTATAGTTCAGGTTTGTTGCCTGGTAAGATTGTGCTTTTTGTAATCTGTAGCTCTCATGGTTATACACTAGAAGAGCTGATTGGATGGCATGTTGTTGGTCGTTCAATTGTCCGTTAGCAAAAGTTTGTTATCGCTATCACTCTCAGCCTGTTGACTGACGTGAAACTTGACACACACTTTCATTGCAAAGACAAGTTATTTCTAAATGACAATGGTGGCCGCTTGAACATCAAAGCTGGCCGCAAACGGACATATTAAAACGTCTTATTATCGTTGCCCCTTCTGAATGGAACGGAATTTCAACATAGCAATTTCACCCAGAGACTAATCATGATGTCTATTTGGTTCTGACTAAAAACTATGCTATCTAACACCCATGTGTCCGCTTGGATTCTTGGAGAAAAAAAATTCGGCTAGGATAACGTCAGTATCTTCAATTGACTCTTTATTTGATAGTAACTGAAGGGAAATCAGATTACCATAAAATGTGTGGAGTAATTATTAGCTCTGCCAACAACCCTATCCTATGTAATTTCTAGCATACAGAGTATACTGTTATGTATATTTCATCTGTATTGTGTACTGGCTTTTCTCCATGAAAATACGCTATGTACATCTATATTGTGTGACTGGCCTTCCTTGGTATAGAAATAAGGGCATACCTAACCAGTGACATTTATTTTGTAAACAGCATAATACATAGCTAATGTTTTATAACGAGTATATATTAAATATTCAGATCATTATTAACGAAGATAAACATGTTTACTTGTATCTGGATTTAGGACACTAGTTTTTCACTTGGAAATTCCTGATCTTGTTGACAACTTATAATGTTTTATAAAGGAAGTTGACTTCATCCTGGTTCTGTTATTGTTTTGTAGCTTTTTACATTAATATTGTTTAAAATTATGAATTCCTATTGTAACATCCAAAGTGAAATCAGTCTTATTGTTGTGTTCAGTTTGTATTTGAGAGGAATTATTCATTTAAATTATTCACTGGAATTACAAAGTGCTCATTAATAGTTCTTGAAGTGAATAATTATTTTGGATTTACTGTAAATTCATTCAATGACATTTTGGATTATATCACTGTGATACATCAAGGCAGTTGACACATTAGCACATCTGAGGCTGTTTGGCACATCAATACATTCAACATCAGAACTTATTTGGAACACTACTGGAATTCATTTCAAACTCTATACATTTGGACTAGCAATACAACTTTTATGACTATCTGGGATTTAGTTCACAATTTGTAAAAATGTCTATAAAACTTGCAAATATCCAATAAGTGAGGTTAAGTTCAAATCAGACCGCATTACATAACAGTGTATATATTAACTACAGACTATATGCACTGTTTTTGGCAATCTGTATCTGTAAGGCAGATGATGGCTGCCCATAGTAGTATATGGGGATCTTATAGGGTCTATGGGATTTATCATTACAGACCCCCTTGGGAACATATAGGGTCTATGTAAATTTAACATGGAGAAAAATCGTGGGAACATATAGGGTCTATGGGAATTAACATGGCCAAAAACCCTGGGACAATATAGGGTCTATGTAAATTTAACATGGACATAAACCCTTGGGACTGTATAGGGTCTATGTAAAATTGAAACAGGGAGGGTCTCTATTTTTTTTTTAAAAAATAAAAAAATAAAATAACAAATAAAATAAAAAAAGGGGTAGGCAATTCAATGACTATCTCTTTTCGAGAAATATGGCTGGCCCTGAAAAGGGCCTTTGGTTTATGTTAATATACCCTTAACATAAAGGGCATTTGCGACATCTTCTTGTCCTCAAACTTCGTCTTACAGCAGGGCCATACATCAGAGTCCTCTTGAGGCAACCTTGTCTCTCTATATAGACTCTTCTTATCCACAGGCTGCTGCTGGTCCTGTGGACAACGGTCCACTTGGATCGGACATACATGAGCATGTCCGTCCTGAACATCATTGTTGACACAAGGGTTGAAGATTCAACGTCGGTCCACATGTTGAGGCTCCTACAATAGGTGAATCAATGCAGTGAACTGCGCTTATTTATAGGGACAGAAAGGATTGAAACGGATTGAGTTCATTCACCAATCCGAACACGCGTTACAGAATTCAGTCAGCCCGCATCCAATCCGAAGAGAGCAGTCTGTGACGTCACGTAGTCTATATAGATTCGCTAGCGCTTGTGTGCAGTCAATCTATGCGACAGTGATTCAACATGACGGAAACTCAGAAAACGATCCAATGGGGTGCACCAGCAGGGGAGACCGCCCAAGGGAACCCGGACTTACTTTCAGAAGAGGTGAATTGGGATTTTGTCGATTTTCTCTCCTCGCAAGAATTTGTTCCGGAACCTTCGTTACCTTCTTCATTACCGCAAGTGGAGAATTTTAGACAGAGACAGAAAGAAGAATTGGAGAAATTTATACAACGACAAAAGGAAGCGGAACAGGCTTTTCTCTTACAGCAACAGCAACAAGAAGAAGAGGTAAGACAAAAACAACAGCAAGAAGAAGTAGCAGCAAAGAAACAAGAGGGTGAAAATCAAACGGTCACGGTACTGTTGGACATTTTAGCGGAGTTAAGAAGTCTGAAACAAATGTATCAGACTTCTTTATCACGACCGAAGAGAATACGACCTTCCCGAGCTAAACACGTCAACCCTGTGACTAAGCCTACCGTACCACCCTTAGTGATTTCAACCCAATCATTATCATCATTACGCAGTCCAGAAGTAGGCCTTGGCCGTGGCAAAGGCTTAAGGCAGTTAAAATTGATTGCTTAAACTCACCCCTGCACCATAAAGAAAAAAGGCCCTTTTCAGGGCCACCCACATTTCTCGAAAAGAAATACAATTTCAATTTGCCAATAACTCAAAAATAAACCCCACCCATTGTACCCTTATAGTACGTGTCTGAGTATGAGTGCGTGAGTGTAGCTTCTTATTTTAAAATCAAAACTCAAAGACTCTTACCTTATATCATTCATTTATTCTTTTCTCCATTTTTTACAATCCAATTCACAATTCACAACACAACACTTTAATAAAAAGTTCATTGATTTCTTCTTTTCTCCTTGTTTAGTCTCTCTGTTTTTTGAATTTCTTCACCGTCACACTCTTTTCCTCTTCTTCCTCCTCGCTTTCTTCCCTTCTTCTTTTTTTCTCCTGTTTCTTTTTCTTCACCTGTCTTCTTTCTTCCTCAGAAGAATCCCTCTCTTCCTCTGAAGAATTCCTCTCTTCTTCTGAAGAATCCTTCTTTTCTTCTGACTCCTCTTGTTTCTTTTTTGGGCAATCTGGAGACCAATGTCCTTTTTCTTTACAATAATAACAGGTATCTTTACTTTTGTCTTTTTTAGCTCCTGTTTTTTGACGGTCTGGACACTCTGAAGACCAATGCCCTTTCTTCTGACAGATATAGCAAGTATCTTGACTTTTATCTCGAAAGGAAGGAGAGTAGTCCGTAGGCTGGTCTGAAGAGAATTTTCTAATGACCCCTCGCAAAGCTCTGACGAAACGTTCCATCTGGTTAGTCTCTTCCATCGTTGTGCTCGGCTTGAGAGTGAAATGAATAGTGAAAGGACAAGACACACACCCTTTTATATACGCTGGTCTGCTATGACTATAAAGTAGTTCATGGTGTTTGAACTTGAGTCATTTGACTTTTTGCTTTCAAGATGAAACGATCCCATTCATTCGAGAAGAAAGAAGAAGAAAGTAAGAGGCAGAAACGTGATCTATCGCCTCGTACCAGGGCTGAAATATTGGCACAAATTCATGCCAGTGATTTTGAAGAGGACATGAGTGAACCAGAATCCGAACCCTCTAAACCAAGTCCACCACCCTTTGTCAACCCTGAAAAGTACTATTCCATTCGAGAGACGGAAAAGCGCTCCTCTAGAAAATTTAGAACCACGGCTTACAAATACACGGTGAAGTTTAAAGATTTCAAGTCCGAAGTACCGTTAGAGAAAGCAGAAGGGTTCATCACCGGAGTGTGGGATTCTCTGCTCACTGCACTCAAGCGACAATGTCAACCCAAAGAAGACGATCGCTTGAGACTTTCCATACAACACGACGGTTTGAAATCCCCTGTTTGGATCGAGTTTAGCACCCCTGCAGAATTGACCGCTTCCAAAGTCATGGACAAGATTCAACACGTGCAACAATCTAATGACCAGTTTGACATCACCGATGGAAAAGCCACATTGGACATGACCCACGTCTCTCCTCCTCAAGGGACCGGACGCAAAAAGATGTTATTGGTGAACGACCTTCGCAGCATTAAGCGTAGCCTTGTCCAAATTCACAATCCTCATGACCAGATGTGTTTAGCCCGTGCCATCGTGGTGGGACGAACCTATGCCAACAAGAACGACACGGTAGAATGGAAAAGAGACTGGGAGAACATTCGACAATCGGACCGAGCCAAACAACGAAGTGAAGCAGAACTCCTGTTACGAAAAGCTGGCATGTCCAAAGACACACCCTGTGGCATTCCTGAGATGCAAAAATTGCAAGATGCCCTAGCTCCACGATACACTTTGAAAGTGCACCCTCAAGAAGTGCGCGGGTCTCTGTTGTTTCGAGGGCAAGATTTTAAGGACGGAAAATACATTCATGTTTATCATCACGATGACCATTTCGATACCATTACCAGTATCACCGGATTCCTGGGATACGGTTATTACTGTGAGAAATGTGACCATGGTTATAATAATCGAGAGCAACACAAGCATTGTGGATCGAAATGCTCAGGATGTTTGGCCTCTTCACCCTGTCTGAGCGAAGAACCAGTGCCTTGTTCCACTTGTCTGCGCACGTTTGTCAGCCCTACCTGTTACCAACAACATCTGAAAACGCAAGGTTCACAGCAGAAATGTGCTTGTCAACTCCTGAGATTGTGCCCTACGTGTGGACAAGGCATACGTACCAATAGTACCAAGACACACGTATGTTCAGGAAAAAAGAAATGTCACATTTGTCACCACATCGTGGACTTGGAACACCAATGTTACGTGCAAAAATACCAACCCCCACCAGAGAAAGAGGACGGTCACAAGAAGAAAGGCAATTTCATCTTTTTCGATTTCGAATGCATGCAAGAGACTGGCATTCACATTCCTAATTTCTGCGTGGCTCATCGAGCGTGCGAGAAGTGCATTCAAGAACCTATCTTCAGTCATTGCCCTCACTGCAGCAAGATTCCTGGAGGGCGTGAAAAAATCTTTCGGGGGCCAAACACGTTAGCCGATTTTGCCCAATGGGTCTTAGACCCCATCGACAAGACGTGGAGCCAAGAGGACATCGGACTTTACGGAGATTGTCATCGTCATGCCACGGTGATGGCTCACAATTTCTCTGGATACGATGGACAGTTTCTTCTCAGATACTATACGGAACATGGCACCGAACGTCCTAAAGTGACTTTGAACGGAGCCAAAATCATTTTCATGCAAGTGGGACAAGTACAGTTTAAAGATTCGATGAGCTATTTGGCCATGCCTTTGAGTCGAATGCCTAAAACGTTTGGAATGACAGAAATGGCTAAAGGGTACTTTCCACACTTTTTCAATACGGAAGCCAATCAACACGCCGTTCTACCCCATTTACCTGAGGCTCACTATTACGACCCCGACAACATGCGTACCGAACAACGAGAAGCTTTCTACGCTTGGTACCAGGCTCACGCCTCTGACCCCTTCGACTTTCAGGAAGAAATGCTAAAGTATTGTCGTTCCGACGTGGACATTTTACGGCGTTGCTGTGGAAAATTTCGAGAACTGTTCATGGAACACGGAGGGGTCGATCCTTTGAAAGAAGCTTGCACCATTGCCAAAGCGTGTTCCTTAGTGTACCGCCAACGATTCATGCTTGAAAACACCGTGGCTGTCATCAGTCCTCAAACGACCCACTATGTCAAGCGTCAATACTCGGTCAAAGCCCTACGTTGGTTACATTACTTGTGCGACAAGGAAGAGAAGTGGATTCAGCATGCCCGCAACGGAGGGGGTGAAAAGACCATCGGAACGTATTCGGTCGATGGCTGGGACTTAGAAAACCCCAAGATCGTGTACGAGTTTAACGGTTGCTTATTTCACGGATGTCCCGTTTGTTATCCTGACCGTGGCACTAAAAATCAGTTTTTGCAACGAACCATGGAAGACTTGTACCAGGACACTTGTCAGCGACGCCTAAAGTTAGAACAGCAAGGATACCAAGTGGTGGAAATGTGGGAACACGAGTACGATCACCGTATGAAAACCGATCCCGAGTTTAAACGCCTCGTGGAAAGTTACCAGTTCATGGACCCGCTGAACCCGAGGGATAGTTTGTACGGAGGAAGGACCAATGCCACCTGTTTGCTGTACCAAGCCGACGAAGAGAACGGAGAAGAAATCAAATACTTGGACGTGTGTTCGCTGTATCCCTACGTGTGCAAATATTGTCGCTTTCCTGTAGGGCACCCGCAATTGTTCACGGAACACATCGACCTGGTCAACATTCGACAATACGAAGGCTTGATCAAGTGTAAAGTTTTGCCTCCCACGAACCTATACCATCCCGTCTTACCTCACCATTGTCAAGGCAAACTGATGTTTCCCTTGTGCCGTACTTGTGCCGAAACGTGCAACCAAGACCAGCCTTGTCATCACAGCCAGGAAGAACGGGCCTTGACGGGAACCTGGGTCAGCGTAGAATTGTTCAAAGCTATGGACATGGGATACCAACTGTTAGAAGTGTACGAAATTTGCCACTTTCCCAAGACACAACAATACCACAAGGGTGACCCCACTCAGAAAGGCATTTTCGCAGACTACGTGGATGCCTTTTTGAAACTGAAGCAAGAAGCCAGTGGCTATCCTTCCTGGTGTCACACTCCCGAAGACCAAATACAATTCAAAGAGAAATACTACGAACAAGAAGGCATCACTTTAGACCACATCGAGAAAAACGAAGGCAGGCGATCGTTTGCCAAAGTGATGTTAAATTGCTTGTGGGGTAAAATGGCACAACGCCCGTGTTTACCCAAGACGGAATATTTGACAGAACCTTCCCGCTACTTTCAGATGATTCACGACAAAACCAAATTCATGAAACACGTGGACGTCGTTCGCGAGGATTTGATCTTAGTCAATTACGAAGAAGATCTGGACTTTGTACAAGACGACCCCTTTGGAAATGTCATCATTGCGGCTTACGTGACAGCCCATGCTCGCTTAAAATTGTACGAAGCTTTAGAACTGTTAGAAGAACGCGTCCTGTACTTTGACACGGACAGTTGCATTTACATCCATCACCCGATTCAACATCACCCTGACATCGAAGGAGACCGTTTAGGAGCCTGGACAGACGAGCATCCCGACGACAAGATTCTAAGTTTCGTCAGTGGCGGTCCCAAAAATTACGGCTACGAATACCGGGACAAACAAGGAGAAGTGCACACGACGTGCAAAGTGAAAGGACTGACTCTGAATTATCGTACCAGTCGAGTGGTCAACTTTGGGGTATTGAAAGAAGCCTTGCAATCGGAAGAGGATGGAAACTTTAAAGTGACCACCTATCAACCGAACAAGATTGTACGTTTACCCACTCACCACATCGTCAGTCGACCCTTGGAAAAAGTATATCAAATCGTGTACCAGAAGCGAGTGCGACTTCCCAATCACTTTACGTTACCGTACGGTCACGTCGGTATTGGTCTGTATATAAAAAGGAACCCTAGACAAGATCGATAGTTCATTGTGACTACCAAGACCGAGCAAACAAGATGAATACTTTGAAAGAGACATCGTTCCAGTTTGGGGATTGTAAAAAAGTTGTATCTTCCTCTAGTGTGACTAATATTGGATGGATAAGACCCAGGCATTGCGACGGAAAATGTCCGGAAGGAAACTGCGATTGTCCATGTGGTTACCATTGTAATTGCGTAACGGAGTTTGCAGACGAGTGCGATTGTGAGCCTTGCGATGGATACGATGCTGTACGTTGTGACCTGAGCGATGCCGTAAAGCATCATGGGAACTTTAGTGCCCCTACCCCTATCATGGAAAGTGATGCTGTGCGTGTCAAACCTGTCGGATGCGAAAGTGATGCCGCTCGTCCTCTTGGACATTTTACTGGGTTTCGTTTTAAAGGGGAATGTTCACCTTCACGTCTACCCCCCTACGGATGTCATCCAGCCTTGAGCAAACTCCTACCCATGTCACTCAACCCTCATCGAAACGAACCTGTGAAAAACGAATATTCGTTTCCTGTGCGTTTGTCGGAATACTGCGACTTTGAAAATCGTCTTCAATCGTTCAAAGGAAAATGGCCAAAGTATCTGGGAGGACCGACCCACGAAGAATTAGCCAGAGCCGGATTTTTCTACTTGGGCGAAGGAGATAAAGTCAGGTGCTTCAGTTGCGATGTGACACTTCACCACTGGAAACCGCAAGATTCGGCCTACGTAGAACATGCTCGATGGTCACCGAATTGTCATTACTTACCCTTAGTGGGACCGAGACATTGAAGTAACTTCTTACCATAATAATCTGTTCATGGATACTTTACAAGAGAACATTCGTGCTTTGCCTGTGGAGTTGAGAGAACGCATTTACCGAGAGCTGGTCAAAATACAAGTGAAACGTAAAGAACAATTGCATCCGTTACGTCACCGGTGTTTGAACCACTGGTACCTGAAGGCTATACAAGGATTGATTCAATTGAAAGTGTTCCATCGGACAGACATTGATCAACGATCCTCTAGTTTTAAAAAGGATTGGTTTGGTATGGACGATTCTACCTACATCATTGTAAACGTACTGCATCGAATTCCAGAGGAAGAGTTAACGAATTACCAACATCTTGAACACAATGTCAACTTAGTGAAAGAGGAAACTTCTGAACGAATTGTAATGTGTAGATTAGTGACTCAACGATTTAAATTTGACACTGAAGTGAAACCATGTTTGTGCAAAGAGTACATTTCTTGTGTCAGACCAAAGAGGATTTAGTATGACCTATTCATGGATACTTTGCTAGAGAACATTCGTGCTTTGCCTGTGGAGTTGAGAGAACGCATTTACCGAGAGCTGGTGAAAATACAAGTCAAACGTAAAGAACAATTGCATCCGTTACGTCACCAGATCTTTAACCACTGGTACCTGAATGGTATAAGAGAACTGATTCGTCAGAAATTGTTTCAGTGGTCAGACCTTGTTCAACACTTTGAGTTAGTGAATGATCGAAATGTTCATTATTTTGGTTACTTCGAGATTCACCTACAGCAATACATTGAGGAAGACAAGTTAAAGGATTATCAACATATTTTACGTGGAATCTACTTAGAGGAAGAGGAAACTTCTAAACGAACTCTGAAGTTTCGGTTACAGTATGCAAGATTTAGATTCCCTACTGGAGAACGAAGATCTCTGGCTAGAAAGTACGTGTATTGTTTCCGAAACAAAGAGACTATAAAAACAGGCTGCCATGCCACGACTTATGTCACATGTCATCCAACAGATTCCGTGGAAGGAACTCAATGACCATATTCAAACCGTGGATCATTACCATCGATTATTACAAGAACTGTATCCATTCAATTTGGGACGACAAGTGGTGTGTGTCTTAGTGACTTGTTTTTTGGGATTTCGTTTACCAGCCGATTCTTTGTGGACTCTTTACGATCAGTACTTACCACCTCCATGGCCTTAAATGGTCACGAAAAACTCCTTTTGCTCAAAGCCTTGCGTTTTCATCTGGATACTTCTCGACCTCTACGGGAAAAAAAGATTCGTCAACTTTTAGCTACCCAAGACGTGTATGACGATGTGTGTGTAGCTTGTGACTTACATCCCCATTGGACAGATGTCCGTGCCTGGAAAGAATGGGATTTTGAGGCTTGGACCCAAGAAGTGGCCCAGTATGCACGAGAGTTGTTCAAGGAAAAAAGTTACTTTTCAACCCGTGTTAGTGACGGTGCCAGAAGAACCCGTCACCCAGGACAGGACTGTCGTGGACAGACCTGAAAGACCCTTTCGGGAGGACACTTGTGTGACCTTACCCCCTGTTGAACTGGTTAGAACATTACCCAAAAGATGTGATTGTTTTACAGACACTTGTGTTTATTCCACGTTCATCGTTATCATGTGCCTTTTATCCTTGTACTTAAGCCTTTGGCTTTTATGTATTTTTGTCTTTCGTATTCATGTTTGATAAAAAAACATTCAATAAACGTGTTCTGAAAAAGTATATAAACTCTTGTCTTGTTTGTTTTCGTGTCACAAGTGACATTTCTCACACCATGGCTACCTCTGCTGTCTCTGCTCCCTCTTCCTCTACTGTCAAAGTCATCGACGAACACTTAGATCGTGCCAGTTGGGAGGCTTTGTATCTTCGCCATCCCTTTAACATGCTCATTGCTGGACCTAGTGGTTCAGGCAAAACCGAATTCGTCAAACGTTTGATCGAACATAAACATCATTTGATCGATCGGCCACCTCAACGGATCGTGTGGTGTTACAAAGAGTGGCAATCGGCGTACAGCCTCTTGCGAGAAAGTCAAGGCGATTCCATCGTGTTTGTGGAAGGCATTCCTAAAGAAGACGACGGCATCGTCTCTGACTCCCGTCAAACCCATTTGGTCATTTTCGACGACATGTTAGGAGAAGACGAAGAAGAAATTAAATTGTGGTTCACGCGCAAAGGGCATCACCGTAATGCCAGTGTCGTTTACATCACCCAAAATTTGTTTCAACAAAGTAAAGCCCATCGCACCATCAGTCTCAATGCGCATTACGTGGTCTTGTTTAAAAGCCCTCGAGATAAATCGCAAGTGCAAGTCTTAGCCAAACAGTTAGGAACGCCTTGGCTGACTCAGGCGTACGACGATGCCACTCAAACGCCACACGCCTATTTACTCGTCGATTTGAAACCTACGACCCCCGAGGATTTGCGATTTCGTACCCACTTGTTTCACCACTGGTGCCAAGACGGAGGGCCTGTCCTGTACACGTCTCCGTCCTCGACTTCATTTCACTCCCCATCAAAAAATCTATAAAAACCTCAGACCCTTTTTCGTCTGTCTCACACAGTGTGAACATGACGTCCCTTCAGTCGCATCTTCCCGTCAAATTGATTCGTGCCTTGTATGGCATCAGTCGAGAAAAAAATCCACAAACACGAGCCCGTGTCTTAGAAGCTAGTCTCAAAGAAGTCTTACGATGGTTCACGGTGACGGCACGTCAATTACTCCAAGGAATCATTCAGATTCCTCATCAAACCCAACGCTTTTTCGATCGAAACAAAGTCGCTTTGGTCCAACTGGCCGATCCCCGCATCGACACTCAAACCAAAAAACAAATCATTTTGAAACCTGGAGGGAGCGGTACTCTAGGAGGGGTCATCATTCGCTCACTCTTAAGATGGGATCCTAATGCCCCCAAAGTTATCCCCAAGACAAAAGTCCAACGAAGCCCCAAGAAGAAAAAGAAAAAGACCAGGTCCCCAAGAAGAATAACTTCTCCAGTGGCAGGACCCTCCTCTTACCAGACACCACCACCCCGGAAAAAGAAAAGAAGCCCCCAGAAAAAGAAACAGAGAAAAAGTCCCCAGAAAAAGAAAAGTCCACAGAAGAAAACTAGTCGCAAGAGAGGCACTTCGGCCAGGACGCAACCTTACACTCGCAAACCACGACCTGCCACGGCAGTGACTGCGTCTCCGGCATCCTCACGTTCATCCACTTCTCCGTTGATGACACCCAGAACTGAAGAGTACTTGGAGACGTTGATCACACCAAGAACATCTCCGTTGATGACCCCCAAAAGAACTTCCCCAGTGGCAGGACCCTCCAATTTAGTGGCAGTGGCTGCTGCTCACAAAGTACCTTCTCCCAAAATCAAAGTCCAAGAAAGATCGGGCATGTTACAAAGTTTACTGGATTTGTCCAAGCAAGAACTGGCTCGATTTAGTCCGTTGCGTACCCCTGCACGACGTGTCATGCCTGTCCTCAAACTGATAAAACGTAAAGACAATCAGTGGCGACGCGTTCCAGTATAAAAAGAGCCTGTGACCAAGTCGGGGTATCAGTGAACTTGTAAAAAGATGTCACCTCCAAGAAGCCACAAAAGAAAGAGACAAAGGCAGACGCGTCATCCGACAAAGCGCTTAGCCAAGCATCGACATTACCCTAAGAAAAGACACAGTCGTTCCAAGAAAAAGAGGCGTCAACAAAGGGGAGGATTCCTTGGTGATTTTGGGAAAAACATTGTCACCTTTATGACAAAGCGATAGTCCCAAAAAAAAGATAAAAGGGTGTGGGTTAAGTCATCGACGTTAGTGTCTGTTCGGTGAATGTCCCGGAACCACAAGCAAAAAATGTCACCCTCCAGAAAACCCCAAGGAAAGAAAAGGAAAGGACTGCCACCACGTTTAGCTAAACATGGGGACATGTTATCTGTCCTGTCCAAAGCTTCTTCACCCCTACGAAAAAAACTCATTCAAACGGCCTCCAAAGAGGTCATCGATACCGTGTGCGAATGTTGTTTGAACGTTTTGAAAGGCACGATCCCTTTGTCCAAACACCAGAAACAATGCTTAGGAAAACATCGTCACGTTCTTCGCCAAATGGTTCGAAAGAAAATTCCCATTCGTCAAAAAAAAAAAGATGTTGGTCCAACGTGGAGGCATTTTACCTCTCTTGTTAGGCCCCATACTGAAAGGAGTCTTGGGAACCATGTTGGGAGGACTGGTGGGAGCAAGATAAAAAGGCCCTCGGAAGTCCCAAGATCTCAGAATCGACCCCTGACAACCCCATGGAAGGACGAAAACTAGCTTTAGTGCCTTACAAACGATGGATGGAATACCATCGGTGGCAAGAACAACGCACCCCTCATTTACCTCCCAATCCCCATTTGAGCGAGATGTCCCAGTTACAACACGAATTGCAATCCTTGATGGATCGCCAAGATTTGTCCGAAACAGAAAAATCGCAAAAGTACGGTCAACTCTTGCAACGACTACAACTCTTTCACCAGAAAGCTTTAGACGAAACAGCTCTACCCACTTTGAAAGATTTTAAGGCCTTGATGAAAAGTCCAGCACCATCACCAGTACCAGTACCAGTTCCACCACTACCCGTGACCAAGACAGAAAAAGGAAAAGAAGAAGAAGAAGAAGGGTTTCAAACTCCACCAGAAAAAGTACGCAAGTTAACAACACCACCTACCTCCAGAATTGGATGGATTAAAAAGATGATGGCCACCCCTTCTTCCTCACAAGAGAAAAAGAAAGTGAAGACAGAAGTGAAACAAGAACCGATATCCCCTGCTCAGACATCCTCCTCTTCAACACCTATTGCCGGTCGCACACGCAAAGCCTTGCAATCCAAGAAAATACCCCAAGAGAAAAAGAGTAGCCTCTTCCAAGAGTGGGTGCCTTATTAAGACACCAATCAACACAAAAAAATGGAAAAAGTCTTAGCCAGCATTTACTACGATCCCTCGCATCCTGCAGGTTATGCAGGAGTTCAAAAATTGTATCGTGCTGCCAAAACGCGACTGAAAAGTCTCCGTTTACCTCAAGTGCAACGATGGTTACAAGAACAAGCTACCTACACTTTACACAAACCCATTCGACGCAAGTTTGCCAGAAGTCGCACCCGAGTGGAAGGCATCGATCATCAATGGCAAGCCGATTTAGCCGATGTCTCTCATTTGGCCAGCTACAATCGTGGCTACAAATATTTGTTTTGTGTCATCGACGTCTTTTCCAAATTTGCCTGGGTCGTGCCTTTGACTTCCAAATCGAGCAGCGAGTTAGTGCGAGCCCTGCAACGGGTGTTGAAACAAAGCGGTCGTCACCCTCTTCGATGGCAAACGGACAAAGGCACCGAATTTCTGAACCAAGCTTTCCAAAAAGAATTAAAGAAACGTGACATTCATTTTTTTACCACCGAGAATCCCGAAACCAAAGCCAGCATCGTGGAACGTTTTCAACGCACTTTGAAAGAACGCATGTGGAAATATTTTACGCATCACCACACTCTGAAGTACATCGACATCTTACCGCATCTGGTGCAAGCGTACAACCAATCTTACCATCGAAGCATCGGACTTGTCCCGCAAGACGTGACTCCCGACAACGAAGTGCTGGTGTTTGAGCGTCTGTTCGGTACGTCCCCGACGAGGGCTGTCCCCAAGAAAAGTGGAGAGTTGACCGTAGGAGATTGGGTGCGCATTGGCAAAACCAAACGCACTTTCGACAAAGGTTACTTACCTAACTGGACGACCGAACTGTTTCGCGTCACTGGACGAGTACATGGCCGTCATCCTGCCGTCTATAAATTGGAAGACATGAACGGAGAAGTACTCAAAGGAACGTTTTATTTGCCCGAGTTACAACGTGTCACCAAAAAAGAAGACGACGTGTACGACATCGAAAGCATTCTCGAACGCAGAACCCGTAAAGTGGGCAAACGACGTGTCAAAGAAGTCAAAGTACGTTGGAAAGGATATCCACCCAGTTTCGATTCTTGGATCGACGCTTCGCAAGTCATCGACTATAAAAAGAAGTGACCATCATGCCCTTTCACACATCAGACGCAGCTACGTCGACCAATCCTCCTTCCCCTAGTTCTTCTGTGCAAGATTTACAAAAACAACCCTTGTGGGTGTGGTGTGGAGAACGTGTGCCTAAAACGCAAATCGTCTTTTTCTGCCAAATCTTCGTGGTGTATTGTGTCATCGGGGCAGCCATCGCCAATTTGAGTTTGCAACAAGGAGACAAACAATTGTGGACCATTTTATTGAGCAGTTGCATCGGTTACCTGCTTCCCAATTCCTCCCTGAAATTCTCCTCGAACGGGAACGTTGTGTCCAGTGCCAGTGTTAGTGCCAGTCACCACTCCAATAACAACCACAACCAGAACCCCATTTTGGGCGGAGACACGCCTCTGACGTCCACTAACCCCTCGGACAGCCACAGAACTCTGGAATTATGAGTCACCAAAACCAATTTTACTTAACCTTACCCAGTGACAGTTCCATGGAGGTGTTTCCCAACAACACGTTGTGCTGTTACACAGCCAAATTACCTCAAGCCATCCAGTTAGATCACGAAGCCCATTGGGAAGTGGCTTTAGTGGAAATGATTCACCCGACCCAAGTCCACAATGTCCTTAACAATCAAAATACTTTTAAGGTAGAAGTTCATGACGAGCAATTGCAAGAGTACTTGGATAAGAATGTCAAATATGACAATAAAACCCATGATGAGAAACTTAAAACGTGGACCTACAACTTTGTGATTCCTCCAGGCTATTATTTCAGTGGTCATCATTTGGTCAGCGCCATAGCCTCCAAGTTTAATGGTGTGTTTGGGGAAGTTTTTAAGAAGGACAATTTCAGGAACAAAAGTGTCACCATGGAGTACCACAAAGTAGCTCGTCGCTTCTTGATGAAATTTGAGCGAAGTAAAATCGTCTCCATTATATTTTGTCCCGAATTGTTTGACATGTTGGGCGGTGACATGGAGCTGAGGAAGAACTTAGAACGAAAAACATTACCCGAATTACCAGTCATTTTCGACAACGTGACTTTTGGCCAGTATTTTCGTACCCCGGTAGAACTGAACCAAGGACTGAATTTGATGTTCGTGTACTCCGATGTGGTGGAATACAACGTGGTGGGACACACCTCCGTACCGTTACTGCGTGTCATTCCTTTCAAAGTGGATTCTGCCACAAACGCTGACGAGGAAGGTGGAAACACTTATCACGTCCACCGCGAATTTGTCCATCCTCACTATTTGCCGGTCACTAAGTCGTATTTGGACACGGTCAACATTACTATAAAAGGAGATTTGGGACAAAATATTCCATTCACTAACAAAGGAAAAGTCACGGTGAAACTCCATTTTCGAAAACGGTTCTCTCACGACTCGTAAGTAAGTCATGTATCCAGTGTACCAAGGGGTGGCTCGACAGCGAGGACACGGTTTAGGAGACATGTTAAAATCGGCCTTTCGTTCGGTGGCCCCAGTGTTGAAACCGATGGTGACACGAGGATTGCACGCCTTGAAAGATGCGGCACTGACACAAGGCAAAGAATTTCTCCAAAATGTCATCATCGACAAACAGAACCCTAAAGAAGCCTTCATGAGGGCAGGCAAAAATGTCTTGCTGCAAACGGGCAAAGACATTTTAGGCCGACGAGACACACCTATAAATGCCCTGCAGGCTACCGAGTCAAGCATTCAGCAAGGACAAGGCAGAAAGAGACGACGAAGAAGAAAACACCCTTTCACCAGACTTCAAGCGAGAAAGGCCAAGAAAAGAAGAACCGTTCGAGACTTAGACGTTTTCGATTATTGAAACACAGCAACAACAAAAAATGATGCACCGAGAGTCTTGCGCTTGTTCCAAGACGGAACTGGATCTGTTTGCCATGCCCCCCACCATGATGACCATGCAAGAATCCCAATGGGTGGAATTTCATCCCGTCTCCTCATTGACAGCCTCAGCTCCCATCGAGTTTGAAATCAAAGGACAGCCCGAAGATTACATCGATCTGAATAGCAGTTACTTGTACCTGAAAGTCCAAGTTCTAGATAAGGAGGATGGTGCAGTAGAAGACACTGAGAATATAGCTCCCGTCAACAATTTCATGCATTCCTTGTTCAGCTCAGTGGACTTGTACTTGAATAACAAACTAGTCAGCAGTAGCATGGATACTTACCCTTACCGTGCCTACCTGGAAAATCTCTTGACGTACGGAATAGATGCCAAGGATACTCATCTCAATGCTTGTGTGCTGTGGGAACCTGACGAAGCGAACGAGTTCAACACATTAAAAAAAGACAATGACGGCTTTGAGGAAAGACAAAAGAAAATCCTAGGTGGAAAGAGTTTAGAACTGATGGATCGTTTGCATTTGGACATGTGGTTGCAAGAGAAATATTTGCTGAACGGTGTCAATGTGCGCCTGAGACTGAATCGCAGCAGTGCCGCTTTCCATTTGTTGGCTGATAGTGATGCTACTAAAGGTGGCAATCCTAAAAGCACAATCCTACAAGCCAGACTCTACGTACGGCGCGTGGAAGTGTTACCCAAAGTGGCAAACGACATCAGTCAGACGTTGAGCAGAACGACAGCCAAGTATCCCATCCGACGCGTGGAAGTGAAAACGTTCACCATTTCTGCTGGACTGCAATCCATAACCGAAGATCATCTGTTCCAAGGACAGTTACCCAAACGTTTGATCCTTGGTATGGTCACGAATTCAGCCTTCAACGGAGCCTTCGGTGAAAATCCTTTTAACTTTCAACACTTTTTAGTGAAGAAAATCGAAGTCAGTCGTGATGGCAAGACCTTGTGTACCCGACCTTTCGAACCTGACTTTGCCAAGAACAATTACTTGAGATCGTACTTGTCCCTGTACGAAGCCACCGGACAGTTAGGAACCAACACCACTCACGGCATTACGTACAACGATTATGACGGAGGCTATGCTTTGTGGGCTTTCGATTTCACTCCAGACCAAGGCAGCGACGAGGGACATTTCCACCCTATAAAATCTGGCCAGATTCGTGTGGAACTTCAGTTTGCAAATCCTCTGACAACAACAGTGAACGTCATCCTGTATGCAGAATTCGATAATACGATAGAAATCAACAGTTTGAGAGAAGTCATTCTAGATTATTAGAAACCATGGAAGACTGTTATCCCTCTTTACAAAGTGGAGAAACTTTGGAGACGGAATGTGAGGAGATCGTGGAAGAAGGATCCCAAGACAAAGACGAAGAAGTTGTCATGATGAAGTCAAGATGGCCAGAACAAGAAGCCCATTTAGTCTCCTGTTTTGCCAAACACTTGGTCGACAAAATGACGGAATTGATCAAGAAAAATTGCTATGGATGTCAAAACGATCATCCCAGTCAAATTCAACACGATAAATGCCTGATGTTAAGTCAAGAAGAAAAATTGGACGAGTATCTGGACGAAGCTTGGAGTCTCATCTCAAACAAAGACGTGTTGCACCAGTGGTATAAAGACTTGCGTGAGCATTCTTGTCCACCATTAACCACTCAAGAGATCCATCGTATCGAAGCTCTCCTGAATCAGAGTGAGGAAACAGAACGAATAACCGTTTATTCGTCAGACATTTTCAAGCAAAAAGTCAGGATCGAATTGACGACTTATTATTACCTGTGAAGAAGAAAAAACACAAATCAATGGATACCTGGGAACTTTATTACCTTTTGAACCACAGTTCGTATACGTCTTCTTGGAATCCTGTCGTCTGTGCTAAAGATGAACTCCCTCATCGCAAACCTAAAGACCATCAAGCTTACGTGATCAACACGGACGACAGTCATCTCCCAGGAACCCACTGGGTAGCCGTCTACTTTCCTCAAGAAGGCTGTGTGGAATATTTTGATTCGTACGGATTGCCCCCTTTGGAAGACGATATCATCGACTTTATGAGAAGAAATGCTCAAACCACCCGATTCAATAATGTGAAATTACAAGGCACAGATTCCTTGGTGTGTGGACAGTACTGTGTGTATTTTCTGCATCATCGCAGCCTGGGCTATTCCTTAGAACATTTAGTGACTCATTTCGATCCTCGTTCTTCTGCTAGAAACGATGTGAAAGTAGATCGATGGTTTTGTGACCATTATGCTTATCTTTTGTCTCAAGCTAGGAAACGTAGTGTCCATCAATGGCCTAATGATTTCCAACAGTGGAAATCACAATTTCATTCACAACGTTGTCAGCCCTGTTTAAAGTAGATTGTTAATTGAGAAAAAAATGTTAGTGATTTGAAAAAATATGGTTTGATGTTATAGTGTTGGATTATTGTTAAAAATGTTAGAGTTGTTGTTTAGTGTTAAGTGATTTTTGAATAAAAAATGTTGTGTTTTGAAAAAATGCTTTTGTCTTTTGTTTAGCTATAAGAATGTTGAATTGATGCTCTTTCATTTCTTACTATCCCTCTCATGACAATCACTGAACGTTGCGAATCGAAAATCGTGTGGGGGATGTTTTCCTTCACGTCCGCGCTTTCACTATAATAACCGGGGTTGTTTCCAGTCTAGCCATCCATTGTCGACTCATCCTCCTAAGAAGATGTGCTCCAAACTAGCTAAGCTCAACGAAGCCTACGTGAATTTGCATAGGGTCAGACACAGTCTGATACCGAAGCCAGAAGAAATAGAGAATGTGAGAATGTTAAAAATCACTGAAGACCTGATAGAAGAGCTCTTCAGAGAAGAAGTGAACAGGGAAAAAGAAGAATGGACGGAGAAGTACAGACTTCAGAGACAGCAGCAACAGCAGCAACAACAGCAACAGCAGCAACAACCTGAAGCTGACAGAGGCTTTGTCGATTGTCGTATCGACACCAAAGAGTTCTTCTTCTCTTTCCGAAGAAGCAGACCTATCGCCAGAAAGTCTATCCTCAGAGGACATCGCATTCTTAGAAACTAAAAAAGAATGCCATAGCAAACAAAAAAACAGCCCTTTTCAGGGCTACCCCAATACTCTAGAAAAGAAGTAACGATCGATTTGCCAATGTGTGTAGGTAGAGTAGTGTGAAAATAAACACTAACTCTTTATTGATAGTGAAAGTGTATGTGTTGGTGTGTTAGTGTTTGTAAGAGCTCAAGTAAGTTGGTGTGGATAGTAGATTAAAATGATATCTTTTTTTAGTGTTTGAGGTGTATATTTGGAGTTAGATTGAATTGCTTTGCGTATGTGGATAGTCTATTGAAGTGATTTATAAAAAATTTTAAAATAGTGATGGGTAGCATAAAAAGTGAGTGAGTGTTTCTTTTAGGTCCGCGCGTTGTTGTTTTTTTTGGTCATGATCTAGGTAAGATGAATTTTATGTTATTAGGGGATGTTTTCCTTCACGTCCGCGCTTTCAGTATAAATTGAAACTCGTTCGGCAGTCCAGCTACCCTTGTTGATTGATCAACACCAAAAAATGAACACGAGACTTGAGAAACTGTTGGAGCTTCATGTGCATCTGGAATATGCCAGGCGCATATTAAATGAACTGGCCGCGGAAGCCATTGTCGAGGAGGGAAGGATAAGAGAGGAGGAAAGAAGAAACAAAGAAGAGGAGGAGAGAAGATATAAAGAAGAAGAAGAAAGAAGATATAAAGAGGAAAGAAGAAACAAAGAAGAGGAGGAGGAAAAGGAGAGAAGAAATTTCAAAATCCCAGAGAGCGAAAATTGGGATTCTGAAGCGACATATCCTGTCTCTGCTCTCTCCCCCCAAAAGGTAAAAAGTAACTGGGGGATAAGATGTGTATGTGGCGCCAGGCCTGGAAGGTGCCACCATTAACCAGGTGTCCATGAAGTTCCAAACAAAACAGCCCTTTTCAGGGCTACCCAATACTCTAGAAAAGAAATAACGATCGATTTGCCAATGTGTGTAGGTAGAGTAGTGTGAAAATAAACACTAACTCTTTATTAATAGTGGGAGTGTATGTGATTGTGTGTTTGTGTTAGTAACTAATAAAGTAAGTTTGTGTGAATAGTAGATTATGGGTTTGTTTATTGTTTCTTAGCGTATGTGGAGAGTATAGTTTGGGTTATATTATATGAAATGAGAAAAGTGGGGATGTTTTCCTTCACGTTCGCGCGTTGTTGGGTCATGATCTAGGTAAGATTGATTTTATGTTTTTTAGGGGGATGTTTTCCATCACGTCCGCGCTTTCACTATAATAACCCACAGTGTTCGTTGTTCAAACCATTCTGCAAAGAATAAAAAGAAGATGGCGTCAAACCAAATCGACAAAATTCAAACCTTGCAAGACGTTTTAGACAACTTAGGAATAATGGAACAGATGCTATTAAGACTGGTTGAAGACCATTATTCCTATAGTCCCCATCGTGTGAAGATGGAAATTAATAACTTAAGGAAAGCAAAGGACAAGATTAGTGGTGTCATGAAAGAGATCAAGGAGGAGAAGGAGGATGAAGAGGAAAGAATAAGAATACGCAAATGGAACGAAAAGATTGAAAAAGAAGAAGAAAATGAAAAGAGGAAGAAAGAAGAGGAGGAAGAGAAGAAGAAAGAAGAGGAGAAGAAAAAAAAGAAAGAGAAGAAGAGTGTAGGAGATAAAATAAGAACTTGGTGGAGGAAAAGAAGAAATTAGAAGAAGAAGAAGAAGAAAACCCAAAGGCCCTTTTCAGGGCCAGCCATATTTCTCGAAAAGAGATAGTCATTGAATTGCCTACCCCTTTTTTTATTTTATTTGTTATTTTATTTTTTTATTTTTTAAAAAAAAAATAGAGACCCTCCCTGTTTCAATTTTACATAGACCCTATACAGTCCCAAGGGTTTATGTCCATGTTAAATTTACATAGACCCTATATTGTCCCAGGGTTTTTGGCCATGTTAATTCCCATAGACCCTATATGTTCCCACGATTTTTCTCCATGTTAAATTTACATAGACCCTATATGTTCCCAAGGGGGTCTGTAATGATAAATCCCATAGACCCTATAAGATCCCCATATACTACTGCCCATCTAGCATAACTCATTCTGTCAAAAGCAGAGAAATATGTGGACTTTTGACCAACAAAGAGGTTCAAACAAGTTTTGAAAGAAAAAGTTTCAACAATCACATATAACCTTTACTGTGCAGAACTGAAAAGATTTTCATTTACGAAACTTGCATTAAAAAAAAATCAAAAGCTGTTTCTATTTTAAGACTCTCTCATAACATCTGAATTAATCAAATGATCATGTACCAAAACACAGGATATATCTCACAAATGAATAAAACTACTGAAATTCATATAATTTTGCATGTAACTCATTTTAATTTGCTGAATAATAATGTTGAATTTTACCCTGCTTAACTGCATACTGGTATATTGGTATTCAGAAAATCGTTTAGTCATGGTCTGTTTTAAACATGGACCAAAATCCCATGTAAAAACAAAATTCCAAAATTTTAATCCTTTTATATATATAAACTACACACTCTCTACTGAACTTCCCAAAGAGCATATTCTGTCAAATGTCCCAGTGTGCAAAATGTATATTGAACATAATCCCAAAGTGCATACTCTCTATCAAACATCCCAAAGTGCACACTATCAAACTTTTTAGTGTTCAAAATGTATATCAAACTTCCCAAAGTTCATACTCTCCAATGAACTTCCCAGTTTGCAAAATGTATATATAACTTTCCAAAGTTCATACTCTCCACTGAACTTCCCAGTTTGCAAAATGTATTTATAACTTTCCAAAGTGCATATTATCTATTAGACTTCCCAAAGTGCATACTCTCTATTGAGCTTTCCAGTGAGCAAAATGGTTATCAAATTTCCCAAAGTGTACACAATCTATTGAACTATCCAAAGTGTATACAATCTATTTTGCTTCCCAAAGTGTATATTATCTATCAAACTTCTCAAAGTTTATGCAATCTACTGAACTTTCCAAAGAGTATACAGTCTGTTGAAATGGCAGCCAAGTGTCTTTCCTAAGGACACACAAAGGCAGCCAGCCCAGGTCAGATGTCTGTACGTGTCCTTGGAAAACACAATTAGCTCCCTTGTAACAGGATTGGTAATTTTTCATACATGATGTGGGTGTTCAGCAGGGAATTACACCAGGGCTGGTAAATTTTTGTACACGTGGGTGTTCAGCAGGGAATTATGACAGGGCTGGTCAACTTTAATAATTCCAGATCTGAAGGCTGTGCCACGAACATAATTTTCTGCTTAATGGTATACAGTAATACCTCGAACATTCGCGAGGTTAGGTTCCAGAACCAGTCGCGGATCAGGAGGAATCGTGAATGTTTGGTACGAGTCACTAAAAATGCTAATAAATGCTTATTTCTACGGTTTAAACCCTAAATATGACCCAAATCATGCTCCCAAAGCACTTTAATTTCATTTAAAAGTTAGCTTAATACATTACCCTTAAAAAGAGAAATAAATGGTTGACGTAAAAATAGAGTACAGTATCGCCTAATGGGTATTTGCCACACTAGCGCATTTACAGTACGGTACATGTATACTAATATTACCCCTATACTAATTCATTGGCTGCCATTTTCTTTTGCATGTAAGGTAAAACCAAGTAACGAACGGGACTGTAAACTTAGTGACTGACGTTTTCTTTGTCATTGTCAGGAAGGCAAACTAGGTAAACTTCATGTGTCACAGAAGTCATATAATGAAGGTACAATTCAATAAAATAAAAAAACATGTACGTAGAGGGTACCAATGAAAATTTCGCGAGTCCGTGAATTCGCAAATCCAGAAACGCGAATGCACGAGGTATTACTGTAACAACATTTGCAACTTCTTAACAGGTGATACAATAATCTGGAAGATAAACTTGTTCCGGTGGGTTCTGGTTGTGTATATACACACATCATACTTTCTCCAAAAGTTATAACTATGTGATCCCGAACAGTAAGGATGTTTTTACTGTGGACTCTGGAACAATTAATAAACCCATACAAATGAAAGTAGAGAGATCATACAACTGATGGGTGGTGGAGCAAAGGATGTAGGAAAGTAATCATAAGAGATGGAACATACACAACTGGAATCACAGCTAGTTCATACAAACATAAAATGTTTGGACAAATATAACAAAGTAACTGGATGATAGTATATATCAATGAAAATGTATACACTTATGTGGCAGTGACTGCATATGATTTTCACAATTAAATTAGTTCTCTGTATGCCTCTTTTTTTCTGTCTCATCACATGAACATTCTTGTAAACAGGTACCACTGATAGACTGGATTATTGCTGTTTCATAAGCACACCATTACATGAATATTCTTGTAAATAGATGACACTGATAGACTGCATTATTGGTGTTTCATAGCACATAATTACATGAATATTCTTGTAAACAGATGACATTGAATGACTGCATTATTAGTGTTTCATAGCACATAATTACATGAATATTCTTGTAAACAGACAACACTGAATGACTGCATTATTAGTGTTTCATAGCACACCATTATGTGAATATTTTGTAAATAGATGACACTGATAGACTGCATTATTGGTGTTTCATAGCACATAATTACATGAATATTCTTGTAAATAGATGACATTGAATGACTGCATTATTAGCGTTTCATAGCACACCATTATGTGAATATTTTGTAAAAAGAAGACACTGATAGACTGCATTATTGGTGTTTCATAGCACATAATTACATGAATATTCTTGTAAACAGATGACATTGAATGACTGCATTATTAGTGTTTCATAGCACACCATTATGTGAATATTTTGTAAATAGATGACACTGATAGACTGCATTATTAGTGTTTAATGGTACACCATTACATGAATATTCTTGTAAACAGATGACATTGATAGACTGCATTATTGGTGTTTCATAGCACATCGTTACACGAATATTCTTGTAAAGAGATGACACTGATAGACTGCATTATTGGTGTTTAATGGCACACTGTTACATGAATATTCTTGTAAATAGATGACACTGATTAACTGTATTATTAGTGTTTCATAGCACACCATTATGTGAATATTTTGTAAATAGATGACAATTACTGACTGCATTATTAGCATTTCATAGCACACCGTTACATGAATATTCTTGTAAATAGATGACACTGACAGAGTGCATTATTGGTGTTCAATGGCACAACATTACAAGAATATTCTCATAAATACATGATATTGATTGATTGCGTTGTTAGTGTTTAATGGCACCATGAACATTCTTGTCAACTGATGACACTGATTACATGGTTTGTGTTTAATGGCACTGTTGCATGAATATTCTTGTAAACAGGTGACATTAACAGACTGCATGGTTGGTGTTTAATGGCACTGCTACATGAATATTCTTGTAAACAGGTGACATTTATAGATTTCATGGTTGGTGTTTAATGGCACTGTTACATGAATATTCTTGTAAACAGGTGACATTGACATACTGCATGGTTGCTGTTTAATGGCACTGTTACATGAATATTCCTGTAAACAGGTGACATTAACAGACTGCATGGTTGGTGTTTAATGGCACTGCTACATGAATATTCTTGTAAACAGGTGACATTGATAGATTGCATGGTTGGTGTTTAATGGCACTGCTACATGAATATTCTTGTAAACAGGTGACACTGACAGATTGCATGGTTGGTGTTTAATGGCACTGTTACATGAATATTCTTGTAAACAGGTGACACTGACAGACTGCATGGTTGGTGTTTAATGGCACTGTTACATGAATATTCTTGTAAACAGGTGACATTGATAGATGGCATGGTTTGTGTTTAATGGCACCATGAACATAAACATTCTTGTCAACAGATGACATTGATTGATTGCAATGTTGATGTTTAATGGCACCATGAACATGAACATTCTTGTCAACTCATGACACTGATAAATTGCATGGTTTGTGTTTGATGGCATACCATTACATAAACAATCTTGTCAACAGAGACATTGATAGATTGCATTGTTGATGTTTAATGGCACCATGAATATTCTTGTCAACTGATGATACTGCTGGATTGCATGGTGGGTGTTTAATGGCATACAATTACATGAACATTCTTATAAACAGATGACACTGATAGATTGCACTGCTGGTATTTAGGTAAACACCATTATATGAGCAGTCTTGTCAACAGGTGACAATGATAGACTGCATTGTTGGTATTTAGTTAAACACCAATTTATGAAGTCTTGTCAACAGATGACATAGATTGCATTATTGGTATTTAATTAAACACCATTATATGAACAGTCTTGTCAACAGATGACATTGATTGCATTGTTGGTATTTAGTTAAACACCATTATATGAACAGTCTTGTTAACAGATGACACAGACTGCATTGTTGGTGTTTAATGGCACACCAACACATGAAAAATGACAAAGTCAGATGGTGTCAAGGCAGCTGGAGTAGTGTCTTCTCTAGAGGCATACTCCAGCAGATGACCTGGATTGGTCTGGTCATTATTTGAACCCAGACTAATGTGGTCACAAGTCTGGCATGCTAACAACTGAGCTACCTGGACACCTGAAAACAGGTTAAGGAAAAAGACAGAGTAATCTGTACTTTCCATCCTGCCAATATGTCAGGAGGCAGAAGGACGTGTTAAATATTTATTATTAATTAGTTCATATTACTGGGAAGTGATTGGTAGGATGTGTGTGTTTAATTTGGGTCAGTGCAGATGGTCAAGGCCATAACAAATACTGAAAATAAAGAATTTCTTCTTCTCTCTCTTTCTTCTTAATGCCATTTTTCAGCACATGATAGGCTATTAATGGAGGCCAGTATTAATGGTGGAGGAAGAACCTGGGAAAACCCTGGAAAGAACAACTGACCCACGAGAAGATACTGGACAAGCTTTCTCACATACCCACACTGGCTGAATCCGAGACTCGTACCAGCACAGATATGGGTGAGATGGCAGTGATCCGTAATGGAGAGCGCTTTAGATCACTCAGGGCCCCATGAAGAATTTCAAAAAAGCACAAGGAAATTTTGACAATAAATCTGATTTGAATATGAATTCTAATAGGGACACAATGAACAGTTTTGGATTTATATCCAGAAAACACCTGAAAGATATTAAAGGTGATGATTTTCTCAGCAGCAAAAGACACATCTAGATTACAGAAGCAATGTATAAGCATGCATGTAAGCACACACACACACACACACGTTATATGGAAATATTAAATGATTTTTTTATTTAACTCCAGAAATGGAAGTGTGAATGACTGATGGATATATTAACAGACTAATGGACAAAAAGACTTTCAAAAATACTGTGAATTCCATATATCCAAAGACATATCTAGACTAAACAGTCTAATATGTTTACTAAACATCATACAGATATCTAACACAGTGCTGGGATTGTACTCTGTAATCAAAAGTGTGGATAGATCCAGTATTTCCATAACTCTTGCCAACTTCATTGGGTTGAGCATAATTAAGAGCACAGTTCTACCATCATGGGAAAAAAATTTGACCATCATGGGAAAAAAAAATCTAATATATTTTTACATCTGTTGCAGGCATTTTAATCAAGTGAAGGCACTTTCTTGTACCTTGGTTACTTCTCAGTTTGTTAAAGGACAGCAGTGATGGTACCATTAATAATGGTGTGTGCTTTTTTTCCCCCTCAGTGTATTTTTTAATTGCAAATATATAAACACTTCTTTGCATGCTGGTCAGATTTCACATATGATTAGTTTATTGTTCAATACACATATTTAATAGTGTTATAGCTGGCAATATAATGGTGTTTGAATTGTTGGAACTGCCAGTAACAACCATCTAAATATACAATCAATATACTAGGCGTAAATGCTTTTTGATGCTGTCTGTAAATGAGGTGATTTTAAAGAACTGTGACCAAAATGATAATGGAGTAATGGTTACTAGCCTCTGAAGTAAAAAGACATCTCTCCCTACAACAAGCAGTCCTATTATGAATATTATAAAATCTCATATTAGAATTGGTTTACCTGAAAAGGTTTACTATTGCCAGAGTTATTTTCCCCTTTCAAAGAGAACAAATCATTAGCAACACTGTAATTATTATTTTAAAGCTTTACTATTTTTTTGTGTAAAAAAAAACAACATTTAGTACAAGAGTGGCATCCTTTGTACAATGATGCATGACCTTGATGCCAGGATGCATTCTTTTGTATTTTATCAAATTCTGTTGATTTTTTATTTTAGTTCGAGAAGTCAGCTGAATATTTCCCAGTAATAATGCCAACATGTGATGGCAAATAAAGATCTGTGTACAGTCTGAATGGTATTTAAATCCAGAATGTCGTCAAATTGGTCTAATTCTGTCAAATGCTAGATCAGTTTTTTTCTAATATATGTTCAGTTGACACAGACCACCTCTGACAGAAGATTTGCATAATTCATAAATTTGAAATAATCTGGATGCCAGCTTGCTATCTCTCAGATTTGTCCAAATTTTGTTTTGCATTTTTTAAAGAAAAAGTCATTAAAAGGTTTCAATATTGTTTATTATGGCAGCCATTTTGGATGGCAAGTCATTATCATTTTGTACAATTATGAGCAGCCTTAAAGTTAGGAGTCAGTCTATTAAATAAATCTCAGTTTGAATTGCCCATGCATCTTTTTAATGAGAACATGAGAAACATTGACGAATGACTGACACTGTGACGTGAACAATGCAAAATGGTTCAAGCGCCACACCATGGGATAACTTGGCATAGTGGCCAAGAACGGTAAAATCTGTGTTATGATCCTGAAGGACCCCTTATCACACTCATCTGGATACATATTGACAGACAAGACTGATATACAAGTGACTTATTGTGAACACAACCCCAAATGAACAATTATATGAAAGTTATGCAAACCCCTTCCCCCTATTACATCCTTTAAGTAAGAAACACTGCAAACACATCTTGAAACTAGTTGTCCATCTTTTCAATGCTTTTAAGTGGGTGACAATATGATGACCAAGCAAGTTCAGTTCATATCAATGGTGATGTCATAAAGTTCACAATAATAAGATCTCTGACCTTCAAAACAGAGCATTAAAGTTATTCGGCTGATGCTGTATTACTATAATGACAAAAATATTCAGAAATTTTACAATATTTTAGAGTGATATATAATGCTTCAAATAGTGTATTGTCAAATTAAAGATTGTTGACATATGAAAATTGAAATAATTATTTATGAGCAGATATAATGTAGTTTCAAGGGCACTTAAATCTAACGTTTTGCCTGTCAAAGTTTGCCTGTTTCTAGGTATTTCATTTCATGAATAACATCTACAAATATCCCAAACAGAGAATACAAAAGAACCAAACTATGCCAACAACAAATGGCTGTCACTTCAGTGTATGAGCACACTCAAAGACCTGTCAAGATCAGTCACTTGCACTCAACATTAAAAGAAGCTGACACAACCAACAACACTAAGCAAACTGATTTTCAAAGTACACATGTATGATCTCTTCCTTAAAACACTGCCCCAAAGTTGTACCATCTGTACTTTCTGACAACCATGGCATTAACACAGTGGATTAGGATTTATAAAATTCGATTCTGTTCCCCTTAGGTTTGGATAATGTCATCATTCTATATGTGACCCAAACATCTGATCCTTGATCAATGCAACCATCAGTGTAAATATCTGACATGTTCCAAGCCCATACAAGTGCTAAGACGCTAACCAAGCTGAAAAACAATGGAGTCACTCCTTTGTTTGTGCCTGCCTTATGTACAAGCCAAATACGACCACTAGACTTTACAAAATATAAAGACTACATTGAATTGAAATTCAAATTTCCACAACTGGTATGCTAAATGTAGGTCACTGATTCCATCAGGAAGAAGGACATGGTCACTAGTGAAGATCAATGTACTGTACTAGCGGACCTTAACACCTCATCTAATCACACTGAATGGATAATTGCAGTTGGTTCAGAAATATGTGAAAGAATTGGACCTAATTACCCATGGCTTTGAGAAAATTGGAATCGTTTAATTCAACAATTTCTGGAATATATGCCTGACAAACATGAGTGTGTACCAGCAGACTTGATTGACATAATATTGGTTCAACAATTTTGTTCAAAATTCAGTAAAATGTGAGCTTCAATACTCTGCTGCAACTAGTATATATATATAGTAACTCAATAATTATGCTTTAGGCAACAGTTATAGTATTTTAGTCATGTTGTTCATAGAAATTGAACATGTATGGCTACAGTGAAATGTGCATTCACATGGATTTTATTTTTTTGACAAGTTTATTTTAAATCATGAACTGATACACCAGAATCATTTATTCTTCCTTTACTTTTTAGTAATATTAGTGTCTGAATACCATGTGCTTTCTTTATTTCTCTATCTTTACTGATCATCTCACAACATGGCAACTTGAAATTACAGCTAACGAATGCTGTAGAGACACGCGCATAGAATCAACATAAAGTGTTTTATGATTGTTTTTGAAAAGGCTAAAATAAACAAACACAAGTAAAAGCTAGTATTTTATTAACAGATTACAAAAATGACATTGATTTCTCTAAGACTGAAAAACAGAAAAAACTATAGGGAGTTGTCTACATTATATGTAGCTAATTTTTTTATTCTCTAATTTTGTGGTCTAAGGCAACAACGAAATCCACGAAAATTGGCACCCCTTGGACACTTGTGAAACCAAGTATTCTTTGAATGGGAAAAGAAAGTAGTTACAGGGGTATTGCCACAGTGGCAATACCATTTTTACTGCCAATGTGGTGCTATCACCTTTTCTCAGACTAAATTTCCAAATCTTCACAACATGCAATAAATGTTATACCAAGTTTCATTCCTGCCTCTCAAATGCCTTTAAAAGTATAAGTGGAAAGAAAAATGTAAAGGAAAAATTCAACATATAACACAGTGACACTTGTCTTGACGATAAAACTTGCAATGTGGTACACAAAAAGTCTTCTAATGGTAACACATATCTTTACCAATTCAGCTATAATAGAGTGGAAACAAAAATGTAATGTAAAACTGAAAATACTGAGCCATGACCTTGACAATGAAGATAGGAATTCCAAGGTCTCTCTCACACGCACATATGCATGCACACACATGCATATATTTCATCTAAAAACTCAAAAGGCTCTAAAACAATAGAGGAACATAAAGATTTGGAGTTGTAACCATGACATTCAGGATTATCCCAAATGTAGTACTGAACAAACAATTTAATCATGATGTGCAAGTAATGAAAGTTACATACCTTAATCTCAAAAGACTCTTAACTTTGAGTCAAAAGGAAATTACCTCGACATTTAAGATAGTTACAATATTGTTGAACAAGACTCTGATGATGCATGACTATGCAAAGTTTCACCCATTAATCTCAAAAAGCTCTAAACTTAAAAGTCTAGAAGTGTGGAAAAGTTAATATATCAAGCTGTGACCTTGAAATATACAAATCATTAACGTGTGAAAAGCGTGTCACAGTGACCGAGTGTTAGTACTGTTGAATTGTTTTTGTTGATATGTATCCACATACCAATTTTAATAAGCAGAGGTGAAATTAGGTCCATGATATTTAGGGTGTAAAAAGCAATCAAAAATTAAAAAATCATGCAGGTATTCAAATTTGATCATATTCACCGAGCTTTTGTATGGTTCAGTTTCAAGATAAATCCATATACAAATATTATTGTGTGCAAATTGTTGTTATTATGGTTTTAATGCCATGTTCAGCACATGATAGGCTATGCATGGCAGTCAGTATAACTGGATAAAAAAACCTAGGAAGACCTACCAATCCATGGGAAGCTACTGGCAAGCTTTCCCACATACCCACATTGGCCAAGCCCAAGACTCGAACCCACACAGACGGAGGTGAGATGTCAGTGATCTGTAAAGGCCTGTCCCTTACACCACTTTATTACCTGGGTCCCCACATGTGAATTTGAATCCAAGAGCTTGCGGCTGTGCAGGGTCCAAGATATAGTGGGCATAACCGTGGAACAGCTGAAGATATAAAAGTCATTTAAGCATGCTGCCACAGTTTTGGTGTGACTGAGTTTACTCTTACTGATAAGTAACCACATACCAAATTAAAAAAATATAAGTAAAATAGGGTCTGAGATGTTTCTGGGGTGGAACAAAGAAAATGACTGAATGACTGAATACACGGATGAACAGGAAAATTGCTACATCCCTCAGAATTTTGTTAGCATTGCGGAAATAATTACAACAAAGCACTGAATGCTATGGATTGATTGCTTACTTCTTAAGACATACCAAGTGCAACATAGAAAACTTAAACTTCTGTCAAAGCTGCCTTTGCCTTGTATTACAGGGCCATTTAAAATACCATGTATTGAAAATGGAATACTCTCTGTTTACAGGGTATCTGGTGCCATATTGTACACAGCTGAAAAAGCACAGCAGTGTTATCAAAACTTAATAAGCATTCCGCATAGCACTTTGGAAACAAAACAATTACTGCAAAAAAAGGCTTTCAAAAATTCCTCAGATTTCATCCTCATTGAAGCCATAGTCTTCCTCTGGGAAATCGCCTGTTTCCACTTGCTCTGGTTTGACAAAACCGCCGTATTTCGCTGGACATTCGAAATATCTCTTCCCATCCACACTGAAAACAGAGAACAAAATTAGCTTTAGGTATTTATATACTTACAGGAAAAGGTCAGGGTTAAAATATAGTAAGCCTATTATGTATAGTGCAATGGCCATCAAAGCTTGAATGTTTTATTGATGATGCTATCAAAATATGATGCTGCAGCTTACCTATGTTTCCCATGATTGCTCAAGCTTCAAGTCTGCGTATCATGTCAATCAACCAGACTGAATTGTGGATGCAACACTGTTCCATCCAAAGTGGCAATTTCAAAGTCAGTGAAAAGAAATCCTGTGACTCCTTGACTAGTGCATGTTTCCCAGTCTAGCTTTTTTGTAGTTAGATGCTAGTTATTTGTAGTCTATGGATTCAGTATTCATATCACAATTAAGACCTTACTATGTTTAGTGATAACCACCCCCATAAAGCTTACAGAGAATTACTAAAAATGGGTTCCATCCATCCATTTGTCTGATACACTTTTCTTTTTAGATCATAAAAAATATCTATATGAATCTTGGTATACTTATTATATTAGTAGTCCTGATGTGCCTTTTGCCACTAACAATTCTTCAGTTTCAATATTTTTAACACTGGTCCTTCTGTCGATGCAAGATCCACTTTTATATCCAGGGCAATCTCCTAAACCATTCAAAATATTTTTTAAAGAAATATGGTACACATATTTGACCACTGGTATTACTTTCTATTTTATAATTCTTCAGTTCCAATTCAGTCAATGTTTTCACTCATTTGTCTACTCATCCAGCCATTAATCCATCTTTAAAACTTAAGCATAAGGCATAAATCCAAAACCATCCAAGATATCCCTATGAAACTTGGCATTCAAATCAAGGTAGTGGCACACATGTCCTTTGCACTATACATAAAAGATGTGCCATGCATATCAAGGTAGTGGTGCAGATGTCCTTTGCACTATACATAATAGACGTGCCATGCATATCAGGGTTGTGGCATAGCTGTCCATTGCACTATACATAATAGACTTGGCATGCATATCAGGGTGGTGGCATAGATGTCCATTGCACTATACATAATAGATGTGCCATGCAAATCAAGGTACTGGCATAGATGTCCATTGCACTATACATAATAGACGTGCCATGCATATCAGGGTTGTGGTGTATATGTCCATTGCACTATACATAACAGACGTGCCATGCATATCAGGGTTGTGGTGTAGATGCCCATTGCACTATACATAATAGACATGCCATGTATATCAGGGTGGTGGTGTAGATGTCCATCGAACTATACATAAAAGACTTGGCATGCATATCAGGGTAGTGGCATAGATGTCCACTGCACTATACATAATAGACGTGCCATGCATATCAGGGTTGTGGTGTAGATGTCCATTGCACTATACATAATAGACGTGCCATGCATATCAGGGTTGTGGTGTAGATGCCCATTGCACTATACATAATAGACATGCCATGTATATCAGGGTGGTGGTGTAGATGTCCATTGAACTATACATAAAAGACTTGGCATGCATATCAGGGTAGTGGCATAGATATCCACTGCACTATACATAATAGATGTGCCATGCATATCAGGGTTGTGGTGTAGATGCCCATTGCACTATACATAATAGACATGCCATGTATATCAGGGTGGTGGTGTAGATGTCCATTGAACTATACATAAAAGACTTGGCATGCATATCAGGGTAGTGGCATAGATGTCCACTGCACTATACATAATAGACGTTCCATGCATATCAGGGTTGTGGTGTAGATGTCCATTGCACTATACATAATAGACGTGCCATGCATATCAGGGTTGTGGTGTAGATGCCCATTGCACTATACATAATAGACATGCCATGTATATCAGGGTGGTGGTGTAGATGTCCATTGAACTATACATAAAAGACTTGGCATGCATAACAGGGTAGTGGCATAGATATCCACTGCACTATACATAATAGATGTGCCATGCATATCAGGGTTGTGGTGTAGATGCCCATTGCACTATACATAATAGACATGCCATGTATATCAGGGTGGTGGTGTAGATGTCCATTGAACTATACATAAAAGACTTGGCATGCATATCAGGGAAGTGGCATAGATGTCCACTGCACTATACATAATAGACATGCCATGCATATCTGGGTTGTGGTGTAGATGCCCACTGCACTATACATAATAGACATGCCATGCATATCAGGGTAGTGGCATAGATGTCCATTGCACTATACATAGTAGACATAGCATGTGTGTGTGTGTGTGTGTGTGTGATTAGGATTTTTAACATAGTTTTAACAATTTTTCAGTCATATCGCTACGATGTCTGCAGTGTGGCAGTTTATGGTGATGTCTAGCACTGGGGCATCATGCCGCAGACATGTAGCATGATGTCCCACCCAGTCACATTATCCTGACACCAGGCCAACCAGTCCTAACACTAACCTCTTAATGCTAAGTGCCTAGCAAGGCAGGACATGGCATGCATATCAGGGTAGTTGTGTAGATGTCCATTGCTTTCGTTTTTTGATGTTTATTAAATTGTGAAAATCTTTTATCAACCACCACACTGTCTGCTGCTTGGTTGTGTATGAAGTTAAAGAAGAAACACATGTCGGCTCTTGTTTAAGCAATGACTGTATACAGAATTAATTGAAGACAATCACAAAGACGACTTACTGGCTTTACTCATGGATCAGTAATAAGTAACATTTCTGATAATGTTTATTTTGGCAAAACACTTCAAGAAATTGGTGAAATTGTTAAATTTCAGAAGCCACGTCACGATCATATTATATTCAAATTCATACACTATCTCTTCCCCAAAATGATAATAAATTTTGTATACACTATTTGATGTAATTTTTAAAAAAATATTTTTCCTGGTACGAGAAAAATATAAGTACATGTATTTAAAATTTACGGAACCACACCACGTTCGTACTATATTCGAATTCATACACGATCTCTTCCCCAAAATGATGATAATTTTTTTTATACACTATTTCATGTACTTTGAAGAAAAAAAATTCATCTGCAAATGAATATATGAAATTTCAGGAGCCATGCCACAACTGTGCTATACCCAAATTCACGTTATCGCGGGGTCGCACTGTATATAGTAACACTGCATTAAAAATATCCTCTGTTAATCCTGAAGATGTCAATTTCATGGTTAAGTGAATAAAACTGTCCACAAAACTTGCAGATAGCAATATGGTTACTTTTGAGATTTTATTGGAATTTTTGGAACTTATTTTAATAAAACTGTTTAATCTATGACTTTTGTGAATAGCTATAGCTGTAAACTACTCCCCCCACCCATTAAGCTTTGTGTGTATACAGGATGCACTGAGATGAGGATTTAATGGCTTTATTGCTGATGGGTAGGTAATAATTAGACGAACAATAATCAGCTTTTCAAGGAGTTAACATCTTTCAAAAATAAGCAAGAAAGACATGTATATATATAATTTTTTAAGAATACATCTCTTTCAAATTATAAAATCAAGCTCTTGCTTATTTTGACAGTAAAGAAAGCTCTGTAGCACTTTGAGCAATTAGTGAAACTAGTGTAGAATTTTGTGAGCCATGCAACAACAATGCTATATCTAAATATGTGTCATAATTTAGCATGCTAAAGGAAGGGTTTCACTGAAATGAGATTTTAAAAAACTAATTTAGGAATATTTTTTTCTCTAAATAAGAAATTGCAAATATAAATTTGCTTTCACTTAAGAATTAATTTCTTACGATTTCCTGACTTGTCATGAGAATACAAGTTATTCTCCCAGACCTGGTCATAGTTTATGAATCCTACCGAATGCACCCAATGCCCAACACAAGTTTTCAACTATTTACTGTACATAAACCATTAATTTACATACTACAAATAGGACCCTGATCTTGGACCAAAGAATATACAGGTTAGTGCAAGACATCTACAAAGTTTGGTCAAGGACTTACTCCTAGACCAAAAGTTATTCTGCAAACCCCATGTTTCTTTGAGTTATACTGACCTTGTCCTCTGACATTCTTACTACTCAATCAACAGAGTTACTCCAGACATTAAAAGTACAAGCCCCCCACAAACTTGGGTCAAGGTGTGTGGTATAGAACAAAAGTTGTTATGTAAAAACTAAGTTTCTTCTTTGAGCCAGAGTTACTAAGACCTTTGTACCCCCAAATTAACAGGCTTCCTTCATACCTAATGTATAAATCCACAAACTTGTGTGTTTTGGATTTTTAACATAGATTTAACAACTTCCCAGTGATGTCAATATGATGTCTGCAGTGTGGCAGTTTATAGTGATGTCTAGCACTGGGGCATCATGCTGTAAAAAAATGAAGCATGTCACATCCACTCACATTATCCTGACATCAGGCCGACCAGTCCTAACACTAACCTATTAATGCTGAGCACACAGCAAGACAACAGCTAGTACCATTTTTATAAGTCTTTGGTATGACCTGGCCAGAATTTGAACCTATGACCTACTGCATCTGAGTTGAATGCTCTAACCAGCTATGCCATCAAAGCAGTCACAAACTTTTGTAAGGTTACATAATCAAGAACTGAAATTTGTGTGTAAAACCATTTGTTTCTTTTAGTCGCAGTGACCTTGACCAATGGACCCAAAAATTGATAATGTTTTCTCTTACCCCAAGCAGGGTCTATTCTTGGGGTCTATTCTAGGATGTGCGAATGCACGAGTTGAACAAATTTCTCAATATTTACACTGAAAACCAAATTACATATTGCATTCTGAAGGTTTATTACTATTTCTTCTTTAAATCCCTTCCCAACATAGAAAACTGCATTTTTTTTTTCAAATGGAGAGAGCAATCCCACCCTCCAATTTGAACTTCAAGATTAGTCACTGCCACAAAAGAGTGAAATTTGTAGCAAATTAACCTAAGTGCTAGCAATACATAAAGTTTTGTAACTGTAGATGGAGGCACACTTGAGTTATCATGTGGAAATCTATATTTCTTCTTGATTTATTTATCCTGGAAAGGTATATGGTTTCTTCCTTATCCCAAGTACAAGCTATCCACAAAGTTTAGAAACAATAAATAAAGGAGAACTTGAGTTACTTTGTTTAAACAATAGTTCTACTTTCAGTCACAGTCACCTTGACCTTTGACCCCACATGGAAGCCATCTACAAAGTTTGGTAACCACAGATGGTGGACAAATCTAGTTACTGTGTGTGGAAACAATATTGGTGACTAACTCTGAGATGGTCAGACAAAATAACATTAATACACTCTGCCTTATTGCATGAGTATACAAATATGAATTGACTGCAAAAAAAGAGCATGTGTGCTACACTGGCATGCTGTACACATGATGTCTAACATTATTTTGCTATTTACACTCTTCAAGGCAGTGAGGAAATAACCTCCAGTAGATAGGAAATATGTCAATACTGGACAAAATTATCCTTGACCTAAAGTATCCTTTTCGAAGAGGGTTCACTATATTTGGTAAAGATGTAAAAGGCAGAACTTATTCTGCACTGTCAGCACATGCTAGTTACATGAAAAATGTTCAAGTGCAGGAGAAATGTACACTGAAGGATACAAATATATCCCATTTGCAGAAGACAATTTTGTCTGATTTACCATTGTGCCTAATATGTTCTTGCTTCTATTTATAAAGTATGATTAAGGGTCTATGTTTTACATTAAAATTAACTCGCATTTCAAGGGAACCGAATTAATGCTAGAGACAGCTTACCTGCCATCATTTTTGCCTAATGGTTCATCATACTGTACTCCAACCCAATAGCCAGGCTTAAACTCAGTTGTCCCTGAAAAATCAAAGTATTTTTTATTTGTATATGGAGTTGTTGCTCTCTTCAAGCTATGATCAAAAAACACAGAAATAAATGCTAATGAATACTACATAAAAGAGGCTTTCTGTATAACATCCTTTTTGCTCAAATTCCAAGTTGTAAGATTAATAAGCAAACAAAATACAAGGGTTTCTGAATCCGTATAACATAAATTATAATTGTGGCCATGCTTCCGAATCTTTCTGGCTAGGTTCAGTTGCTACAAATTTCACTCCTTTGTGGACTTAGCATACATAGCTCTCCTGAGTGCAGATGAAAGATCTCTACAGAGGTCAATATATTTAAGATTTACTTTGCCAATCAAACTGACATTTGGCCTAATGTTAAGCAAGATGTTCCTTGTCCTCTCTTACTTATTAATATTTGACTATAACATATTCTCTTCACTGGCTGTGACATATTATTTCAGAATCATTGATTTTTTCAGTGTTCATCAAATATAGCTCAACTGGATGAGAGAAAGATCGTTTTGTTTACAGAATGGTATATCTGTTTTATTTTGTTCTTTTAAACAAACGATTTTAAGAAAATAAATATGATACATGCCGAGTTACACATGTACTTAGCTGTTACAGTGTATCATGCTGCATGAATGAACAGAAACACGATACACATCCACATAATATATACCCAGGAATGCATGTACCAAGTCTTAACAGCATATCATACTGTATGAGTCAAGAGATACATGATACATGTCCAGTTATACATGTACGTAGCTGCAAGTGTATCAAGCTGTATGAACCTATACATGATATATGCCCCATTACACATGCACTTAATTGTAAGTGTATCATCTGTATGAATCAATAGATATATGATACATGCCCACTTATGCATGCACTTCATTGTAAGTGTATCATGCTGTATGAACCAATAGATAAATGATACATGCTCAGTTAAAGATACACTTTGCTGTTAGTGTAGCATGCTGAATGAACCAATAGATATATGATACATGCCCAGTTATACATGTACTTAGCTGTTAAAGTGTAAAATGCTGCATGCATTGACAGAAACATGATACACATCCACATATCTACCCAGGTAGACATGTACAAAGTCTTTACAGTTTATCATATTGTATCAACCAAGTGATACATGATACATACCCAGTTATACATGTACTTAGCTGTTAAAGTGTAACATGCTGCATGCATTGACAGAAACATGATACACATCCACATAATATATACCCAGGTAGACATGAACAAAGTCTTCAGTGTATCATACTGTATCAACCAATAGATACATTATACATGCCCTTACCTGTATATGTATTATGACGCTGTATGAATCAAGAGATGCACAATACATGCCCACTTATACATGTACGTAGCTGTAAGTGTATCATGCTGTATGTTATAGGAAACATGCCTAGTTATGCATTTAGTTGTTACAGTGTATCTAAAACAGTTCTGAATTTTGACACCCCCAACCTCCACCTACCTATGTACTTTACTACTCCTCTCTTGACTGGCTGGCCTGGAACTCTTACCTCACACCTGCAATTAAATATTGAAAGTCCACAACAAAGCATGGCTATTTTTGTTTAAACTTGTAAAACAGGTTTAAAAACTGGATCATAAATATATTCTCCAGAGTGGTAAAGAGCTCAGCCAAACTGATGCGATACTGACTAGATCCCATTCTCTACTTCATCCAAGATTTTGATGAAATATGGCAAGATGCCGAGTTTTATTAAAACAGGATCAGGAATAGAGATTCCAGATTGGTAACAAGCACCTGCTGATGGATGAATGACACATGATAGACACAGGGTCATGCCATTCTCAATTGGCCTTAGGGCCATATGAGCTTAAAATTAATTCAGACAAACTCTTACAGTTGTCATATTAAAAGTATGGTGGAAAACCACCATTTACCCAGGCAATGACAAAAATTAAGTTATTATTAAGATCAAAAGATTAAGCAACTACGGATTTTGCCGGATATTCAAAATCATACTTACACCAATTCCATTAACTGTCATAAAATGTTCAAGCAAGTCTTAACTGGATGTGGTGCTGACAGTTCCAATAATGAAGTGACTCCTATGTATCACATGATCTATTCTAGGAAGTGCGATAGCAGGATTCATGCTAATTTTGTAATAATCATGCCCAAAAATTAAAGAACTGTGCAAACACCTAAGCACTACAACTATTAGTGATCACAAATGACCTGGCTTATTAAGCAGAAAATATCGTGTTGTGGAAGCAAAGTGAAGAGGAAATGGGCATATACAAGACAAGATTAACTAGACTAAACCAAAATGGGACTTTTTTCCTTGCAAACAACAAGTCTTTTTTTCAGTGAAGGAGAATTTGGGACTACACACATATAGAAGGCAAAGTGCATGACCCATGCATAAGCTGACCCATAAGTTCAGCCAAATTAAAAAATCTTGTTACTGATTGGAAATATTGAAAAATGACTACAAAGTCTTGAAAAAGTCAAAAATGTATGTTATTACAACCATCTTAGTCGAAAATTGGTAACGTGACTGCCATTTTGCATTTAGGAGAAGTTTCAGTATGCAAATTTGAAGCTGATTGGGAGTTACTGTTAGGTCTGGAAATTTTTATATTTTGGTCTGGAAAAGGAATTATTTGTTAAAAAATTTGTGACATGAACCCCATGTGCTGAAGGCCCTGCTAGGTTCAGGTTAGGTATGTGGTTTCATCTTCTGCAATCTGCATTAACAATATATAATGGTAGTCAACAAGAAAATTTAAAAATGTTAAAGTTTAGACCTCATCCTGTGGATAAATAAACCTCCATTCTTACAGGCTTTTATTTTTGTCCTAAATTATTTAGCTTATATGCAAGTAGATGCAGTAGGAGTTTAGTTTCAGGTTATGATAGAAATAATAATGCAGAGACATGTACATAGGTATAGTGCAGATATTGGATAAATTCAGTTAACACAGTAATTTAACAATATAATATTTTACTGATGAATTCAACACATTTTTAGCTTTTAGATATTTTTTTAACAGTGGTAAATAGCAAACATCAAAATTAATTCATTAAAAGTTTGACACAGAAATGTAAATACAAATTCACAATGACCAACAATGCATGCATGCATGGTATTTTCACTTGTTATAGTACGAAGTTATTCCAATGAGACTATGACATTTGAAATATATTATGATCATAATGAGTATAAAAACTTTCATTTATTTATCACTGATGGAATCTAAAATTAAACTTCAAATTTATACTACAAGTATATGTACTTTCATTTCACAAAACTTCATGGTTTACTTTGGTTCTCCATACCTAAGTTGTAAGCAACATTTTGACAGTGCAAAGTTAGTCATTACATTACTGTTTTATAAACAATTTCAAAATCCCATTCAGTTAAAAATGCATAAATTTGAATTACTCAACTGTAATATGGAATCTGCTGACACCATGAGAGTATGCTTTGAGAATCCATGACAAATTTCCTTTTCAAATGCTGACAGTCAGATTCCAACTGTTCAAATTTCACAAGCTACTGAATATAATTGATTATAAGTCAACCTGACTATAAGATGGCCCCCTCCCCCAAATTAAGTTCTCTTTGACCCTCCATTAAGTAAGTGTGTATTTTGCAAATCAAATCAATCTAAAGGGCTGACTTATTGTCACTGAATCAAAGTTGTACTTTGTTGTTGTTTTTCTAGAATTTAACGCCATTTTTCAGCACAAGATAGGCTATACATGGCGGCCAGTATAACTGGTGGAGGAAGAACCCTGGGAAACCCAGGGAAGAACCATCAACCCACGAGAAGCTACTGGCAGGCTTTCCCATGTACCCACACTAGATGAGCCTGAGACTTGAACCCATGCAGACAGGTGAGATGGCAGTGATCCGGAACAGTGAGTGCTTTAGACCACTCGGCCACTTGCACTTTGAAAATATAAACAAGCGCAACTGGATAGTTATGTAGATTGAAAAGAAAAAAATACAAAACCAGTGTAAATACAATTATTGAGGGGAATATGTAACAAAAGAACTGACAACTTACATTCTATCCATCTTCATGTAATAAAATCATTGAAATCCATAATGCTTTATATTTTAAATCCATGTGTATGATAAATCCATGAATTCAATTATGGGTAATGTACCAGTATAAATTAGTAGTTCAGAATGATCAGATTCACAGTATCCCATAATATGTCACATGCCAGTGCTTATATTGAGACTGAGCTTGGGTTCTGTGGACTGATGAAAGGGAATTCATAAAACCACCCTCTGTTATTTGGCACTTAGCAAATATCAAACTCACAGCACAAACAAAGGGTTGTCACATGGGAAAAGAAAGAGGGTACTGCCTTTAAAGACAAGGGATTAAGATCAAACATATAAAGGAAGTTGTAGAACTTGATTTGGTTATTCAATTGATGGCTCAATTCAGGATTGTCAACTTGAAAACAAAGTGTTGCCTTAGAAGCAAAGGGCTTATTTGGCCATGTGCATTGGTAGAAAAAACATGGGAAATATGACATGGGAATTAAAAATCTAACTTGTGGAAAAGGAAAAGGAAATTAAATCAAAATTTTAATTGCAACAAACACATTGTCTTTGCAGTAAAACAAATATTAATACAAATACAGGTTGTTTGGATTTGCATGAAAATGGAAGCAATATACCTGATAGTAAACATCCATGGTAAACAACAAAGACCGACACTTCCATTTGCGGTGGGCAGTATTTAATTTACTGGCAATATTGTAAAATTATTAAAATCCAAATAATTGTAGATAAAACTATTGTTTAATAAATACCATCATGAAACAGATAAACACAGTGTGCATAATATATGCATTTCTGACTAGGACTAGTGGCATGAAAACGTTAAAGTATTTTGAATTGACCTTTTATAATGTTCTGCAAGCATACTGAGTTGCCAAAATTACCCCTAGATTTATTAATTTTGTTTTAATGTTGTGTTTATAAAATGTATCACACTCTACATGAATGAAAAGTAAAAGCATGGATTTTCAATGTAAGCATCATTACAAATCCTTAAGCCAGTTAGCTAGTCCTTACTGTTAAGCAATTGTTTGGCAAATAAAAATCTGTATTTTCGGTCAACCATGTAGGCTTCTGAAAAAGGTAGTTGAATTAGTATGCTGAATTTACTCCACTAATTGTGGATTGGATTTATCTTTGTATCAGGAAATAAACAATGAGGTCTGGTGGTTCAAAGTGAAGTTTTGCTCCACTACACTCAGATGTGTGAGCCTTGCATGGAGCTAAAGAACCAGGAATTAAATTTAGATGGTTGCTTCTGGATAAGTTGTTGTTGTTGTTGTTGTAGTAGGGTTTAATGCCATTTTTCAGCACATGAGAGGCTATACATGGTGGCCAGTATTAATGGTGGAGGAAGAACCTAGGGAAAACCCCAGAAAGAACCACCGACCCACGAGAAGCTACTGGCAAGCTTTCTCACATACCCACATTGGCTGAATCCAAGACTCGAACCCATGCAGACAGTGGTGAGATGGCAGTGATCCGTAACGGAAAGCGCTTTAGACCACTCGGGGGCCGCTGCTTCTGGATAAGTAAATGGTGTTCAATATTGGATTGGCACAATAACTATTTGATTATTAACTGATGACTAGATCTAGCTAATTTAACTGCACATAAACCATGAATCACTGCTGCACACGTGGCTAGCAGGTGATGTGCAATATCTTTTCTGTCAAGTTGTTTTAGGCTTGCAATCATAAATCTAAACACAACACGAACAAGTTTAGATTCCTGAAAAGCAGATCAATATCAAGAATATCAAGTTGCAATTTTAGTATCAAGCTCCTGTATTAAAGGCCTCCATTCTATACATTATTTTCAGCCTCGGTGCCCCTCCCCCTTGCAGGATGAAGGGTCTGGGAATTCCCCCACCCACCTCGTATTACAAAACCTGAAGTTGAGAATAGACCATATTTAGCATACTTTTATTTATAAGAGAATAACTCAAATATACCTGTCTCCAACTTTCATGCTCTCAGCCTTTTCCTGCTCTTGCTTTATTTTCTGCAATTTTTCCTCCTCTAATCTTTTTTTCTCCTCTGGATCAACCTCTTGAAAGCGACCTAACTTATTTTTCTCTTTGAAGGCTCGCACAGAGTCTAAGGGAGGGAGAAAAAATTAATTTTTTAAATAACAATTTTAGTCTAGGCTGTCAGACAGTCTCCCATACCCCTGATTGTGATCTCATTACCTTTGGACCTGCTAATAAACATGCGTTCAAGGTTTTCTCATTTATTCAGTTGGAGATGTAATCAAGTGGATTACAAGTAATGAATAACAAATGCTTTTCTAAAACCAGTCAATCTGAAATGTCCTTTTGAACTGTTGGCAAGAAAAAGCCATCAGATATTAAAATGCTTCTGTTGGCAAATTAAAATATAATCACTGCAACCCCCCCCAAGAGTACTGCTAGCAGCACATTATATGCCCATCCTGTGTTAAAAGTCCTATACTAAAATTACTAAATCTTTGGACACTAAGTCTTGGGACACCCTAAATTATTTTAAAAAGTAAATTTTTTTATGACCTATAAATGTTGGGACACAAAATTAAAGCAATTTTTTTCATGTACTATAAGTTTTGGGACACCTTCAACATTTTTTCCACTACTAATTGATCAATGTATTTTCTTGATCGTAACGACATGAAAAAAAATAGCATTGTTAAGGGACAATCATCATGAATTTAATGTTATGAATTGATATAATACATTTGAAAAGTCAATAAATATATTTAATTTTCAACTGTTTCCTTATTATTTCAACCCAATTCAAATGTGTATAATATGATCGATGACAATAGTTGAGCATTAGCAGGTTGCTGTAAGCATTTACAACAGTAACCTATCCCTTTTGTCTTCAGTTTATTATTATTAGTTTAAGCATTACTGTGTCACCACATGTAGATTTAAGATTTTGGCTTGCATCAAATGAAGTATCTCCTTTGGATTTTAGTTATAGGCACAACTGCATTAAACTTAAATAATACCTCCAAAATATAAGAAATAAATTTCAGAAATAAGGCTTTGAAAATAACTAATACCTTAAATGCTCAAACGTAGTTTGATTTGATGAAGTGACTGTTACCTTGGCTACAGTAATTGTGCTACTCAAATGAGCAAGTATTCATACCTTAACTGACAATGACATTGATGTCAATGTTTAGTCAGTTCAATTTAATTATGGGGGCCAATTAATTTAGTACAACTATTATGCATGGCATCCCATTCTGCTCAACCCACTTTAGATTTTCCAATAGTAAATTTGTGTTGAGTAATGTTGTAGAACAAATGGCTACCAGAATTCATGCCAAAACAAAGATCACATGCCAGTTTCATGGATCAAACAATTACCATGGTCTCCTGTCAGAAGACAAAAGACCAATCTGCCAATTATAAACAAAAGGAAATGCAGAGACAACCAGCTGTCCAAAATCAATGAATACTGTGTTGAAAGTTATGAATTTGCATTATCGTAAGTCGAAACACAAACTAAAATGTTTCAATGATGATCAGTTAAGCAAACATAATGTATGCTGATTATGTGACTTTCATAATCAAAAATGTGTCATTTCATATGATTTACATCACGCTATTGGATCACTTATATCTCTGAAGAAAAAAGGGTAACTCTTGAGTGCATGGGTGAAAGTAAATGAAATAGCAATTGACATCTTTTTTTAATCTGATTTGGAAAAATGATATTTGGCAAAAATGATGAATAAAACAAAAATCTGCATCTAGTGTTTTGGGAATAAACAAGGATACACCATTTGTATTGTGTAAGTACTAGTCTGTACACTATACTGGGGTCCTGGTCACCTAGTAAACTCTAAAGCAGCCCCATAAATTATTGAAGTTTTTTTTACACTTTTATTTCATTTCAGACAAATCGGAAAATATGCAAGTGCAAAATAAAATACAGTGACATTAGTTTCTAACAGTTTCTTGACATAGTAAATAAATAAGAGTTGGTCACTGCTGTGTACAGCATGGCAATCTTGCCAATTTTGTCTAGACTTTTTTTAGATGCCTATAAGTGCTGGGACACGAAAAATGCTATAATTTTTAAATGCACATAAATCATGGCACATGAAAAAATTAAATAACTGAAATTTCTGCACAGAAAACATTTTAATTCTTTCGGTAACAGTTGACTTAATATTTGATATTTTGGTCCTGAAATCAATAAGGTACTCCAGGTGCCATCCATCGGCAAAGTTTGGTAATTGCAGATGGTGGACAATTTGAGTTATTGAGAAGAAACAAAACTGGTAGCAAAGAGATGGATGTACATACATAAGAACACTGCAACATAATACACTCTGGTGAAGGCTGATGTATAAAAACATACATGTTAGTACCCAAATTATAGCAAGCCCAACATGATGTTGGACATCACTATTTTAGTTTTGTGTATTGCAAGTGTTGTATATTAGCAGATACTGTTTCTACATAATGTTTTAATAGGAATGGCAAGTTTTAGATTTTCTTTGATATGCTTCCAAGATTTACCATAAAGCATATAAAAACACTGTGGCCACTATAATTTCCCTTAATACTTTGGAATAATGAAATTAGGTTACAGTAACCCAACATGGTTTGGCTGAGTTACCTTCACTGACATGCCTCCATAAGCCTAGTTTCATAAGTGTAGGTAACACAGCATCCTGGATTTGGAGGGTGTAACAAATGGAGAATGTAACATTTACTCAAACATTTAAATTAGGTCACAATGACCTAGTTTTGCAAGTGTAGGATTACTCACCCTGATCTGCATCTACATTGCAATTTTTGAAGGTGTTGGTGAAATTGGATCGAAGATACTGAGTGAACTCACTGATCACAAATCTCACCTTGACAAAGCTTTTAAGTATCCAGTAACCATTGTAATCAGTAATTATGATGCTAAAAATAAATTTAGACTAAAGTAGTACCGAAAATTCAATCATGACCCCTTTTTAAATGAAAGCATTTTTTCCTTTTTATATTAATTCTTACATTTTTATAACTTTAAAACAGCATTATATATTCAGTATTGTGCTGAAATGCCATTAAACCATACATATCAGAGATGCTAAAACTCTTGTATTTGTGCAGACATATACCAGACATGTATATCAAAGGTTTAGACCAGTTTATAGACACCAGTCATAGGACTTCTCAAATATCATTACACCAACTTGTCTTTGATTTACTTATCTATTTAACTGTCAAATAAACAACTTAATGAAGTAAAATTCTAAGCTTGATTACAGAAATTGGTCAGGTCTGATTTACAGTTTCTTTGCTGGACAATCAACAGAAGTGGTGTAGACAAAGCTTGTTTGGTCAGTATATTTTCCAAATTGTTTAAATACTGTATATGTACAAGATAAAAGACATAGTAGGTATCAAAGCTAATCTTCTGAGCTTATAAAAAAAAAAACTTCAAGTGAATGACTGTTCCAGGGTCAGTACTAATGGATATTATTAGGTCAGTCCCTTACACCATGTGGTTTGTGTTGATGTGTCAGTACATAACATCTTTGGAGCAAAATATATGAAGCCAAGGCTTGAATTAAGAGCAAAAGATACCAACTACAACTACCTTTTATTACCATCATATAAGACTTATTTAAGAACTGATCAAATTCACCATCAGAATTGACCAGAAATTTTAATTAGGTGTTACATATTTTTGAGGTAACACGACATCTTGTCATCAATTATTAGTAAATTTTGAAAACTGATATCAACAGTTTTCAAGTTTTTTGATTTGAACATAAACAGTACCCAATAAATGAGCTTAAATACAATGTTTAAAAAAAAGTCACTTATCTCTGAAATACGGGTCACAGTGACTTTTTATGACCATCCATTCAGGTGATGCCACAAGATTTTCAAGATGATGACCATGGCAGTCACAATAAATGTTAAATCAGCACCATTTCTGCATAAATCAACAAGACATTTTAAGAAGTCTTCCAGCAAAATCCCCAAGTCACTAAGACCATCCATTTTGGAGAAGTAGTGATAAAAAGATTTTCAAGCTATACTATGTCACTGGCAGCCATGGCTGCAGTCCGATTAGTATTGTTTTTATTTAAAACAGTGCATATCATAAGAAGTCTTTTAGTGGAAACCACATGTCAATACAAGCATCTGTTCTGAAGAAGTAGAAATAACAAGACCAACTAGACCCTGGGATAAATGTACTTGTAACATTTCATAGTAATCCTTCCAGTAGTTTATAAAAAGTAATAAGAAATAGATGGACAGATGGTGGAAGAGATTCCATCATACAAGCTCTTCTGGTCTTTGACCAGGACAGAAAAAAGGCAATAAATAGGCCACCTGTTCTTTTAGTATAGTCTTCATCAGACAATTCAAGTTTCTTCACTTTGGACAAATCTTCAAATTCTCCTAATTTCAGTGTTGGGTCTACAACCTGAAGAAGAAAAATTACAAGAAGTGAGAAACTGGATTTGTGTTTGTGAAACATTATGTCCCCATTGCAGTCCAAAAATGTTCCAGTTATATTAAAGAAACAAATAATACTATATTCATTGTAATGTCATAAACATCTAATCACATGATCTATGTATCTGCATAAAGAGGGTTATACATTTTTCTGTATACCTGCCATCCTTCCAGTTGTTGGTTGGTGGTTTGGAGGCTTCAAAAATGAGATTTGTGGTCCCTAAACGGTAAGTGCATGTGACAAATGTGATTGACCTTGTACAGTTTATTTTGAATAAAAAGAAATAAAAATAAAATACATTTTTCTTTGAAGAATTAAATACACAAACAAAACTTAATATTTTTTTTATAGATCATCATCAATGACACACAATCAAAACTACACAGACATTAAATAAAACTAGAAGAGAGTTTATGGATGCCCCAACACATTGCATCAAATGGCCTAACAACAATTAAAATGAAGTGTGATGGATGGATACACAGGTAGATGGACAAGAAAGCCCCTATATCTGTAATAGTGATGATAACACATAAAATTTCTGCCTTTAAAATCCATTATCAAATAAAATTAGAATTTCAGTTAAAATCCACATTCCATATACAATTTTGTCATGAAGTACTTGACTCATCTGTTGGACTAAGGCATACATAAAAACTTACTGATGCAGACTTTGCTGCTCTCAGTACTTTATTGGAGGGTGTGATGGTTATACAAGTTTTAACATTGTTCATTTCAACACTCAGAAGAGACTGGATGATAGTCTACCATTGTAGAGACTGGATGATCATCTACTGTTGTTCATACATAATCAAAGGTCTTGTTTAATTTTTCTGAGCAATGGTAAAGATCCCTCTGCATCCGAACTGTTGTGAGGGAGCGCTGAACATGCAATGGTCACACTAGCTATCATGTCAAATTATGGCATACTTGGTGGTGAATGACAGCTGCATTTCAACACTACCTTTAAAGAGGAATCTCAATTCCACACTACTTTACTCTTCCAACTAAAGAAATAATCATGGTTTAAGTTTGCTATTTCATTACATACTATATCGAGTAAAATTTAACTAAAAGACTTTTGCCACTGATCATTAAATAGCCACTAATCATTAACAAAGATGACTTTAACTGTCTCATGCAATGGCAATGAAATGTATTAGCTACTGTTCTTCAATACACATTTGATTTACAAAACTTAAAAAATGGACTACTTCCACCTATGCAAATTAATCTAATAGGCTCTCCCACTGCTGCAGCAGGAACACATTAATCACCCACGTGATTGTCAAATCAATTAGGTAATCAGTGAAATGATGTCAGTTGATTTCTGCATCTTAACCTTTCAATCACCTCTATCACAACCATATAACATGTCATGGGGTGATCATTATTTCCCATGCTCAGAGCATAAATATCTTAACAATTTAAACTTTTTGGTAATATCACACTGCCTTCATCTGTGACTAATGTTGATCATATGACTTATATTATAATGGTCATATGATACAGAGAGACTGGTATAGATGGGTGGTGATTCAGGCCCCTTGTCTCTGTTTAGTGCTGGCCTCTGCTTTTGCATTTTGATCACCTCTTTCACCTTCCTTTTCAATATACTGTCCTCTGATGTGATCATATGGTTTGATTGGGGATGATGGAATGACCCATATTGCTACAATGTTAAAGTATGACCGATGACTCTCTGTTGATGAGTTCCTTAATCCTGGTTTCCAACAATGTCTGTTTAGGCCAGCTACTTTCGATTGTTTTTGGTCCTGTTGGTAAGTAAGCTTGTCAGTTAATTTTTAAACACAAATTAAGACGAGCCCGAGTCATTTTACTTCAAAGGTGCTGCATATATTAAAAAAAAAATATACATAATGACTTTCATTCTTGTAGAAGTGAAAGGAAAGCATACCAAAGATACATAAACATCTGTGGGCAAACAAAAAGACACACGAGTGTCACAGAATTAGGCAAAGAAATAACTTGGTTTTGCCTTAGAACTATTCGACTATTTCTAGTTGTACATGCGTACAGCGTTATCTAGGGTGAATACGTGTTTTTCCACGTAAGCAACTGTACTAACATGTACCTTGCCAGAAATTACTTGTGACAAAGTAACATTACTAACATGATATGCACGGGTATTTTACCCTGACTTCTGCTCACTCTACTATGGATTTAAGTAAGATCAATTTCTAAAACTGACACTGGTCGTTTTAGATCACGTCAAAGAGTGTATGCTCTCCATTATTCTCCAGCCATAAGGGTAAGTGTTAAATTTACCCTTTTTATTTGATATGCGAAGCTTATTCTGTTTGTAATGTCTTATCGCGTAATAATGCATTTATTACAACGCAGATTTGAACTTTGAATTACAAGTCACTATTAGAGGTTAAACCATTATCATATATCTAGAGATTATACAGAAACTTTTATTATGACCAATTGGTTTTATTGTAGCTGATTGTGTTTGTTGCTGTGAAGTGTGACTGTCAATGTGACTGTGAATATGACTAGAGCTGTCTGAAGCTGTCTAAAGTCGTTTAGAGCTGTCTGGAGTTTCCAGAGTATTTAAGGCTGCGTGCTGTCGATACGTATGTATGTACGTATGTCTGTGCCACGGACGTAGACATAGCAAATTAAAAAGGGTGCTGTATGCTGTCTGTACGTGTGAATACGTATGACTGAACATGTGGATACATAAAGGGTGATAGCGGCCGATAAGAGTGTGGGCCAACCCAAGGAATCGTGCGACTGTACAAGGGGTCTAGAAGCATATGTTTGGATCAATTGTTGTTCCAATTGCGTTTTTATATTCATAAGATTATTTTGAATCTTCGTTGTGTTCATAAGATTATTTTGAATCTTAGTTGTGTTCATAAGATTATTTTGAATCTTAGCTGTATTTTGAATCTTAATAGGAGTTCATATTCGAGATTATGTGAATCTCTCTTGTAGTGTAAAATACTGTTTGAAGCGTATCTGCAGTCCATGAGGTTTCTTGGATCTGTACTTCATATTGATTTAATATTTTTGGTTTATTTTCAATGTGAGAATGTTGTGTAGAGTGATTTGAGTCAACTGTATGTTGAGAGCTTGAGAGAATCATTGTATTTTTACATCATATATTTTTCTTTATTAATTCATTCATAAATTTCATTCTTTCTCACATTGTGTTTGTCTTATTCATTTAGTCCGAAGACCCACTCGGTTTCTATTCTGCGACAAAGAGGAGCCATCAAGTGATACTTTTCATCATTTTTCATCTTGCTGGCACATAATTTTGCTCAATCCAAATTCAAGTTCAGTGTATGATATTGTTTTACTTAATATAGACATTCTGGCAGATATCACAGGGGCCCAAGGTGGCTGAGTGGTCATAGGCATTTGCCTTTACAGATCACTGACATCTCACCTCCATCTGTGTGGGTTTGAGTCTTGGGCCAACATGGGAATATGAAAAAGCTTGCCAGTAGCTTCCCATGCATCGCTGTTTTTTTTCTAGGGTTCTCACAGGTTCTTCCTCCATTATTTATACTGGCTGCCATGTATTGCCTATGATGTGCTGAATAATGGCATTAAACCCACAGCAACAATAATTTTATCCGAAATGAGACGATAACTTGCACGTAATGCTACATCAAAAGATTTGTTACAACAGTGATACAGCTCTTGCTCATTTTAATGAACTTGAAATGTAATGCAGTTCTAGACATAAAATGCCGTTTCCAATACCGAAGCAAAACGCATACTGAATTGGACCGGTTGATAAAAATAAAATACAGCAATGCTTACCATTTAAAAAGATGCAATTGTCAACAGAATATTCTGTTCAAAATAATACTAATTCTGGACACAGGGGATACCACCCCCGTGTTTTCTTGACTTGCAATGTTGGCCTATTCTGCACACAGTGTTGAAAAGATGTAATGTTTATTAATCAGGCTATAGAAATGAAATGCATTATTTTGGACTGTTTCTGTCAACATTTCAGTCGAGCGATCAGGTCAGGTTTATAGCTAGTTTTACAAAATTCAATGTAATAATGCCAATAAATGGCAGGAGATATTAAGGAAACAAAGCCGATCTTGTAAAAAAAAGTAAGTAAAGTTCAACATTTTATAAAAAAATAAGATATTATGTGGAAGAGAAACAACAATGAATAGGATGTAATGTGTTTACAATTTCTTGCTGATGGGGAAAAATTATTAAAGAATTTAGAAACAGACAATCCGCCGGTGAATTTATTGAAAATTTATATTCAAGCGGCAAGTTGATACGTTGGGTATCAGACGATTTTGTATGTCTGGGACAACTTCTGGCAAAACTGGAAACTTGGATTAAAATGCAGTATTGTTTCAAGGTATACATTTCCATCTTTTATATAACATATTTATTTGTATGATTCTAAAAGATACATAGTAAATTGGATTTTCTGGGCAACCAGTTCAGGAAGGTCATGGAGTGGGTCTTCATGTTGATATTCAGTAATCACACTTTCATATGCATTTCAAGTTGAAATGCCAGATATTTTTGTACACTTTATGAATATCACTTTTCTTAATTAAACTGCGATAGTTCTTTCTTGATACAAAATGGATTTTTGACCCAAAAGAACATGTGAGCCGATGTTTACAGAAATGATGTATCGTTGCGCAGAATTACCCAACGCATAGAATTGGCCGACATGATAATGCAGTACTGCTATGGAACCACTGTTTATGAATTGGTCTATAGAATGTATGTAAAACAAGTATAAAGGAAATAAGAACCATGTTCTCAAAAAGAGTGTCAGGACTGAGAAGACCTGAACTCTTCATTCAAAGAACTCAGGAGATCACAGCCTATTTCTGAGAGTCCCTGGCATAATCTCGCTTAAGACTGCAGATGTGAACTACTGTCAAGATGAATTCAAACAAGAATTAGGCACAGATACTCAAATATCATAAGTCAAATTAAACTTTCACCTAATATTTTGTCTTCTGTTTACATTACTGTCATTTTCATCGCATGTCTGTTTATTGAAAAAAGAAAACAGATTCTGTTGACTGATTTTTATGAGATGACATACTTTTCTGCACTCACTAAAAAAATCTCTACCGATCCTATAGTTCCCTAGTACACATCACACATACTTAAATAGCAGTCATTATTAATATGGCATATTGATGAATTGACAATAGTGTCCAAATCAAACTCTCGGAAAGCTTTCATAATTTATATTAGCTTCATCACTTATTTAATTTAAACACCATGAAAAAAAAATGGGCATGGTTTATGTGCCAAACAGTTGGTGGTGCTAATATACTAAATAGAACACTGGTTTCTTTGAAGTATGTCATATCAGCCTTCAGAGGGCAGTACTTTTCACAAATAATTAAAGAAGATAAACTTATTTAATCAAACTGGCTTCATATATTAGCCTTTATCTTTTCTGTCGACTGGTCACTGCTAGCCAAAAAATAAAAAGGGGGAATATCCCTGGGGAAAATGAGTCGAGTCATGTAGATGCATTACAGGAAGAAAGGGTGCAACCTTTGAAAATTTCATGCATATCTGGCTCAGAAACTCAGGCCCCAGAGAGCACCAATGAATACAGGATGATACCTTTATTTTCTTTTTAAAGCATTATTATTTGACAAAATTAAATATACAGATAACAAGACGATAAGAAATATGTTTAATTTACATAAATCATGGTTCCCATGCTTTTCTAAATATAAATTTCCAGGTCTTTTCCAGTTTTTTCCAGGAAGAAATTAAATATTTTCAAGGTTAACATATGACCATTACTGAATAAAATTAACAAACATTTTGGATTATAAAACATGCATTTTCCAAATCTGAAGATGTTTCTCTTTCAAGACTCCAAAACATCTAAGTCAGAAAAGATGATCATGTACAAAAGCACAAAATGAGTCACATGAAACAAATCTGACTATATTCCTATAAACTGGCATGTAAAGCCATTTCAATGTACAGAATACAAATTCTAAATTTGATTTGCTGACCTGCATTATATTGCTATGTGGAAAGAACATAATGAGCATAAATTATTTTGTTTCCTTTCAAACCTTTAATTCTAAAGAATTCTAGAGCAATATATGTGCATTCTATACAAAGTAAACATTTCTTCTCACAGTATGAAAAAAGACCCAATAAATTCAAAGTATCAGAATCATATCTTGTAACTAAAAAGGTTTAACCCTAAATTGATGTGTGCTAATAAAATCTTAAAGTTTTTCAACAAACCTAAACTCATTAAGACAATCTTGTTAAAGATTCCATCATTTGTAGACATTTACAAAAGCATTGATTTAAATTTTGATAAAAGACCTTCAAAATTATATATTGTTGTATAAACAAGGTCTGAATTGTTAGTAAAATCAACTTGTCTTCTTGTAGTTCAATAAACCAGTCCCCAAGCCTGTAATGATACATGGGTTCTTATTGTTTCTTAATATATTATAAAAGGGACGACAATTTCTCCTGCATTCTATTTAAGATCTGAAACCAATGCTTCAAGCTACATGTCACTGTGTTATAGTTTCGGACCAAGTTCACCAAAGAGATTTGAAATTTTTCTAATCCGGGTTTCCTCCGAATATTCCAATCTCATTTTTCACATTTGGACAATTAGGATGGGTTCAGAGCAATTACATATAAAAAAATTTGGAATATGCAGCCACTGTAAGATAGCTTACCATAGGGTCTAGTAAATTTAAACTATGTTATATCGACTTATACCTGCATGAGATCGATAGGAAAATTATTTATTTTCTCAAAAGGGGGCGCTCACCAGTTATTTGAGAGAGTGACGTATGTAAAGTGAAGTTGTTTGCATTTAAAACATGCACAAAGGAGAGAATGTTGGCATACCTCTTTGCTACATTAATGTAATGTCAATGATGTTTCTTTGGATATTGCACTTTTGGAAATTGTACATGATCTAAGCACACTGCTAACTAAAATGACTGCTCCCCTGTGCTAAAAATAAATCAGTCTGAATTAGTCTGAAGTATATTATGCATAGCAGCTATTAAAATAGGGAAAATGAATTTTGCCAGACTAGACAATACCAGTTTCTGAAAGTGCAATGAATGAATTACCAAATATATAAAATGTAAAAAAAAGTTATCGGCTCTATTTTAAACAATTTACACTTTTCGGAACTGAAAATGACCAAGTGGAGCTAGCACTTTTTTGAAAAGTGCACATCTGGAGTAAGGCCAAGCTGTATACTCTATAACCCACATTACACCCATCAATCAGACACCAAAATAAAGGGAATTAAAGGTTCTTTGAATTATACCTAAGATATACAAGGTCTTTTTTAAATAGCCAGTATAACCAGTGAGGAATGCAGGGGAAATTCATTTTCTTTAAAATTCTAACCCTATGCAAAATGCGAAACTGTAGAACGCCACCAAAATGGTAAGTATTATAATCATGATTTCTTTAATCTGCTGACAGACTCGATGAAACTTGACCCGGTACTCACCATTTCTGTTAACAGTCACATGACTTCACAGATCTCGAGAACAATTACAAGAAACTTAGTCTGGTTCCCTGCTTCGTATGCTCCTTGCATGAGACAGCACATGTCAATGTGGTAGTCACGTGATAAAACAAAACTCTGAAAGTTGGTCTCGGAATAAATATAGAGAATTTTGTGCTCTTTCATTCTGTATTTTTATTACAACCAGTATACGACTTTCAGTTAATATTTTTTTCTACAATATTTGAAAATGACGGTTGTGAGATTCTGTGTGCTTGTGCCACTAGCAATGGCTAGTATCAGCTCAAATTTATCAATGCATTAGTTTATCATCTTCCAGCAGATTAAAGACATAACGATTTTAATATGTGCAATTTCTAAAAACTTAAATGATTTTCATATTAGTTTCATGCTGGTATAACTCGTTTAAACAATGTTTAAGCTTGCAAGCCCATCGCCTAAGTGACTATGCATTAATGCCACTTTGTTGGCTTCTTCTGATGGTAGACTGGTTTTCATACCTTCCATATAAAAGATACAGATATCGAGCTGTCTGTGAAATAATAAGTCTACTAGACGAATCGAATCCAATGAGCATTTGGATTGTCTCAACAAACATATTTATGGCAAGCACCCAAATGATCCATACTGCAACCTCCTAATATTCTGGTTAAAACTCGATAAATTTAACTCGCGAATTGTTTCGGGCGTCAAGTTGTGGACAAAACTTTCCTGTTCTTTCCCGACTTTCGTCAATATTTGCAAAATTCAAAGACTTTTTACGGTCAAGAATTTTTAAAAAGTTCTCCCAACTTTTTAAAAACGGCTACTATATGTTTGATTGGCGTTTAGCCAATTACCACCCCTCCCCACCAACACACATGCATTCACTGAATTTTTATTGTTAATGCTATACCACAGTTTGGAACATACACAGTTTTGCTATACTGCAGTTCAGTAAATTCGGTGGTAGAGAGTTGTGGACCCCAACCACTGAATTAAAACAAGGGAGAGAGGTATTTTTAAAAACATAACTGACACTATTTATCTTGACAATTATTTTTGTCGAATAATTATTTTACAAGCATTTTCACAGTGTCAATTAATTGGCATTCACCCCCTGAGATGTCGCAACAAAATGCAAAACATTTTCTTCCACAAACCTGATTGTCATTAACATAAATATCTTTTCAACCCAACAATGAAAGCATGGTTGCAAACATTTTCCTATTATTGATTGTGTATGTGTGTGTGTGTGTGTGACTCAGTCACATTATCCTGACACCAGGCTGACCAGTCCTAAAACTAACCTCTTAATGCTGAGTGCCAAGTGAGGCAGCTGTTTTAATAGTAACATTTTTGTAAGTCTTTGGTATGACTCGGCCAGGGTTCTAACCACTAGGCCACCAGAGCGGTCATTATTGATTGGCAACACACAGAAAAACACTAAAGTATTTGTGCCAAGTCATATTTTTCTATGTATTCACTGCAAGCTGATGTCCATGAGCAGGCATGTTTGAAATGATGGGGAGAATGGTTATCCTGTTTAATAAAGGATCAAAATTCTGCAGAGATCTTTATGATATTAGCTCATGTTCCAAATATGACCAAAATCAGATAAAAAATATGGCCTCCAAATTGTTAACAAGCTCAGTAAACCAGATGCAATACTACATCATTAATAAGCATATACCATCCATGATCTTAACTAAAGAAGCCTAAATTCCAGGTCTCATAAAAACCAGATAAGAAATATGGCCTTTAAAGGGTAACAAATTTAGCCAATCAGATGGAACTGATATATAATATATATGTCTCTAACTCGTTAAAAAACTTGTCTAAGATCTTGATTATACAAGTCTAAAATCCAAGTCTGATCAAAATTAGATCAGAAATATTGCACCCAGAATGTTAGCAAGCTCAGCCAATCAGATCACCTCATCAATATATATGCTTCACACTCAATGAACATGTCCAAGATCTTGCTCATCAAACTCAAGTGAGATATTGAGGACACAAGCCCATATTCTAAGTTTGATCAAAATATGGCTTCCAGAGTGGCAACAGGCAATTTTTAATGGATGGATAAACCATGAAGGATAACATAAGATGCACCATGGATTCAATGCCATGACACAAGCTCCCCATACCTTAATGTCAGGTGAACTAAAAAAAAACAATGTGTCAATTTACCTTGATGCTTGGATGGACTCTAAACCAATGCCTAAACTTTACTCAGAACAATCATGCTGACTTTTGAAAAATTATTTCATTTTCGATATTACATACCCTCGTCATAGCATTGCAATCATCCATTTTATAAATGGGCTAACAATCATTGACAAAAGAGTCTTACATGTATTCGCATTCCATCATCTACAGGGTAAGACCCTAATAGGGCTTCATCATTGTGTAGTTTACATATCAGCTCATTGTCTTTATTGTAAACCTCTAGTTTCATGTTTCCAGACGATGATCCCGTCAGGAGCTCCAATTTTCCCTGAAAGAAAAAGGGAGAATAAATTGAGTCACATGTTGCATTTTTCCTCAATAACTTACAAAATACAGTGTTACCTGTATTAGCAGACACCTCAATGTAAACTACACCTACTCATATGGAAAATATTTTAAAATCCCTGGTTGTATTAAAAACAAACCAGGCCAAAATGAGCTTTTGCGAGAAAAAGATTAAATTATTATTAAAGAGCGAGAAAAATGTGTAGGTTGGCCATGATTAAACTCTTTACCTTGCTAATAATAGCCAAAAGAACTGCCATAGAACAGCACAAGAAATCAATGTATTTTATGATGACCCCAGATATATTGATGTATTTATTTTATTACATAGTGAAAATTTCATGGAAAAGGTTACAATGTTGAAGTTATGACAATGTGAACTGGTATATAAGATATATAGTGAGTCTCATAAAGGGCAGACACTAGTCATCCATGTCCAACCAGCTGCCTGTATCCCTTGTAAATCATGTGATGCTCTCACCTTTGCCAGCAATAGTACTAGTTGGTAGTATCGGAATGTCTTGGGGTTTGAGAGGCATATTTTTATACATTAATTGCAGAAATTGCACTAAGTCAGGTGCTTTATGACCAAAGTTATGCAAGTCAAGTCATACCAATGCTGGTTCAAATCACAACCTGCAAAATTCATAATCAGCAGCAGCTTTGAAAATATCAAGCAATTTATTTCAATTTGAGAACCACCTGTAATGATAATTGAGAATATTTTCCATGAATGGATGTAAGTTCCTCTGCAACTTCTTGATGTATGCACACCTACCCTCAAGATTTTGGTTCCTATGTGGATTTGTAGTTTATACCCTAAGCTAAAGTAAATGAAATTTTGAAGTATACAGTGGAGTCAGACAATGGGAGGTCATATGGGATTCTTAAATATGCTCCTGGACAAAATAAATTTTAGCAATTTTTTTGTGTTTCTGAAGAAATCATACTTCATATAATATGCTTACAGAAAATCAGCAGACTTGCCTTTCTTCCTAAACAAGACGTTTATATCAAGGTGTGCCTGTTTGGAGGTCCCCTTCTTATAAGGGCACCACTTCTGCAGAATGAAAGTGGTCTTATAAAAGAGATGACCTTTCTAGAGGGGGTTCACACAGATGTGAGCAATAATTAAATCAGGGATCGTAATGGGCTTCGCCAATGTCGCAAATTGCGATTTTTTTTCCTTATTGGCGACAAAAATATCCCATCTGGCGATTTTTTTGGCGACAGACTTTTTGTTTATTTAATTTGTACATACAATCATAGATTTGGACTGGATAAATTAAAAGGGAGAACGAAAGGAAGCCACAATCTTGACTAAGCAATGCATTGGAATCAATCTGTTACACAAACAATCCTTTGTCTGTATTGACAACCCCATCTTTACAGTGCATTGTTACATCATAATCTGCTTATGCTGACATCTGGGCTGAGTACTATATGCTGTGATACAGTCAATCATGCTACCGAACTATACCTACAACTGACCGGCTTCTGAAGACGCGAATAGAACAGATACAATTAATTGAATGGCTAAATCTTCTGTTGGTTTTTTTTTTTTTTACATATACCAGTACAATAGTTTTGCTGAACCCTCACAGAAAACTGATAACCTTTGAAGTACCGACTACTGTGTATAAATACAAAGCAATGGAAAAATCTCAATCACAATTATGTCTGTTGCCAGTGCAGCATTTTACTCATTGATCTTTTCCTTTTGCCATCAATCCGTGTTACGGCTGCTGAGACTTAAACTCCGAAACAAGAAATAGCACAAAAAAAAACAACAACCAGTTTTGCATAATTAATAATAATTGTTTATTTCTCAAAATACAAGAGTGAAAGAATCTCTAAATTGGGTGTGAATTTATGCTTATATATACGGTCCAATATTGCCAGGTGTTGACTCGTGTAAGTTTCATTCGTGGGAATGGAGATCCTATTTTGTTTGTCGAGAAAATTTATACAGCATTCAGTGATCATTCTTGGGATTTAGGAAGCAATTCACTACAAGCTTTGTGAAGCTAGCCATAAGGAGGTGGGAGGCTGCTGATAGACTACTGGTGTCACCTGTCAGTGCTGTGGACTGTGAACGTGGATTCAGTAAGATGAACCTCATAAAAACTGACATCAGAAATAAACTCTGCATCTCATCTCTCGAGAATTTCATGAGAATCAGCATGTACAGATGTGAAAAATTAGACTTTGAAACTGCATTCAACAAGTGGGCAGCCCTAAAATTGTGACGGATCTTCATGTAACACTTTGTAACATTTTGTTAATGCTTGTTGTAATTAAAGAATTAAGTAACCCATCTTTTGTAATTTTCATTGCCTGTTACATTAACAGACTAAATTAACACTTGGAAAAATGTACACTACTTGTTCTGGCGACACTTTTTGAAAATTGGCGACAAAATATTGAGGTTGGCGATTTTTTTGGCGACAGCTTTTTAAAAGCCAGGACCATCCCTGATTAAATGTAAAATATGAAAGGCATAACTAATTTTTAAATATTTAGCTGTCTATGATCATATAACTATATAGTGGTGATTATAATAAAACACTAAGTTTCTGGATCATGTTTTTGCACTGTTCAGTTGGGTACATTTCCAGCTGATTTCCTGAGCTTATCCAAATACTACTGGTTGGAATCATTGGGTGTAGACTATACACAGCCATGTGTGACCTGGTTCAGCATGTGAGGGATCTATGCACCTTGTTCTGATCTCTGTCTACATGAAAATGACATTCTGGTGGATTCTGCAGCAGAGTGGAAGGAATACCATATGTGGGATCATTTATGTTGAACTTTATTACTGTATAATGTTTGTTACCCGACTGACACCGTATAAAAACTTTGTGCTCATAATATCTTTCTGCCTATTTTTGGATGGTGCATTTTATATATTCATAGGCATTGTGAACAGCAGTTTCATATATTTATAACTGTTTTGAGAACAGTCCATCTAAATATTTCTCATATGTTAATAGCATAGCTACATAATTTCATTTTAGCATAATTTAAAAACTGCATACCCAAGTGAACAGAATGGTTTCGTATGTCAAAATTATAGAAGTTTCATATCTGTTAATAAAATAATATTATAATCTACATGCTTATATGTACAAAATAATGCATACTGCTGAAAAGGCAAGGTATAATCATTCTATTGTAAGGGCAGATAAATCCAAGAAACACATTTTAAAAACTACTCAATACTTCCTTCAAAATTCAGTGCATCATTCAAGTAGCAGTTGAGTATTTAATGCATGTGTAGACAATCTGTAAAAAGCACATGTCTCATCTAAATTTGTATATCAGATCAAAACTGTATGTCTACCTGAATCTAGCGTCTCCAACCCATGGCCATCAGGCAGCATAGTTCTTCACAATTTGTTGCCCAAGGCCATGTAGGCAATCCATTTGAAAATATGCATTTTAACTAATACTTATTCCAATATTCTGTATTGCCTTCTGATGATTATTTATGTATCAAACACAATATGCAGATATCTTATTTAACAATATTATTACAACCATGTAATAAGCATGTTATTAGTGTCATGTAACAATTATTTGGTATTTTTGTATTCAATTAATAATCTGTTCCTGCTTATGCTGCCCACAACCTTCAGCATTTTATCTGTTTTGGCCCCCAGCCCAAAAACGGTTGGACACCCTGACCTAGATGGTTAGAATTGCACTTCGTGTTCAAATTTATTTAACATACAGTGTAAATAATTTTTACAAAAATTTACAACTGGTCGTTAAACTCAGTTTTTTTTAATAACTGGTAATTCAAGCTATTCTCTATCTCTTCAATGGTCTAAAACCCATTAGGTCTAAATTCCTTGTTACAAAGCCATTCAGCTGAAATGTTAATATGACTTTCTAGATGGTCACCATATTCTGCAAGTTTCTTCTTGATTGTCGGACATTCTTATAATTCCCACATTATTCTTACTTTATTATTAAAGCATATAGTTGCTTATAAGTTGGATCCAAATGCAAGCTGCAAAGACCCAGATCTGCCACCAAATACAATGACAGATCTGGGTCACTGTAGTTTGTCAGAAGCCATCTACAGAACAAGCAACAATGGTCAGGATCCATGTTGTTTACAGTTGGACTAGACTTATAAGTGAGTGTATATCAGAGTCACACATTGCATTATAACAGGATATGGCTGTCCATACCTAAAAAAAGTTAATCTCCTCTTTCATGTCATGACATTTACATTAAGTTGCGGGTTTAATGTCATTTTTTAGCACATGATTGGCCATACATGGCAATCAGTATACCATGTGGAGGAAGAACCCAGGAAAATCCAGAAGAACCACTGACCCACAGGAAGCAAATGTCAAGCTGTCTCACATACCCACATCTGGTGAGCTCGAGAATCAAACCCAAATGGACAGAGGTGAGATTGCAATCATCGGCAAAGGCGAGAGCTTTAGACCACTTGTTACCTGTGGTCCCCTTTCATTAGGTAACAATAAATTAAAATAGTGATTCAAATTGATCACTATATATTTTCTGTCAAATGAGTAAAGCCCTCAGTATTATAAAAATTTAATGAGTAGCGACTTCAAAACCCTTCTTTCTTGACATACCCTTTGGAACAAGTCTAGATAGTCAAATTAGTATTCATGTTGTATTTTTATTTCTATAAAGACTTCTTGAACATATCTGTAACAATAAAAGTTTTACTCTGGCTTAAATTTTATGAGTGTGCTTTGTGTTTGCTTCATGATTTTGCTTTCCGGTGGCCTAGTGGTTAGAGCATCTGCCCCGGATATGGGAGGTCATGGGTTCGAACCCTGGTCAAGTCATACCAAAGACTTTTATAACTGGTGCTAACAGCTGCCTTGCTAGGCGCTCAGCATTAAGTGGTTAGTGTTAGGACTGGTTGGCCAGGTGTCAGGATAATGTGACTTGGTCTGACATCATGCTACATGTCTGCGGCTACGCAAAGCGTAACGTTAGATATCAGCGTTTATTCTTAAATAGGTCGCGTGACCAAGGAGACAAGTGTCCTGCCTTGTAGTTATTATATAGTACATGTATGACAGGTCAATTGTTAGTAACGACAGGAGCACCTGTGTACCATAGCACGTGTACCTTTAAATCAGCTATTGTCATATTTTTCTGGAAACGCCTTTCTGAACCGAAGGTATTTACAGAGCTGGTGATGATCACACTGACCATACTTTGAGTGACAACTGTAATGTTTTGGGACATGTTTACATCTGCTCTATAAGCGCTTCCCGTCGACTTCCCGTACGCCCGAAAGAACGTTTTCTCACGTACCCGGAGTGACAATCGATCCGTAGTCTGGTACACAAACTGTTGTCACATGACTCTAAGTCTATTCATGGTGTGCGTGTACCGTAACATTCTTGAAACAAGTTTAAAGTGCATTCATTCTATACTAAAAGGAAGGGTACCAGACTAGATTAGTCGGCTGAAATAATTGTCTCAACGTTATAATGATCATTGTTCTCTCTTCTTTTTTTTTAAACGAAACAAAATCTTTCAACCTAAGTTTTAGCTTTCAAATGAAATTTTGTTTTGTTCAAGAAATAGCAACTTAATCGAAATACTAATGATGTCATGACGAGATTTGCTTCGATGTTGGATTGAAAGATGGCGGCCACGAGAAAGCGGTGGTATGTTGGTGAAGATGGGTGTATACCCATTGGAGAACCTGCCGCCAGTGTTACATACCACTCGTCGTTGAGTTCCATCATAGTGGCAACAAAGGAGCCCGCCATTAAAGTTTATGATGTTACTTCGGGCTCTGTTTTACAGAAATCGAACTTGTCTGGTGAGGAAATACTGTACCTGGTTTGTTTGTGTGTATGTTGAGTGTATATTAAGGTGCTTGACAGTTGTTTAAGCATTTTATGTTGCAGCATTTACAATAGGAAGAGTTAACGCAGCTCGTTTCAAAAAGTATTGACAAACCGTTTACAGGCACGACATTCTCTTTTTAATCTAAGCCCATCAGGTATTTCGGTGCGTGTTTCATTTATAGGATTTTGTCGTTCACCTTCGTCGAAATCCTTTTACAAATTACAGGTTCAAAAGAACATAATCAGGAAAATGATGTGCAGTTGACCTGGTTGACAACTTTGAACTAATGTCAATGTTGATATGAAAGTCTGTATCAGAAAACATAGCTTAGCCTCAACATGTACTAATATTGTACCCTAGCCCTACATGTAAGACCTTTACGCTGATATTTATGTTTGGGCGTCAGGGTCTTACCGCCTAACCAACAGTGCTGTGTAGTGTGTTTTAATGTCAACTAACATCGTAAGGAAAGTCAAATCTTCAGGATTATCTCACACAACTGGCAACTAAAATAACGACGCTTTTCAACAAAGTATAGTCATACTGTTTTATGACAACAACATGGACTTTACTTTCTCTGATGTCTTTTCTCTAATAAATTTTCACAAAAGAAATGGACCTGTTTTCAAGTTTGATTGGCCTACATTTCAGTTGATGAAAGCTGGGAATGCCGAAATCGGTTAAGTTGAAATATTACTTTTTAACAAAACAAATAAAAATATATTAGGCCTATTGGAACTGTAAAGTAATGTTTCGTTTTGTTCAAGAAACATATCTGGCACATGAACATACTTAAACATACTTCGGTATACCTCGACTATCTTTTGCATTGCAACAAATTCAAATGTATGTGAACGGAACATGAAAATGCGACCATTTGCTAGTGTCATATTTTCATTCCGCCAGGATAAAGACAGCACAATAAGTATATTAATTACACATTAATTAGTGGAACAGTGTCTATATATGCTGCCAAATGTGTGAGATATTCCTGAAACTTTGACTACTTGTTACGATGTCAGTGACATCGGAACATACTATACAAGGACGTTATTTGGATAGTAAGACATAACACTGAAACAAAACCAACATGTGCTATGTCTTACATTGTAGGACTAATTGTACTCCAACTTAGTCTGAGTTTCCTCCAACCCTTGCCACCCCATTTTTGATATTTGGACATCTATGTTGGGGCATAGGGTCAAAGTCCACTTTGTATCAAAAAGTTGGAATTCGTCGACACCATTTGGTGTTGGCATAGGGTAGCTGGTCTAGCAAACTTAAATGACTTTTCATCGAGATATACCTGTATGAAATCAATAGGAATATGATTTATCTTCTCAGAAATTGCGAGCATAGCATTCATTATATCTTTAATCTGCTCACAGACAAAAGTACACCTTTGCTTAAACTTGACCTGGATCTTGCCATTAGAATTCCTACGCACATGACTGCACAGATCTCTTACCCTACCTGTCAGTGACATCAGAGGTCATATAGTCACATGATATCAACAATAAACCATTTGTAGTGTTGCCGAGGGAATACAAATTGTACATATAAAATAAAGTCATGTAACCTTTATAGAAAAATGAAATAACCCAAACTTCTCAAAATATTTATTCTGAAAACAATGACCGGAAATATGTAAATGTTGCAGCAACTTGAAGAAAACCAGATTCACTAAGCAGAGAGCACAGGTCGATGCAGTAGTCACGTGATACCAACAAAAACATTGCTGACACCTCCTCAGTACTTGTTGAAAATTGTTTTTCACCGTGCTGTGAGGCTGACACATTTCTGGTGGTTGTTATAAGAATAGATATGTTTAGAATTAAGTGTGCATTATATTTATTTACAAACATTATGTGGCCTAGTGGTTAGATTGTCCACCTTGGATGCGGGAGTTCGTGGGTTCGATCCTTGGCCAAGTCATACCAAAGAGTTACAAAAATGGTACTAACAGCTGCCTCACTTGGCACTCAGCATAAGATGTTAGTGTTAGGACTGGTTGGCCTGGTGTCAGGATAATGTGACTGGGTTCGACATCATGCTACATGTCTGTGGCATGATGCTCCAGTGCTAGACATCACTATAATCTGTTAGACTGTAGACATGGTAGCGATATGACTGAATTTTTTTAAAAGCACACACACACAAACTATATATATATAACCATCGATGTACTTTTGTCTTGTCTGTCAGTGCATTAAATATATTATAAATATTATACTCACAGTTTTTGAAAAAACAAATCATATTCTTATCTACTTCAAATGGCTATATCTTGATGAAAAGTCGTTCAAGTTTGTTAGGCTGGCTAGTAAGCTGTTATCCTTATGCCAACACCAAAAGATGATTGCGAATTCCAACTTTTTGATAGGCAGTAGAATCTGACCCCACACCCCAACATAAATGTCCCAATATCAAAAATGGGGTGGCAAGGGTCAGAGGAAACTCGGACAACCCAACTTTGTGGATGGGGTACAAACATGAGCTTGTGTGTATCAACAAAGCAGATGGGTGTGATTTTCACCTGGTGCTTTTTCATCCTATTGTCAGATATTTTTAACATGTTCTTTACAAACACTCAAAGAAATTAAATAGTTCTCTTATTTAATACCAGAATCGCTGCATTTCATTGTAGAAATATGTAACATATCATTTACCTTATCCGATATTTTGTTTCAGATTGTCTGTCATAATAGTTCAACTGATAACTGCATCCGTTTTCAGCCTCATTTTGGGTGCCAAATAAGGACATTGCTGCCTTATAAGTTATTTAGAATTGTAAACAGATAATAGTAAATATGGTTTATTAAATAACATATCGTAGAATATCCAAATATGGCACAGAAAACCTTGTTTGGAAAAAAAATTACTGTGAGGATCTTGTGTTATGTCACGGTGGAAAAAGTATGGTTAGAGTTAATGCATCAGTATAATATACCTGATACATGCTTAGCCAAGCTTCCTGAAAAACTTACCTCTATTTAGGTAGTAGATTTTAACTACAGTCATCTTTTTGTCTTTGACAATCATTTATTTGCTTCATTGTAGGTTATAGGACCATACTGTAGCCTCAACCACACACAAGGCTGCTTTTAACATTTTGATATGTGATTTAATTTATAATATAGTATCTAAATAAAATTCTGAATGAAGTAAAGAAATTTCTAGTTTGCACAACATCACTTTTTATCTTATCGATGTCTCCATTACCATGAGACCATTTTTGTCTGTTCATATTGTTAGTGGTCATATTGATTTTCGTTAGAGTGCTGCTTCATTTTGGCTGCTAAGAAGGTCAGATATGTTAGTGTGAACATAAAAATGAAATACAGAAAAATAATGAGCTAGATGTATTCTAATGCAATGTGTGATAATTGTACACCATCTTGGTTGCATTGTAATTGCCCATAACAAAAAAGGTTTTAATTGTTTTTGTTTTCACTCCTCACCGTTACTTACTAGGGTCTTTTCTTAGTGGGTGAATATCTAGGCTGTTACTTTTATATAAATTTCCATCTGGTCTCATGGAAATAGTTGATATTTTTTTTATTGTTTTGCCAGAGAACTGGAATTTTCTGTTCTGGATCTTCCTCTCATTTAACTTTAGTCTTCACTCATTCATCTCCCTCTTCACCAATCATTTAGCAATGTTTTAAATAATTTTTTCTTTTCTTTTTATTGATTAAAAAAACCCCAACTAATAGTTCATTAAATGAATTATAAATTGTCATTTATTTATGCAAGTTTCTTCCTTCCAAAAATAAAACAAAAAAGAAAATTAGTCTCTTATGTCATCAGTTTAGTGTGGAAAATACATTAACACTGGCCAGGCTTAGCTAATATAGGTATGTGAGAAAGATTGCCAGTATCTTCCTGTCGCTTGGTGGTTCTATCTGGGCTTTTCCTAACTGCTCTGGTGGCCTAGTGGTTAGAGCGTCCACCTCGGATGCGGGAGGTCATGTGTTCGATCCCCGGCCGAGTCATACCAGAGACTTACAAAAATGCTACTATCAGCTGCCTCGCTTGGCGTTCAGCATTAAGAGGTTAGTGTTAGGACTGGTTGGCTTGGTGTCAGGATAATGTGACTGGGTGGGACATCATGCTACATGTCTGTAGCATGATGCCCCAGTGCTAGACTAACTATAAACTGCTACATTGCAGACATCATAGCAATAAGACTGAAAAATTGTTAAAGCTGTGTTAAAAGTCAAAATCACATCACATCACTGGGCTTTTCCTGGTTTCTTCTTCCACCGGTTATACTGGCCACAATGTATATCCTCTCTTGTGCTGAAAATGACATTAAACCCCATAACAACAACTACAACTTTAACACTACCAGTAAGGTGATGTCTTCACAATCAGTTCTGCTGATGAGGAACAGTGTCAAATTTTCTTGTTGCAAAATTTCATTAGATATAGATGACCAAGTTCACATTGTTGTCAATGTATCACATTGGCAATGGGTGGTGGGTCAGTTTGTCAGTAAATACCAAGGTGGATGTTAAAAAGAATAAATAAAAAAAAGAGACTTTGATAACTTTATTAGCAGCGATGAATATACAAAGTCTGTCCAATTCTGACACCATGATTATTTGAATAGTAATATTTCCGTTCTAGGTATGTATAACACTATCTTTCCAGAAGTAGGTAACTGACCTATATTTCATTTTTTAAAAATACTTTTCTCAAACTTGTTTGTTTTAGAATCGATATGTTTTGCATTTCTAACGTGTATGTTTATTGACCAAGGTGAATAGTAATTGCAGAGAACATTATGTACATTTCCCCATACATCTGCTCTTACTGGTGGTTGAAATTCAATACAAAATACCAAGTTAATTGTTCACCAAAAAGCAAGCTTTTCTCTCAGAATTTTATGCTAAGAAATCTTTATTTTTTAAAATTTATATCATTGTGACCTAACTGATTAGAATTTTCTTTGAGATTCTGGCAATTTGTTTTATCTCATGCTGGTAGTATGCAATACTACTATCTTCTGGCAACTCGAGTATTTCAACTTCCAACATAGTTACACTATTGTTTATTTTTTTAATTATTATTATTGTTATTTGTTTTTGTTGTTAATGTTAGTAAGCATCAGCTTGAACAGAATTTACTAGAGCATAGCTCAGCTTATTCATGGCAAATTCCAAGTTGTGGTTTTGGTATGGTTGGAATATCGTATACTGTAGTACTGAAAGTAGAAAAGCTCTTGTTTAAGACTGGTGTCTTTTCTATATTACATTTAACTGATTAGGCCAGAACTGTTGTTGTCATACGTTGGGTGACAGTCTGTATATACGTTTGAAGTAAACAAAATTATTTCATTCCTACATTAAGTTCAGCTCCAAAATCATTATTTGTGTTCAGATATAATTTGAGAGGAATTATTTATTTAAAAATTATTTGTTGGAATTACAAAGTGTTTATTTACATTTTGGACAAAATCACCCTTTTGGAATTATTGTGTGAATTCATTCAAGGACATTTTGGATGATATTATTGTGATGTATCAAAACTATTGGCACATCAGCTCATCCAAGACTGTTAGCACATTCAGTACTGAAATTCCTTTGTACTCACTAGACTTTTAAGACTGTTTGGGATTTAGTTCACAATACTGTACGTTCCTTCACACTTTATTCATGGGAAATAAATTATTTGCTGAATTTTGCAAAGCCTGTTGGTTTTGCCTTTTTCTGTTAGTTTAAGATCATTGCATCTTAAGACCAGTATGGGGCTGGCTATTTAGTACATACACAAGGAAGGGGGTTTAACCTGAATGTATATGCTCGCATGTGGGGGTGGGTGGTCTACCGATAATGTAGTAATCTACACATAGGAAACCGGGGGAGGGTGAAACCTCGATAATTATTTAATATGTAACCTGTTCAACTGGGTTCAGTAGGCATTTAAATTTTAACGGACACTAGACAAACTTTTTATAGCTTATTTCTTTGTTACTGCAGGTTATTTCTTTGTTGCCGCCAGACATTCAACATCGGTGGACTAACAGTTTTATTAGAGCGCTCTTAAAACTCACTTATTTCGACTGTAAGAACAAACATAAATACCTAATAATGTTCCCTACCTTAAATATGTTCAGCATGTTTTTTTATGTTTTTTATATATTTGATGGTGCTTTTTTTATTGTAATAATATCATTGTATATGGGTTTTTTTAATGTTATAGGTGTTGTCTAATGTTGTAAAGCACTTAGAGCTTCTAAAGATTAGGCGCTATACAAAGTCTTTATTATTATTAATATTAAACACGTTAATATTATTAATCCTTGATCATTTCTGCATGGATTAAACATAGGCCGTTCTGTAAAATTTGGGGTGTGGGTGGTGTGTGTCAATGGTATGTACACAGGTGGGGGTGTAAAAATAAAAAATGAACGTGTACATGGGGCAGGGGTCAATCTTTGCCAGAGTACTGCGTACATACTAAATGGTTGGCCCCTATTATGCTGATATATCATTAAACCCCCATACTAATACTACTACTCATCCTCAAGAGGTCGTTTATTTAAAAGATATTTTTTTGCAGACCACATATGCCATGGGTGAATATGGAATGAAGTGGACAAATGACCACTGTATTGACAACTAATCCACATTTTCTTGTTTAAATATTGATAAATTATCTATGTTCTTTGATGTAACATTTCATGGATTGGAGTAAACAGACAAGTTTTGTGACATCAAACTTTTGTATTAACACCCAATCAGCTAATTTTTGCTGCAGATTTAATTTTTTTTAATGAATATTCATTACTCATGCAAAAAATTAAATCCCTGACAGAAAATACAGCTTTACAGCACTTACCCACTAAAATGTTTCTCATGGAACTAATTTAGTACAATATGTTTGTTACAGTTTTTCATATTTGTACACATTTTAATCAGAAGAAACTGAATCAATACATTTGTGTATTACATTCATGAAAACTGGCTTAAGCATATTGCAACATTATTTAGTTGGACAAAATGAACATCTATCATGTTTTTTTTACTGCTGCATGAAAATTTAATATCTGATTCAGAATTATTTGAAAAAGTTAAATTTTTTTTTGTTTAGCTGCCAAGGGTGATGCTCTGCATTGTGTCTTCCTGCCCAAAAAGGATAGGATCTTCTTTTCTGATAGTCGAGCTGTGGGCGTGCGGAAGGATTTGCATGGTGTTTTAATGCTGGACACTGCCCTACAGACACCAGTGGCCAAAACAGAGGATATTGTTAAGTTAGAACTACCCCTGGCTGAGGTACGACACAAGGAATAGAAACTAAATTAAATTTTCTCATTCTATTCAACCACAGGTTGGGAAACTTAGTAACTACTAGCAAATTTTAGTGACCATTTTCAAGTTTCAGTTTACCAAACTCTAATTATTTGGCTGACTCAAACATAGAGAGGAGAAATGAATTTAGTGGGGAATTAATGGTAGAATGCGATAAAAAGGTTTTAATTAGGGCAAATTAAAGAGTGATTACAAAAAAAAGTGAGGTTAGTTTTAATTTTATCAATAGGTCTGTCCAGCACAACTGTCAACAGTCATCATCTGCTTCATCTTCATTTCAGCCACTAAAAGTTGTTATCTGGAGTTGTGTAAATTGTCTTTCATTGTATTAGCTGGTCTCATATTTCAGTGCTAAAATAAATCTGATAGGCTGATGCCCAGGATCTACGTTTAGATTCGGTCCTGTTTTCTAAGTGAGGTGTCTGTTGTGCTTGTCAAAAAAAATTATAATTTGCCTGAGGAAACTTTGATTGCGGTGATGAAATGTGTAAGCATATTTTCAAGATGTTGACATACCTGCCACAACACGGCACAATCTAAATCAGATAGCCACTGTAGTACGTGAAATTGAAATCTGATTTTGTACTCTCAAACCTCCTGACATGGCCTTGTTTACAGAAAACATAATTTTCGGTAATATTTTTTTCAAAAATACCCCCCCCCCCCCCATTTTCAGTATATGCCTGTGACATGTAGAATGAATAAAACATCAGGTATAAACCACCATTTCACATATTATTTAATTGGCTCACAATAGCTAGTGGGATATGTTTGAAAACTGCAGTGGGTGAGCCCATTGCGCTAAGTTTTATAGGTAGGATCAGGAAGTGGAACAATCCATTATAGGTAAATTAAAGATATGCTAGATGCTTGTACAAGAATAAAAGTTATTACATACCTTTGCTTTGAATTAAGAATGTTTAAACCATACGTATTATAATTTTGACAAGTCTGTGAAGAGTGGAAACGTTTCTTTTGAAACTGAATATATAGAATGCATAGCATGGCATGGTGATTTCAGTCGTTGGAATAGTGTTAAAATGCAATTCATATTTGAAGCCAATTTAGGAAGCAACTAGCTCTCGGCAAAGCTGAACAAAGTAAAAGAACATGCCCTCTAAAAAAAGAAAAGAAATGGTAGGATGTTATTAATTCTTTACACATACTGCAAATAATACATTGAAATACCCTAGTGAGTGTAGTGATGAACGCTAATGCCACTTTCATTACCTTGTTATGAGTCTATGCTCTTAGAATAATTGATAGAAAAGAGTGAAAGACAACAAGCTTTGTAAAATTTAACATAATTTATTTCCCAAGAATGAGATGAAAAGAACTTTGGGTATTGTGAATTAAATCCCAGAATAATCCAAGAATTACAGACACAAGTCCTAACAGTTTAAAGTCCTGAATAAAACTCAGTACAAGTCCGGAAGAAATCCAAAAACTGAAGGGGATGCCATGTCTGTTATAGCTTTTAGAGTGTTGATGTTTCAACGTTTTTTTTGTTGAATCACAGAAATATAATTCCAGGTATGAATACACTATAAATTCCAGTGAATGTCTCTATCCAAGAATTTTATAAGAATACTTTTGTATTTCCAGAGAAATACTCACTTGAATTCAATGATTTGAAGACAATAAAATTTAGCCCAACTGGTCACAACATAATACAACTTGAAAGTGCTCATGTTAAAGCACAAATAACCAAGTCCTCACAATCACAAGATTATATTGTTCCCTACTTGACCTCAGGTCACAATTTGCATTTTCTTTATTAAAAAAACCCTTTACCTAACGGAAAGTAACCTTCTAAAATGTTCCTGATGTTTACAAAACAGTAACCTGGATTATGTGTAATTCATTTCGGAAACTCCAAAACTTTGACCCATATAAACATATTTACCTCTTCTTTTAGTAATGATTCTGATATTCAGCTCATACACAGAGGGAATAATTTAGCAATGTAGTAGTTGTTTACAATGAATAAAATTAAAAAAGGTCAACATGGGTCAAGCAGAAATGAAGTCCAACATACAATGTTACATTACAATAGCATGTAATAAAAATAAAATATAACTAACAATCAATTGAATTAAATATACATAACAACCTTCAAACCCCTTTGAACCCCATTGAATTTATATTCAAATTGTAGCTATTGTGACATTGTGTGACAGAATCAAATTAAGGGAAATTTTATGCATGTGGAAATTTGAGTTGCGGGCTTGTGGCATTTCAGTCAGGGTTCGTGAGTTTATTTAAGTTAGCAGCCCAGGGCCTGTGTCAAAATATTTTTTTACTGATAAAGGGCCTTGACCTTGATTTTAGTTTATATTAATAGAGCCTTAGCTATATCATAGTTTGTGGTAGTTGAACAGATGGTGATTTTACTGCTGACTACATTTGTCTCTATGTCCTTGTTATTCTGTACCTGTACCATTAACTGAGGATATCTGAACGAACAGCAATCCATCAAAGTCATGATTGTTCATATTCCTCTGTATTAAACTGGTCACTTTAAATTGGCTCTAAGCTAGCAGTCTCGCAGCCAGAAAGGATTATGCTGTAAATTGAATTGCACCTGTTGAATCGGGGATTTCAATAGTCATGTACCCTTGGGGTTTTGAAACTTGGAATTTAAATATGATTCATTTTTAATGTGCGAAAATTCCATCCTGTGCATCTTTTTGACACGCATATACTTGGGCTGGAAAATCAGTCTTAATTACCTTTGATTTGCCTATGGCTTAATTTCTAACTTAGAGTGCACTGTCCATAACAAATTTACTGCAGGAGACACTGATTGAAATTTGCTCCACAACAGTTTACACCTTGATGGCTAATAATATCACTTCAGTGGAAGATATATATGAACTGGGTAGAGCTAACAGTTCATTGATGTCTTGCTTAGGTGCAAATGAATTAGGTTGGATTGTTTTGAGATTTTAAGTTTATGGTAGAGGAATATGAACAATCATGACTTTGATGGATTGCTGTTTGTTCAGATATCAGCATTGGTAAATCTGCACATCAAATTATAATCAATTGGTCAGAACTGGTGCATATAGCGGCTCTGGTTATAAAGGTAAATGGACCAACTTGACTTGTTTCATTGGCAATTAGTTTGCTTCATTTGGCGGAGTGTTTAAAACTTCAGAATCATTTAGGACTTCACTGGATACATTTCTGATAAAATATTGGTGTTTATTTGATTGCATTTTAAATTTTAATCAATTAGACAGAATGGGAAATATGGCTTTTTGTGAAGCCAGTTTCAGTGTGTGCTTGTGTTTTATTGGCAGTTAAGTTGCTTCAGCCGGCAAAATGTTCAAAACCTCGAGCTTTTAATTAATGGATCATTCTGAAAAAAAACTGAAAGGACATAACTCCCAGTGCTTACATCTGAACTTTAAAATCACAGTGGTGCAAAGAAGTATATTTTCTTTTCTGTCTCAATCTTGGAAACAACCTGCCAGAAACAGAAAGGTAGTGTCAGCTCTGAGGAGGAGGAGGAGAGTCAATCTCCAAAATTTGTTAGAAACTTTAATGACAAGTGGAAAAATGAACACAATTCTGTGATGTACATCCTTGATATTTGAATAATATAAAATCTTCATGCTTGTATGGGTATAATTTTTGCATTTAAAAAGATTTGGGCAATCGATAATAGAATATGCTGAGAAGTTACAAATATAATAAAATATAAAATAATCATCTATCTGTTTCATATACAGAATATACACATAGTAACAAATAGTTAGAATGAGAAACAATTTTAGAACAATCATATTATATGTTTCTTTCAAACAACTGTACAGGTGTTTTTCATTATTGAGCGCGAGACAAGAAATCTTCATCATCATTTGTTTCCACCAATAATGAGGAATCACAGCTATGGGCTTATGGCTGTCCAAAAGAACTGACTCCTGAGATTTCAGTTTTGACTCGAGATTTTTATTTCGACTCTTCAGATGTTGGGTTAAGGGTCAACTGATTCTTCAGTTTTGAAATCTATTGAGAACCCTGTTGAAAGTTTTTAGCACAAGTATACACCTGTAATTAGACAATGTTAATGTCATGTTGTGGTTGTTGCATTTTGATTCTGAATGTTGCCAGAGAGGTATCATTTGATAGTATTTACTTTCAAATTCTGAGAATTTTGTCACAAATGTGAATATTTTAGTTGCAACTTAGTCTTGTATAGGTTTTTTTTCTGGTAATTTTTTCAAGATCATTTAGCAAATGTACCAAAGAGTTTATGGGTTGGTCTGTCATATGTTATCACAAGTTATTACAGCTCATTAAACTACTTGGATGATTGCCTTGAAACTTTAAACACACATTCATTACATAGTCTAGTTTAGTATTAAAAGAAAATGGTGCTGCTTCGATCTGTGTCATCTCATCACTATTCTTAATGAATGGGAAAACACATTGATATACAGTTTTCACCAAAAGACTTCTTAATATCTCTAATTGGTCCTGAATGAAAATAGTGCTGATCTGACATCCAATGTGACTTTTTTGGCAGCCATCTCAAAAGTCTTGTTGCTACTTTTCCTGAACAGAATGTCATGTTGATATGGGGTTTTTATTGAAAGAACCATGATGTCTTGTTCTAAAAGAAAATGGTTTGGTTACTATTGCAACCATCACGAAAATGTTATTATTACTTCGGAATGGAAAGCCATTTTCAAATGGGGTTTCTCTAAACAACTTATCGTGATGTCTAGTTGGTCCTGAATAAAAATGTTAACAATCTGACATCCAATATGGCCATAATGGCAGCCATTTTAAAAAATCTCCTCCTGAATGGAAAGTTAAATCACCATGGGATTTTCACTGGAAAAATTCTTATCTCTAGTAGCTTGTAAATCAAAATGGTGTCAGCATGGATATGCAAGATGGTCGAACACAGTTGACATGGGTTTTCACCAGAGGACATTATATGTTTAGTTGGTCTGAAATGAAAAGGGTGCTGATCAGACATCCAATATGGTCACCATGGGAGCCATCTTGAAAATCTTATCACTACTCTCCTGACTGGATGGCCACATTCAATAGGGGTTTCACCAGTATACTTATAATGATATATAGTTCATCGTAAATGAATATTTTGCCAATCAGAATCCAACATGCCTGTCACAGTGGCTAATTTGAAAATCCTGTTGATACATCTGGCATTCAACCTTCTTGTATCCAGTTCTAAAAAAAAAAGTCTTGTATCCAAGTACTTGGGCCGCCATAAATCTAGATTGGGTCCATTTAGCATTCTAAGTGACTGCTTCGGTGGTCTACTGGTTAGAACTTCTGACTCGGATGCAGGAGGTCATGGGTTTGAACCCCTGCCGAGTCATACCAAAGACTTAGAAAAATGGTACTGACAGCAGCCTTGCTAGGTGCTCAACATTAAGAGGTTATTGTCGGGACTGGTCAGTCTGGTATTAGGATTATGTGACTGGATGTGACATCATGCTACGTGTCTGAGATATGAAGCCCCAGTGCTAGACATCACTGTTAACTTCCACACTGCAGACATTGTAGCGATATCACTGATTTTTTTTTAAAGTTACGTTAAAAATCCAAATCACATGCACACACAGAGTATTCTAAGTAAGTTGTGCAACTGGCTTATTAAGAAAGGTTTATAAAATTTGTCAAAATCTTGAGAGATCACTCCAGTAGCCTAGTGGTTAGAGCATCCACCTCAGATGCAGGAGGTAGGGTTTCGATCCTTTGTCTAATCATACCAAAGACTTACAAAAATGGTACTAATAGCTGCCTTGCTTTAGAGAAACAAATATATATATATATATATTAATATATATATATATATATTAATATATATATATATAGTTTTTAATCCATGTAGCTAAGCAAGTTGGTAGCAACTGATCCTATTGATGTACAGAGTGGATGTTTTGAGTACTTGTGAGGCATCCACTGATTGAATGTGCTATCACATGACTTAATTGTGAAATATAAAGGTATTGTTTTTCTGGATTGAGATAAAGAACGTCACTTGGCTCTTTGAAGCTTTATAGAGGCCACTGAGTACTTTTTGCTACTGATTATAATGACTTTGAGATGAAACTGAAGACATGTACAGAGATCCCAAGCAGAAATGCTTGCCATAGCTATTAAAAATTATGAATGATAAGAATTATGCAAAAATTGTGTTTGCACCAATTTTTCTTTGTGTGCTAAAGTATTCATTACTGGTGACATCTTAACATTTATATGTGCAAATGTATAGCTTGTAGAGCACAGTTCCCTTGCACAACTTGACATTTGAAAGTCATTGTTTGAGCCAATTTTTCCATTAAAAAAAAGAGAAGGAAAAAAATTAAATTTTGAGACCATTGTTCCTGTTTTATCCATGCTTATTGGTCAAAATTGGAATTTTGTTGGCTTGAACAGAACAGTAAGAAAAACCTCTGCTTGTATGCACACTCTTTCATACCCTTTTTCTCTTAAATTCAGTAAAATCTGGAATTAAATTCTTCCTGTTAATCTGAATAAAGAACATGTGTTGTACATTTGAAAATGCATATAATCGTGATCTGTGCCATTTGCACTTTGATTACCAATAAAGCAGAAGATAAGAGCTGTTCATTCTTGAATGGATGACGTGTATATTTTAAGCATTGCATATCCAGATTGGCATTGGAGGAACATGACAACATTGTTTAAAAAAACAAAAAACTTTGATATAATAGTAAACATCTGATGATCTAAAAGTCAAATCATCAAAGAGTCTCACCATTATCTTTTCTTCCCCCAAATTTTAAATCACCACTCTTGTAAACAAGAAAATGTGCAAATTTTATAGCTCTGGCATGCACAAGGTAGGCCTAATTCAAGACTTTGTTTATGTAAGTGTTTAAATGTTTTTCCTTTTTCTACTCTGCAGGCAGTTCAGTTGTTAAAGTCTCTAAGCCATGCTGAAATATCTGGGATTGATTTTGTTGATGAAGTCATCAAAGAACTTGGGAAACAGATAGAAATTGCACAAGAGGCAACCAAAGGAAACCATAAAACAATCAAGGTAAGTGCTCAGATGAATAAACCAATTATATTGTGTATATATTATAAAGCTTTGATAACTCTAATCTCATTTAAGCAAATACTTGGCAGGCATCACTCAAACGGCTTGTGGAATCCCACTATTGAACTAAATCCTGTTTGTATCCCTCAGAAACTGAAATTTTCTGAAAATTCAAGAGAAAAAACTTGGTATGTTGGCACTTTATCTTTATGAAGTTTTACTGTATATTTTTCATCCCCTGCCTTTTAATGATTGTATTTCTTATGATTTAATGTCTTACTAAGTTAAGTTTGGTTTGGTTTAGTAGAGAAGGAAAGTGTTTTCTCCCTCTAAATTTCAAAGATATTAGACTGTACCTACTCTTAGGAGTGCTTTCCTCTGTAATAAAAGAGGGATGGACAAACCTTCTGGGAGAGAGAAATTGTTACATTCCATGAGGAAGAAACAGCTTTCTCTCAGTTAAAAGTAGGGATTAAGTGTAATTACCAAAATAAAAGAGGGAGGAGCAGCGCCTTTCCTAATATAGAGGGTGTGTCTTCTAGGAAGAAGGTAGTGGCACTTTTTAAGGACTATAGTCTCAAATGCTTTGATTGAGCATTCAGTCTCGTTAACTTAGCTCGTATCATTTGTTCTTTTGTTTTTGGTAATACCTTTACTTAAATATATCATGCTCTTTTCTCGCTATCTTTACTGATCTCATAACACTTTGATTTAGGCAGTGGGAGGAGAATTGACAGCTGCTGCATTGTGCATGCATACAATAAAAATGCTTTATAATCTTTTTAAAAAATATTCTCGTAGAAGGTTAAAATAAAACAAACACATGTTGAAGGTATTATTTTATTACAGTACACCTCTCCCTTGATAACTCGCGCACAGCGGGGTCCACAAACATAGACTGCACTATAAGCAAGGCACGAGTTACTGAGGGACCTCCAAATATTTTTTAAAAAAATCGCTTTGACATCGAGAAAACTGTGGGGGGGGGTGCAGCATTAGGGAACTGGGCTGTTTATTGATTAAATCATCATTTTACAATCATGTCGATAATAATTTTTAATAATGCGCTTTTTCCAATGAAGTTGTTCATGATTCTGTTTAAATAACATTTATTTTCAAAATGTCCAACATATGATAGATCGTTCCAACTGGTTTCAACAAGCATCACATGTACGCGTGTAAAAAAAATCTGTGTATTATGTCATTGCTTTTTGTTTTCTTGATGAGTCTGGTTCCCATAATGGTGTTTAATACTATTCTGCCAAATCGGAAGTCCACAGAGCAATGAACTAGACTAATTGTTGATACTGCATCAAACAAGATTCCTTTTCTCCAAAAACACTTAGACATTTATTTCGTGAGACAATCGCCTATGTCGAAACTCAATTTTTGTATTGTTCAGTTAAAACAATATTGGTGTCATGATTTCATTGAAGGTAATAATGAAAACTTCTTATCATCCTTGAGGATATCTTCAAGTGCCAATTCAAGAATTCTCTGAAACTCGCTTGCCTACAATGGTCCATATCTGTGACATCAAGCTCTTTATTTTACGAAGTATTCATTTTGCTTGGCTGCCTTGTTATCTTTGATAGTTTATGTTATATACACAATAACATTTATAAGTGTTTGACTGATCAAATGAAGTGAATTTACCTGACATACGACCAGGGCCGCTAGATTTTAAGTTTATAGGATTTTTCGTGCCTTTTAACTTTTCTTTTATTCCACTCATTTATTTGATTCAAAAGACATAATTAACTTGGTAATACAAAGGAAGTCAGCTTTTAATTAAGTGCAACAATACAACAAATACTTCCAGAAGTCAGTTATCAAAATATCGTTGGCACTTAATTAGATTCTCAGAGAAATGCTCGCGGACATAGCTGTTACAGTAGATTGATGCATTTTACATTTAATTACAAGAGGATACATTGCATGTATGACGATTACACTTAAAAGGAACTAAAATATAGAACTAGAACACAAATTTCAATTGATAAAAGAATTATTTAATTTTTTATTTATTTATTAAAGTACTGCATCTTCTCGGCGTAAGTGATATTTTCAGTGATAAAAATTTCCTTACGTGTCGTTAATTGCAGAATGTCGTTTGGAAAGAAAATGTAAAAAAATTTATGACCTATTTTTAAATTTGATATTTCATATAGTGTTGATTAAAATGTCCAGGTCCTATCTACTGTTTTCGATGATAAAACGAGCGATACATCAAAGTTTCCGTTACCTGTTTTGATCATGATTTTCTTCAAGTTCAACAAATAGGGATAAATTTTTAGGGTATTTTCTGGTTTAAAAAATGGGAGCCACGCCTAACCCCACATTATAAGCGGGTTTGCAAGTTATCGAGGGAGTGGTGTATTTGAATTGAGCTTACAGATAGCTCAGCATTATGATTGCTAAAAATGTAAGAGGATGAAACTTACTACTAATTGTCCACATTTCTCTTTGAAGGGAATACTGACATAAAGGCTGATGTTTACTTTGAATATTAATGCACTGTATTGCAAAAAAGGTTGGGGTGGTTGGCATAAAATTGAGGCAAGGTGAAGTTATTTCCACTTTTTTGACTTGTTTAGGTGAAATAACAAACTCATTGGTGATTCATTTCGCTTGAGTCACCCTGCCTTTAGTTATATCTTGTAAATTATCAAGATCCGCACCCGAAAATCATATATACACCTTGGCATGAAGAGATAAATGCTGTACGTATATTGTTTCAACATTGGCTTTTGGGCCAGGCCATACCTCTAATGGCATAGCTTGATATGTAGTTGCTTGTTTTGGTCTGATCATAGTTTTAATTAATTTTTATTATTTTGTTTAGTGGGCCACAGTGTGTTTGGAACTGCAACACTGTGCCCTGAAGAATGTGTGCAGTAGCCTGGTAGCAGAGATGAGACGCTTAAACCAGCACAGTCCAGGACTCTCCATTGCTTCCACTGTCACTGACAGATTGGGCTACCTTCTGCCCAGCAGTCAGCCCGAGATCACAGGCGGGCCAGTGGAGCGCACCTTGATGTACAGTGAAGCTGCCAGGCGAGAGACATTCTCCAAGTGGCCTCATATGAATTACAAGTGAGTTGGACATTGATATACTAGCATTGAGAAATGTCCATATTAATTGGCAGTTACTAATTCTAAAATGCAGCACATGCAATTCTTTTATTTCTGAATGCATTATGGTGAGCACAGAGAGAAATAAAGAACTGGCACAATATGTGGACAAATTGCAAACTTGCTGAGTTTGCAGCATTAGGTGTGGAGAATACACCACAAGCCATGTCACCAAGGCGTGTTAGAGAGATAAGCACAAGGTGTGGACAGCAGGTGCAAATTGATATGCATGCATTATAAAAGGGCAAATATAGCAAATAAATACAAAGTATGACCAAATCATCTCATATATTACAAATTACATATTGCACAAGACCATTTTTAAAATACGAACCATGACAGGTTGAGGATACTGCAGCATTAATCATTTGTGGACATAACGAATATTCACGAAAGTTTCTGTAGACATGTAGACTTGTTAAAGTGAGTGTTATGCATAAATAATTTATCCATTTCTTTTGTGTCTGTACTCTTGTATTAACTACTAATCCACATGGATTTATCCAATTTGTGAAAAAAAATTTAACTGCATGTCCAGGTAAGTAGCAAAAATAAATGTACGTTAAATAAAATCAATATGTACATTTTTCATACAGTTTTCTCCAATTATGGCATGTAATATATAGATTGCTCTTTTTATGTGCAGATTACACTTTTTGTCACTTATATTTAGTAATAAATTACACTTATACCTCACTTGGGGGTTGGCATGTGTGAACCTACAACAAAGCATTCAGGTACACAGGTAACTGATCGCTAGAATTGATGGTTACCCGGTAGAACTTTCTGAAAATTGTAACATCTTTAGTTGAGTATGGTTGCCAAATGCATCATTCAGACCAGAAGGCACTGGGCTGAAAATTTTGTAAACTTACATTAAAAATACATAACAAAAACAAACCATGACAGCTTTTCTTAGACCCTCATTCTCCCACTTCACTGGAAAATTCAGAAATGCAGTATTAGCAGGTAATGCATTACTGGTAATAAAATGTAAACTAATTTGAATTTTGTAATATTTACCTTTTAGTAGTGCCTGATTCCCTCCTCCATCTCTGCTCAGATATCCTTTCAACCTCTGTCCAAGTCAAAGAAGTATAATATTCCAATTTGTGGACATTGACCAAGGTATCAGAGTTTTTTTTCCTGAGTGAATAATGTTGTTTGACAGGGGCCAGCAACAGGAAAAGATAATAGCAATGCAATAATAGCTGGTATATATTACATAATTAAAATGATTGTTTCCCTCGCTGAAAAATGCATTATTATTGCTGCTTTTAGCTCTACTGGTCATAGATTACCATAATGATGACATACCTATGATGTTTTATGAAGTTCTGGCCATTATATAGGCAGAAATGTGGTAACAGAGTATCACAAAATTCTCTATGTCCATTACAAAATGTGGAGATAATAATAGTTTTAGTTTTTTGAGCATAGGTGGGCACTTCCAGAACCAATGGCCCAGGCAGGATTTTATCACCAGCCCAACTCTTCTGGAGATGATCGGGCCATGTGCTTCACCTGCAGTGTATGTCTGGTGTGCTGGGAACCGACAGATGAGCCATGGTAAGAACAGGAGTATACATGGATCTTTATATAGCTACTTTCACAGGTATATTGTAATCGTATAATTCTGAGTTAAAGGTAGAGTTGTTCCATTGGTTGGATGGGCTACTAAGGTTAGGTGACATGGGTTGCACTTGAACTGTGATTTGTCAAGTAGATGGAGTTTGCTTATCTACCCATATTAAACAGGATGTGAAAAACCCAACACTTGGTGTTTGATCTCAGGGAGCATGTTGTGATAGGCTAATTATCTGCCATCTACAGCCTATGGACATAGGTGATCAGTCAGCTTCAAACTTCACCTTGTGCCCATTGCATCTAGTAGTTACCAAAGACAACCAAGGAGTTAGATGGCAAAAAGGAGCAACTTTCCTCTATAGTAGCATCTGCTTGGTTGCCTTGTGGAGTTGTGGCTTCTGCAAGAGTTTAGTAAAATTGATGTGTTCAAATTTTTGAGTAATCAGTCTTTTGAGGGTGTTAAGAAATTATAATGTTTTAGAGAAAAACATCTTGTATCTGATGAATTTTCTGTCTGTTAAAATATTGACTATGTGTACCAGATATCACTCTAAACCATCAATATAAACTGTGTCAGATATGACTAGCTTCAGAAATGTTCTGAATAACATGAGTGTATTTTTGTTTATTTCTTGGTAGATGAAAATGTTTCTTCTATTGCCTACAATGATTGCTCTTTCATCTAGAATTTGATCATTTAAGTCCTTTAAGTAAGGGCTTATATCTTTACCATTGTCTATTCAGCCATCCATATATCCTGCCAGCCAGCCATCCTCCTGTTACAGATTAGTTGGGTTTTGCATTTGGGTAATTTTTCAGGGACTGTGGTGCGGAGTCTGTGTTCCATGCACACATTTCTAGTTGTCTTTCAGTGAGGGATCACAGTAGCATCCCTTGAATTCTACAGGTTGCAGCAAAGAACAAAGTTGTCCAACATTACTTCTGGTTTACATCCTGCATTACAAACAAAGAGTCAATAGCATCTTCATCTTGCTTTAGAAATGTCTCAATCATAGGGATCATAGATGTTTCCATTGCTCAGAGAAAAATTAAAATAAACTAGAAGCTAAGTTATCTGGGTGAAAAAAAGGAGTTAATTGATCAGTAAGCAAATATTAAGTTAAGTCAGTGTTGAAAATGGAAAATCACATATTCTGATGTATGCATTAAACAAAAACTGAATGTGGTATTTTCACACAATTCTATACAATTCTGTTTCATAATAATATTTTCAACAGATGCATTGCCCTAAAAGTTATATAATCCAATTACCATTCATCAGTTTCTTGTGATTCTTTAGGTATTTAGTGGGTGAGGTAATTTAGTCTTTAAACATTGTCACAAGACTGTTAATTTTGAGTTTTAAAAAAAATTGAATTATTTATTTTTCCTTTTCAGATACAAGTTATTTTATGATGAGATAAATAGATAGTATATAAAATAATTTGGACATAAGAATGAGCAATTTCAATATGACTTGAAATAATTAAAAAAAATGATTCTACTTTGTACAGATTATTTTGTATGTATTGGTTATAGAATTTTTATATTATAGAGAAAGTACAACTTTTATTGAGTTTTTGAAAATAATATTTGGTGAAGTCTGTCATAGTATTATAATATTGTTTATGAATGCTTCTATTTAAAATGGGTTTACTAATTTGGAATTAAGCTGATAACTTTATGCACTGACTGAATCTTAGTTTGATTTAACAGCCCTTAATGCTTAAGGGCTGTTCCAGGTAATATAGAAGAGTATCAGAGACATGATAAGGTTCAATCGAGGATTTAACCTACTCTTAATAAAAATTGTGGATAAGTAAATGAAGTTAATAACAGAAGGAATCTAAAATTTTAAGATGTACCATTTTTATTAACCTAAAAAGGAAGCCAAATGGCAGTTTTAGTGTCTTATAGTGTTAATGTAGTATATCTTTTGATTCTTCTTGAACTACAATAAAACGTTAGATGTGATTGATACTTGTATTGTGAATTGTGCATTCTTAGGGACAATACAAGATCTGAGGGGAAACCAAATATTGGGACTGGGTTTTTCTGTGGTTCCATGTATTAAGAAGATGACTTAATTTGATACTTCTTTCATGGTGTATGTGTGGAGCCTTATTTATGTTTGCAAATAAGACTTAATAAAAGCATTCATTACTTTAAAAAAGAAAACTATCACCAGCTGTAAATTAAATTTTAAGTTTTAGTTACAAGAGAAAAATGGTTAGCTTTAAAGCACATTTTTGTCTTGGTGTTAATGCCTTAAATACATCACATTGATTAAAAAAATTGCAGGTCAGAGCATGAGAGGCATTCTCCATCTTGCCCATATGTCAAAGGGGAGCACACACAGAATGTCCCTTTGTCAGGTAAGAGTTGTAAAAAATTTGGTAATTATTGCCTCCACTGCACTAGCAGAGGGGTATATTGTTTTGCAGTTGTCCATCATAAATAGGAAATTAATAACGAGTTCATAAACAAACACCATACCCATGTAAAACCCGAGAACTAAGTGCAGTAGGCCTGCAATGATCACGAGTCACTTAAAAAAAAATAAAAATAAATCTGAACGCATGTACAGTTTCATACCCTTTCAAATTCCAGCTAATAAAGCGGACATTATTTACTAGTCAACTGATTGCGTCTAATAACACCGCCAAGCCAGCAAACATGATGGCAGCTTTTGGTTTTTGATGTTTATTAAATTGTGAGAATCTTTGATCAACCACTGCATTGGCTGCTGCTTGTTTGTGTACGCAGTTAAAGAAGAAACACATGTCGGCTGTTGTTTGAGCAATGATTGTATACAGAATTAATTGAAGACAATCACAAAGATGACTTACTGGCTTTACTCATGGATCAGTAACAAGGAGCATTTCTGATAATGTTTATTTTGGCATAACACTTCAAGAACCTGGTGAAATTGTTAAATTTCAGAGCAAGTCATGATCGTATTATATTCGAATTCATACTCGAACTCTTCCTAAAATGATAATAAACGTTTTACACACTATTTCTCATACCTTAAAAAAAGTATTTTCCTGGGAACGAGAAAAATACACGTACATTAATTAAAATTTCAGGAACCATGCTACGATTGTATTCTATATCATATTATACTCGAATTCATACACGATCTCTTCCCCAGAATGATAATAATTTGTTTGTTGCGCAAAGTGCAGAGAACGAATTGCATTTGTGAACTTGCGTTTCCATAACGGTAAAATATTTATTATAAAAAAAAATTAATAACAAGTTCATGAGTAAACCCCATACTCATATAAAACCCAATAACTAAGTGCAGTAGGCCTGCAGTGGCCATGGGTCACTTTTATATAAAAAAAATAATTTAAAGCTGAACGCATGTACTATTTCATACCCTTTCACTTTCCATCTAATAAAGCGGGCATTTTTTACGATTCAACTGACTGCGTCTAATAACACTGCCTAGCCCAGCAAACATGTTGGCGGCTTTTGTTTTTTGATGTTTATTAAATTGTGAAAATCTTTAATCCACCGCATTGTCTGATGCTTGGTTGTGTATGCAGTTCAAGAAGAAATACATGTTGGCTATTGTTTGAGCAACGATTGTATACAGAATTAATTGAAGACAATCACAAGGACGACATGCTGACTTTATTCATGGACTAATAATAAGTAACATTTCCGATAATGTTTATTTTGGCATAATGCTTCAAGAACCTGGTGATATTGTTAAATTTCAGAAGCTACGCCACGATCGTATTATATTAAAATTCATACGCAACTCTTCCCCAAAATGATAATAAACGATTTACACACTATTTCTCGTACCTAAAAAAAAATCCCAGTACGAGAAAAATACACAGACATGTATTTAAAATTTCAGGAACCACGCCACGATCACATTAACTTCGAATTCATACGCAAACTCTTCCCCATAATGATAATAGATTTTTTATGCACTGTTTTATGTACTTTGGAAAAAAATGTTTTTTCATGTGCGAATGAATATAGGAAATTACGGGAGCCACGCCACGACCGCGTTATATCCGAATTTGTGTTAAAGCGGGGTGCTTTATAGGGGGATTGCACTGTACCACTCTTCGTGAACACGTAAATTATGATGGTTATGTGCCTTGTACAATTAAATGTGCATACCTTTTTTAAAATATTATCTCAATTTGTAGGATCGACAACTTGTAGTCATTTTCCAAATATATAGCAAAAAAGTTAAATCTTCAATTTTGCATTAGTGTTATATGTCAGTTTGCCACAGATAAATAAAAAAATTAAATTCTTGGATTTGAATATAGACTTTTTTTCTCAATAAAATGCAGTTTTAAGGATTTGGAATAGCAACACTTGAGAAAAGACTTGATCATGAAACAATAAAATAAAATATATAGTAAACTAGGAATTTGCAGATGGCATTGACTCCATTGTTTTGATTTTGTTTCATTGCAGTCACCTATGCAACTCAACCAGCCATGACACATGGAGATAGAGGGGATAGAGTAAGTTGCTTCTTTAATTGATAGATCATTTGAAATAAGTTCTATAAGTATATTTAGATAATAATTATTAGATGGACCATCACTGTTGTCATATTGTAACTGCAGCATTTGGACCCATTAACAACACTTCTCATACAGAAAGTATATTTGGCTTCGAGGGATGGCATGTCTGGTCTTTTCTACTTAGAATAGCTCCAGGGTTCATATGGTCTTTGAAGGTCTTTGAGAGTTTGGGAAAAGTGAGGTAGCATTTTCAAGGCCTTGAAAGTTTGGGAAAATCGAGCAGATTACCCTGAGGTCTTTAAAAGTCTTTGAAAATTGAAATAAACCCAAATTTTTTTAGCCTTGAAACAGTCAGTCATGCTTTGTAAAGGGTCATATCCATAGAGTAAATGGTTTGGCTCAGAGTAGTTGCCTCCATGGGTATGTAGTTTGAGAGATTCATTGTGGTACTTATACAATACATTATTTCAGTAGAAAATGCTGATAAAACGCAATTTTGCTTAAATGTTTTCTCATTATTTAAAGCATTTGGAATCAATTCTAAATTGAGAAATGATGAAAACTTCAGATTACATGCATCTAGATGGATATTATTATTTGCTTATGATCATTTAAAAGGAAAGGGAAAATCAATATCTCTTAATTTAAGTTTATTCCATTTATCCTGTTTAATGTACACTAAATCCCTTATTTATGTGTATATTGCATTCCTAAGAAGCTTTACTGCAAATGTTGAATTAGTGTGACTTGAATCCTTTCATCAAGTTTTGAACACAAAAGGTGGCTGTTCTAGCTAGGGAAATAATATTGTGCATTTGTGTATATATGCATATGACATACATCTGGGGGTGTATATTTCAGCTTGGTGTTAATATCTTGTGTAAATGTAATATTAGCCAAGGGTCAGTCAAATGCATGCAAAGCAAGAGTTTACTGTATTGCCCAAGCCACACAAGATGTCACTTTTTTAAATACTGTTATGACCCTATTGTCTTAAACTAAGTAACAGAAAAGAGCTAGAACCAACACGTTTTGTCAAATTCAGCAAATAATTTAATTTTCTTGAATACAGAGTAAAAATTTAAGAACTTTCAGGTTTATTAACTAAATCCCAAATAGTCCTAAACATTCTATCACAAGTTTAAATGGATGAAGTTCCAATTGAATTCCAGTGGTATTCCAAAAAAGTTCCAGGATTGAATTTGTTGATGTGTCTGTAGTCTCATATGTGATAATGTGCCAATGTCTTGCTGCTAGATTTAAAGGTGATGTGCTAACAGTTTTTTTTTATTTTCACAACAAATATAATAAAAAATGCCGTGTATTCACTATAATTCCAAATTAATGTTTTAGACGAAGAATATTGTTGAGTACTATGTAATTCCAGTGAATAATAATTTGAATAAATACAACCAAATTAAAAACTGAACTCAATAAAACTGATTCTGTTTCAGATGTTAAGGCAAGAATGGGTAATTTTTCAACAACATTATATAAGCTAAGACACAAAAATAGAACCAGAATGTTGGTCGGTTTTCTTTTAAACATTCAGAGTTGTCAACAAGTTTAGGAATTGCAAGTGAAAAACTTAATGTCCTAGACTTAGATTCATGTAAACATGTTTACCTTTAATAATGATCTGAATATTGAATTCACACTTACAGAAATATTAGCTATGTATTTTCTTGTTTGCAAAATAAATATCCTTGGTGAGGTGAGGTTCATTTTGAAATTGAGTTAGGACAAGGTTAAGTACAAAATACAGATGTATATAACGTGGAGCCTTCCATTAGATTTAAAGTTGGAGGGTGAGTTGCCAAAACAGGCAGGGGATTTGAGGGACCTCGCCAACTGGGATACATGTTGTTTTTTTTAAGTAGCGGGATGTAAAGTAACAGAATTAGACCCACTCTGACAGAAAATGTCCTGGCACGGAGGTCTTTCATTCTTGAACAGATGATGCTGATATTCCATCACATTTGGATGAAGATCCAAAAATTTTAGAAACCTTTGAATATTGTTTTCATAATACATAGTCAACAGCATTTATGAAATTTCAACAGGAAGTATTATACTGATCAAGAGTTGTTTTCACCAACTGCTCTTGCATTTGGCTGTTAGGCAGATGTCAGACAGATGATTGGGTTCACCTGGGTCTCTTGCTAGCTTACCTGGCCATAACCTCAGGTAAACTTACAGAATAGTCCTTCTTTCATCTTGCATCATGCTTCATCCATCAACACTAAAACTGCATCTCCAAAACTTCTCATCAATGCAACCAAATTTGACAGGCAGCATCCTGGTGTCTGTTTCGCTTGAGTTTATACAATGATGCTGATCTACCTTCAGTTATGGTCACACAAATTTTTGACTAAATTTAACAGTATTTTGGCATAAAGGGATTTTATGTTTGTACAAATGGTGCCTCTTTGCCTTTAAATATGACTGCCATTACTAAAAATAGAAAAAACTAGCTTCTCAGAACTTCAGCAGAATCTGACTTTAAATAACAGAAATCATCCTGGCATGATGGGCTTTCATTTTAAAGCAAATGATGCTAATCCATTGTAAAATATGTCTATCAGTATTAAAAACTGGAAAACCTTAGAAGTGATATCTTGTCCCAAATTGCTCAACAGAATTTGACCAAAATTGACAGAAAGCATCAAGGCACCACGAGTTTTCAAAGGGATACAAAATGATGGTTTAAATTTATAGATGAAACTGATCTGCCATTAAATAAGGCTGCCACTACTAAAAATAAGAAATACTGAAATGATTTCTTCTTAAAAAGTGCTTATGAGAGTTTGACCAAATTTAACAAAAAGCATCTTGACAATAAAGGGTTTTAGACTGATACAAATGAACCACCATTAACTATGGCTGCCAAAACTAAATCCTTTAAACTATTTAAAATCTGCTCGACCAATTTCATCTATATTGAGTAGAAAGGATCCTGGCATCAAGGACTTCATTTAAAAGAAACAAACTTTAAATGTCAATAAAATTTTAATAGAAAGCATCTTGGTATAAAGAAGTATTTTCAGATTTATCCATGTGTTGCTGTTCCACAATCTAATATTGTGGCCATTACTAGAAAACAGAAACACTGCTCCAAAGAATTTAACCAAATCAATAGCATTGAGATTTGTACAAATGAGGTCAACCTGCCATCATCTTTGGATCCCATTACTAAAAGTACAAATCTTATAGTTATCACTTCCCAAAAAGTACAGAGGAGAATTTGATCAATTTTGACAGGAAGCTTTATGGCAAGTTAGGGCTTTGAAATTTGTGCAAATGCTGCCAATCTACCATCAAATATTGCCAGGTTACTCAAAACAGGGAAACATTTATTAATCAACTCCGGGACAAAATTGCTCAATAGAAATTGACCATCATTTGCATAAAGTCCTTTCAATCTTGAATGATTTAATACCATTAAATGTGGAGCACTAGAAAAAAATTCTGCAGAAACCATCCTGCTGTCAGAATTTTGTTGGTCAGCTGCTCTTGAATTTGCCTGATAAGTATATGTCTGGCAGATGAGCAGTCTTGTGGCAATTTGGGTTTCTTGTTTTCCAACTAATGTACCTTAGAAGGGTTGAGCTGAAATATCTATCATTTGGCAGTTTACCATCTTAAACGATATGCAAACAGTTTCATTGAATTAGCAATGGCTGGTCATTGCATTCTTCACAATCACTGGCACTGGTCTATTATAGCCAGCAGACTCACACCTTACTTTCAGTTTCTGAAAGGTTTTACTTGGCACAATCACATTTGCAGTGAAAATTATATAACCTCATCATCCCATATAGATTTCAAACCATATCAGGCTCTATTGACACAAACTTTTGTAATTTGGACAACTGTAATTGTTAGTGGCAAATACAGTGATAACTCACATTTCAATCAATCCTGCAACCTTCTGGTCACGAGTCCAGTGCCTTAATCACTGAACCACCGCAGCTTCCTTGGGTGGAGATCCCAGTGATTTTTCATGTTAAGACTCCAGGCACAGGGTCCCATGGGGTTAAGGACAGCTGCAGGAATCTATGCTGACCACGCAGATTAACTCTCGTTTTTAAAGCCAAGTAAGTGCATGTACTATCAGGGTGGGCTGTGACCAGTTTCTAAGTTATGATTTAGAGTCTAGTGCCCAGGGGCAGAGAGACGCTGGTTTTATAAATGACTAGGTCTTCTTATTGCCAAGAAAGTGATCCTGTATATATGATCTAGGAAAGCAGATAAATGAGACCAGCATTAACAAAACATGTCAAAACTTTATTCTCTGAGATTTTGTTCATCATTTGAAATCTTTTATTATTGTGCATAAATTGAAGTTATCATTGGTTAGAGCATAAGCATTAAAAAAAACCCCAAAGATGTTGTACAATTCAGTCACAATGTAATTGCAAAAAGGTCTCGTTGAAGAGTACTTTTGTTTATGTAGGAATATGTCAGTCTTACCAGGATTTGGATTTTCAGTTTAGATTTAAGTTCAACATACATACAAAACTACATAAATGAACAAATTGCTCTGGTGGTCTAGTGGTTAGAGCATCTGCCTTGGATGTGGGAGGTCGTGGCCTTGATCCCTGGCCGAGTCATACCAGAGACTTACAAAAATGGTACTCACAGCTGCCTCGCTTGGCACTCAGCATTAAGAGGATAGTGTTAAGACTAGACTGTTCGGCCTTGTGTCAGGATAATGTGACTGGGTTCGACATCATGCTACATGTCTGTGGCATGATGCCCCAGTGCTAGACATCACTATAAACTGCCACACTGCATACATATAATGATAAGACTGAAATTTTTTATAAAAGTATGTTAAAAATATAAAAAAAAACACGCACACACACACATATAACTGAACATGCCTTATAGTTTTTTGTTACTTGTATCGACTAAAGGACAGATACCTGAATGTGCAAGATAAACTTGATCATTTAAACTTGGCACCTCCCTATCATTCTGTGGTTGGTTCAGAATTAAATAAAATTTTCAGCAGAGAGATTTAGTTAACCCTTTCATCACTAAGTAACTTTGGGGGCATAGAGTCCTCAACACTAAGTAACTTAGGAGTTGTAAAGCAAAATGACTTGTGGATTTTGAAATAACTTAACTTTGCCAATTTTAAAGATATCTGGCTGGATTAGGTTAAAAATCAAATTTTATGACTACTGACTAAAATGTGCATATCTATTACAACTGTTAAAATACAGTGCAAACAGGTAACACAACAGGTAAAATACAAGTAATTATTTATTTACTTCTTAGAAAACGTAGAAAGTTCCCAAAACTTGTTCAGTTGCTCCTAGATGTACTCATGAATAATTCCAGAAGCAACACAAGTCTTTCTTTCAGGTATATGACAGGTGGAAATTAAAATTCCATAAAATGCCTTGATTTGATCGAAGGTAAGATCGGTCCACACGCCTGTATTGCCTCTGGCACGTTTGATCGTCGCATTCAAATTCGATAGACGGACAATGTTTCCAAAAACTTCATCTGAATAAAAAATTTGAAAATATTCCAAAGCTCTCCTTGAGCCATCTGACACTTGGGTGGGTCCAACTCTCAGAAAACTGAAACAAATCTCTGGTTTTCCAATTTCGTCCAAACAAAATTACGTGGAGCGTACACTTCCTCCGGTTCAAAACCTTCAAGGTCCTCTTCATCGTCATCACTGTCACCCACAAGCGCATTCCATTGCCTCTCCAGACGCCTTCTCTCATTCTTTGAACTCCACCATTTTGTATACAAATTTCACCTTTCGGAAAACTTGTTAAAAGTGCCTACTTTGTTCGATATTTCTAGTTGTATACAAGGTAAACTCACAAGATAATCCAAATATAATATCTACATTACAAGTAGGAAGTTATTAGAGGTATCCCAAAATTTATATAGTCGGGTAATATAACATTAGAAAAGAACACTGCCCCAGACCGGTAAAGCTGTCCATAGTGTTTATGGACTTACTTCCCCTGGACTGGTGAACCGGTCCATAGTGATGAAAGGGTTAAGCACATCAAGATCTATATGAGACTTGGTATGTTCTTTTTTTTTTCAGATTGAATGTGTCAGTTCCACTAGCTGTGACAAGTTTGTGGCAACTTCCACAAGAAATGGTCATGTGGTGATCTGGGATATAGGCCACATTTTGAAGGTATCGTTTATATTTTATTTATATAAGGGAGTAATGTAGTATTACTCCAAGCACTGGCCTAAAGAGAATTACTCAAGACTATATACTTATATGCTTATATATATATATTATTACAAGGATGTATATTAAAATCCCTATGGTTGACGAATCTAGGGACATTGATTACCACAAATAGTACTACAACTATTCCCACCCTAGCGCTAAACAAGCAATTTCAGTAATTTGCTCCATTCTGGTTTTCTGCTTGGTATCGAACCTAGGACCTTTGAATGCAAGATAAGACAACTATCACCTGCCTGCATGTTCCAGTGCCCATATTACCACGGCCACCTCCACGTCACAAAAATGTTTTTGGTATCCATTCATATATGGCACTAGAGTGTACAGACACTCTCGAAACTTAGATATATACATTATTTGTCCCAAGATACCTTGGCACTGGCAAGGTTAGGTTTTATTTATATAAGGGAGTAATGTAGCTTTACTCCAACCACTGGTTTAAAGAGAAATACTCTTAAGACTATATACTTATATATATATTATTACAAGTATGTATATTAAAATCCCTATGGTTGATGAATCTAGGGACATAGATTACCACAAATAGCACTACAACTATTCCCACCCTAGCGCTAAACAAGCAATTTTAATAATTCGCTCCATACTGGGTTTCTGCTTGGTATTGAACCTAGGACCTCTGAATGCAAGATAAGACAACTATCGCCTGCCTGCAAGTTCCAGTGCCATACTACCACGGCCACCTCCACATCACAAAAATGATGTTTTGGTATCCATTCATATACGGCACTAGAACGTACAGACACTCGAGAAACTTAGATATATACATTATTTATCCCAAGATACCTTGGCACTGGCAAGGTTAGGTTTTATTTATACAAGGGAGTGAAATAGCATTACTCCAAGCACTGGCCTAAGGAGAATTACTCTTAAGACTATATACTTATATGTATATTATTACGAGGAACATTGATTACCACAAATAGTACTACAACTATTCCCAACCTAGTGCTAAACAAGCAATTTCAGTAATTCGCTCCATACTCGGTTTCTGCTTGGTATCGAACCTAGGACCTCTGAATGCGAGATAAGACAACTATCTCCTGCCTGCTATATTTGAATGCTATCTTTTCTTTGCATTATAAATTGTATCACCCTTCATTGTTCCAGTGCTAGGTTAAGTATCATCTGTCATTGTTGGGTCCCGGATGTATTTTTTATTTTTTTTGGTATAAAGATTTATATTTTAGATAATAAAGTTGCATGGTGTGGGAAAGCTTCGGCACAAGAAGGCCCCATGGGAGACTCACCACACCTGCTTAGTGTGCACAAGATTTGCATGCATAGACATTTGTCCTGCCTGTTGTTATTGGTCTGACACTGTATTGGACTTGGCTGAATGTTCTGCACTGATTAGGGGAGGAAGAGCTATATCTCTTGATTGCCCATCATCCTGACATTGGTTGCTATAGCATAACTTTACTCAAGTTTGTTGGAGTTGAACCAAATTTGACATGCATCATTATATTGAGGAGAGTTTCATTTTCATCGTGCTTTGATGACATCTACAAGTGTTATGTCCCTTGATTGCCCCATCCTCTTGACTTTGATGCCTGCAGCATAACTGTAGAGCATAACTATACCAAAGTGTGTTGGATTTCAACTAAATTTGACTTATGACTTTATTTTGATCAAACCGTGCACAAATCTGATTTCCAATGTTCAGTGATATTATTTATAGTACTTATGCCCATGATTATCTGTTATCTGAATGTTTGGTTACCTGAGGATGACTTTACCAGGGATTTTCGGATTTCAGGCAAATATGGTATGTGGCTTTATGTTGATGAGACCTTGAATGAGTTTGATTTCCATCATTCCATTGCAAGGAGTTGTGGCCACTAATTGCCTATTTCCACCCTCCACTGATTTAGGTTTATAAAGAATTACTTGACCGTGGGTGGATTTGAACCAAAGTTGGACCAAATTTTATATTGTTAAGACCTTGAAAAAGTTTGTTTCAGCATTCACATAATCATTTAAAGGAGTTGAACCTCTTATTTTAAATCCTCATAAATTTTGTGACTTCAGCATAATTTAAGTATGTAATATTAAGTCAAATACATTTAGCGTTCACCATTCTTTTAATAAGACCTTAAATTAGTTCAATTTCTGGTATTACACAACATATAAAAGAGTTATACCCTACCCAATTGTATGTCCTCTGGTTACTACAGTATTATTTTACAAGGGCTTTTTGGATTTATACAAAATTTGGCAGGCAGTTTTCTATTGATGAGGCCTTGAAATCAAATGAATTCAATTTCCAGCATTCCACATTATCACTTAGACATTTGAGTTATGACTCGTATTGCTTGTACTCCTAAACTTTAAATCTGCCACATTGCATTACCTAATGTTGGATTTCGATCAGATTTGACCTGCAGCTTTATTTTGATATTGCCATAATTGAGTTGGAATCCAGCATTCCACAGCATTGAGAGTAGTTATGTCCTCTGAATGCTCATTCTGTTAACTTTGTTTCCCAGCACAACTTTAAGTTAGTGTGGCCTTTGTGGTACATCTGTCACCAATAGCTGTAGTATTTCAGAAGTTTGTTTACCAAGTTTACACCATACACATATTTGGAATATAACATTATGTGCTTCCCTGCTTCATGTATTTCTGCACTTGGTTCGTGCAGGATGGGGCCATGTTGTAACATGGAATTATGCCTTTTGATACATTGACTTTGAAATAAATTTATCAGATGTCAGAACAAAGGTAGTGATTTTTTAAAAAGAGTTCAACAGTTCCTTGTAAGAGGTTTGAGAAAAAAGGTGCTTGAACGAAACATTGCTAGGTTTACAAAGCTCCTCAGCTGAAACTGTTTGCTGCAGCTATTCTGGTGTTGTCATCTTTGAAGCAACTGTTTACTATGATACATTTCTTGAAAAAAGATTACTTTCTTATGTCAATGCTCAATGGCTAACATGCTGTATTCAAACTATGTCCACTACAGAAGTATAGTCAGTTCAGCTTGGATCCCTCTGAGACAGTTGTGGCCCTGAAGACTGGTGTGCAGGTGGAACGATGTCCTTCCAACATGCCTTCTCACTCTCAGCATCATCAGCAGCAGCAGGAAAAGGATAATAACCCCATCAGCACTAGCAGCTGCAAGTTTGCGGACAGCCTTGAAAAACAACCCATCACTTCATTTCCACAGGGTGCAGAAGGGTACAGAACTTTCCTCCATCATATTCCTTAAATCTGTATTGTTTTTAATAGATTTATGAGGCCACAATGTTGCAGTACAGTCATTGTCATAATACACACATTCTATGAAACATACCTTGTGCTGATTTCCATAGAAATCACAGCTTATTATTTGTCTTGCTCATCACCCTTTTGGAATAACTGTATAAGTTTATTCCTACTGAGAACTAACTGCAGCATGACAGAACTTGATGAATGATTTTTTTTAACACCATATGACAGTTAAATTAGAATAAATTAATGTAGTTGCACATATATTTTTAAAATAATAAGATTGCTTAATTATTTGCTTCTTTGTCTAATAGAGAAAAAAATGAGGTGAAGGTATGTTATGTCAACTAATTTCAGCATATCTGACCAGTGTTATAACTCAAGTTACCATCACATCCATTTTGTGAGAATTGGGCAGCATATAGAATTCACTTCGTCTTCCTGTCCATGAAAGCCCTTTAAATTTGAATCAGATGGTGCTGTACTGCCCTCAGATATTGTTTGCAGTTACTAAAATTAGAAATCCTTTAAACAGCATCTTCTTAAAAACTGTTAAACTGATTTTGACCAAATTTGAAATAAGGCATTTTGGCTTAAAGGCCTTTCATTTTTTACACACATACGATACGGCATCCAATACAAGCAGCGTTACATAAAATAAACAACATTCAACTGACTTTTTATCAAAAACTCAGTATTTGACAGAAAGCATTTGCAAGTGTGATTCCAATCCAGACTGCATTTGTCTTTTAGACGGATGTCAACAGGTGAACAATTTTAAACGTACTTGGGCCTCTTGTTGAAATGCAACCTTCATTTAATCACTAACCGCTCTTGTGGCTTAGTAGTCAAAGCGTCCACCTTGGATGCAGGAGGTTGTGGGTTCAATCCCCAGCCGAGTCATACCAAAGACTTACAAAAAGGGAACAAACAGCTGCTCAGCATTAAGAGGTCAGTGTTAGGACTGGTCAGCCTGGTGTCAGGATAATGTGACTCTATGGGACATTATGCTACATGCCTGCTGCATGATGCCTCAGTGCTAGACATTACTATAAACTGCCACACTGCAGACATCGTGGTAATATAACTGAAAAATTGTTTAAAGCTACGTTAAAGACACATTTAATCACTCTGTTAAAACATGCATGACATTTAGAAATATGTCAGGTATGTTATCAATTTATTGCTGATATATTGCATGGTTATCATCTAGAAGTTTTGTCTGGAATTATACTGGAAGTTATCTTCAATAAAGACATTGAAAGTTCCTTAGCTTTTTCAAATAATTATGTCATATGTTTAAAGAATGTTTTGATAAAGTAAATATAATAAAAATATCAAGTGAACAACTTATTGTCTTAAAAGTCCAATAAAGAATTTAGAAACTTTGAATCCCCTTTTTAGTCCTAAATATCCAATTAAATTGTTACTAATTTTAACATGGAAACAAAAATGTTGCAAATATTTGAGATAACACAGGAACACCAATTTTTCTTTCTTTAGAATGGAAGAATGTATGCATCACTGTCAGCAATGATAATAATGATAACCAAATTAACTATGATATGACTGTACAGATTTAGCCACTAGCTTGCAGCATCATTTTAGTTTCGGAATCCTCACACTCAATATTTTCACAATGATAATTGAAAAGTTATGATTTGCCTGTTTTTCTTCTTTACCCAGAGTGGATAGCACAGATGCCATGTCAGTCAAAACTGAACCCTCTACTCCTGTCACCTTCACCACAGGGAATGATGCCATGTCAGCAGAAGGACTGCATGATACTGCTTCTGAAGTGGACTTTCTCACTCCAGGTAACAAACACCTGTACACACCATCAAAGAGCTTTAGTTAAAGACACTAAATCAGAATTGGAACCCAGTATGGCTGCTGCTAAGAGTTGTTAAATGCCTGATAGCTGTTGAGCACATCTACTCCATTTGAAGGTTATGGGACTGAAATGGTAGCAATAAAGCAGTATAAAGGGCTTATGTTTACCTTACCATTTCACTGTTAATTAAAAAAAATGGCTGGCATTTCATGGCACTTTCAACATATTGTCTGCATGGTACAGGTGAAAATGGACCCAAAAATGCTATCCCCAAGACAGGATGAGGCAGGTGACCATGTCTAGCCTGGGTGGTCATAAAACCTATAACCCTAGGACTATGCTTTCAAAATGGCACAAAAACGATTGCTGCAGGATGAAAAATTATAAAATTGTAATGTTCATAATTAATTGGTCATATCTTTAAAACTGCCTCAAGGATTCAAATCAAATTTTGGTGCATATCTTCATTCACTTTTATTCATTGAAAGCAATGTAAATATAAACAGTTCCTTTTCCTTTCAGTTTATGTTGTGTTTGTGTGTGTGTGCATGCTCACTCACTAGTGGTTCACATCTTTTTGCAATAAGATTCTTTTGAATAAGTTTTTTTTTTATTGTAAAAATTATTATGCAGGAAGTACTTGAACATTTTTTAAAATCAGTTTCTTTTGTGCACTAGTGCATATAGTCTGTGGAAGTAATTTAGTCATTGTAAAAATAAAAAGCCTTCTGATTGTATGTATTTCATTTTGAAAACATATTTGTCTCTCTCCTTTTTTCAAATTTTACATATGATCATATCTGACTCCTTTCATAATCTGTTCTGATTATACTGTTGGTAGTATAAATGGTCTTAAACTGCAAAATGTTGATGGGTAATATTTCATTGGTGGATGGTTGTGACAATCGGTTTTTATGAACTGTGTGTTAAAAGGGAAATATGGCCTTCAGACTTGTTACCACTCTTTAATTATTAAAGTTTAAATGTAAAATCAGGATTTTAAACTTGTTATTACTATTCCAATTATTCTAAATGTAAATTCTGGCCTTCAGACTTTGTATCACTGTATTAATCTTTAAATTGTAAAGTTAAAGTCTGACCTTGAAACCGCTCTGTGGCCTAGTGGTTAGTGCTTCTGCCTTGGATGCAGGAGGTCATGGGTTCGATCCCTGGCAGAGTCTAACCAAAGACTTACAAGAATGGTACTAACAGCTCCCTCGCTTGGTGCTCAGCGTTGTTAGTGTTAGGACTGGTTGGCCTGGTGTTAGGATAATGTGACTGGGTGGGACATCATGCTACATGTCTGCGGCATGATGCCCCGGTGCTAGACATCACTATAGACTGCCACACTGCAGACATCGAAGCGATATGACTGAAAAATTGTTAAAGCTATGTTAAAAATCCAAATCTCACATACACACACATAGAGACCTTGAAACTTCTTATTAGTCTATTAATCTTCATTAAATTTGAATGTAAAATCTGGCTTTGACTTGTTATTACTATATTATTTGTCATTAAATTTTAAGGTAAAATTGGGCCTTTGAAAGTTATTATTACTTTAGATATCTTCATTAAATTTTAAAGGTAAAATTAGGCCTTCAGACTGTTACTAGTCTACATTCCTTAGATTGCCTCTATATTTTTGTATTTGCTAAATTTTCATCCACTATATTAAGATGGATATTAATGAAAACATTGTATGCATAAGAAGTCTGCATTCTATTAGTGCATAATCTAATCTTCACATGTACATTAAAAATTAATAGATACTTGAAAGAGAGACATTAATTTATTCATGATAAATATACAAATACTATTGATGCTGTATTCTTTTGCTTATTAGTTAGTTTAAACAAGCCTATGATCTAAAATGTTGGGCTGCATTTCACAAGCCATTTTGATCAAGGAGAGACTGTGTCATTTGATGAGGTTAAGTTGTCTTGTCATTTTGTAGATGGTGTATAACCAGTATATTAATCTCGTATCATTCAAGATACCATATATACTTGCTTGTAAGATTATTATATACTTGCTTGTAAGATGAGTCTAACTGCATAATGCAGAAATTCAACGACACATGCATGCTGTTATGTATATTTGATTTAATTTATATTTGATTTAATTTAATTGTTTGTTTGTTAGTTAGAATTTTTTTAATTCCATTACATGCTATTGTAATGTAATTTTATTTACTGGATTTGACATTTTCCAGAAATTTCAGTTTGATCTGACTGTTTTTCTTAAACACCTAATAATAGAAACTTTGTATCTAATGCTGACCTAGTTCCTGACCTTGATTCAGAATCAGTAAGAGTTGAAGTAAACAACTTTTTTAAACAAAATTTATTTATTCTTTCCCAGAGTAAATATCATTGGTTTTAGTCAAGGCCATACTGGGAGTATGTGATGTTAAGCATGTAAAAAGCTATGTTGTTCAAAAACATGATCATGTGATCCACATCCGGGCATCTGTTTTGTGCTGTAACTAGATTTATTATTGATGTTTTGAGAAACAATAGTTATTCTTGCCTTAACACTTGAGAAGTAAAGTGTTTTCTTTTGTGACCATTTTTTTTTTTTTGATTGCTAATTATTTTGTTTTCTTCAAATTATTTTGATTCCAAGAGATTATTTTTCCCTGGAAATACTTGTGCTCTAAATTAATTCTTGGACTTGGACAGTTATCGAAATTTACAAAGAATTCAAACACTGGAATATTATTTTCTGTGATTCAACAAAGAACTGTTGACACATCAGTATGACACTGACCACAGCATATGTCATCACCTTCCATTTTGGATATCATTGGGATTTGAACTGTTTCATTAGGACTTTTTATTATTAGGACCTCTATTTTTTTCAATTCTTGGATTCTTCTTGGATTATTTTTGGAGTAGTTGTGTAGAACCATAATTTTATGCTCGGTTTTACCTTGTTTTTCTAGGGAAATAAATTATTTCTTGTTACTATTTAAAAGAACCTAAACGTAACAATGCACATGAGTTAAATAGACCTGGCAGCACTAGTGTGGCAAATAATGAGAAATGCCAGTTTTATGTCGCAAATGCAATGCTGTCTAGAAGAAAAGGGCAAACTTTTGGTGTTACAAACATTGAAAAGTTAAAGACAAATTTTTATAAACTTGTAGGCCAGATATGCTTAAGGTTCATAATGTAATAAATAAAGTAAACTTGGTTGATTTATTAAATTTTGTACTTGTGGATTTTCTATAAATAATTGTTGTGATCTATTGTAAATCTATTTAAGCTTCATTTGGCAGATTGATACACTTGTGCTTTTTAGATCTCAGAAGTTATAATATAACTAATGCAGTAAAAATATGAAAAGCATGCTTGCAGGTATGTGAGTACACAAATACAATATCTGGACAAGGAAACATAGGATGTGAATATTAATAACTGATGCCTGAATTTCAGTCAAAGCAGGTGTCAAGGGTCATATAGCCTGGAGCAGATGGGAACCTCACCCACATGGAAAGTTCATCCCTACACCCCATTACGTACTTGAATTATGTTGCTTTCACCTGTCATCTTGATTAGCAGATGAAAAATTGGGTTGGGGTCTCTGACATTACGAACTGTCTTTAAAACTGGAGCGCTCCTGTGGCCTAGTGGTTAGAGCGTCCACTTCGGATACACGAGGTCATGGGGTTTGAACCCTGGCAAAGTTGTATCAAAGTCTTATAAAAAAGGTACTAACAGCTGCCTCACTAGGCACTCAGCATTAAAAGGTTAGTGTTAGGACTGATGTCAGGCTAATGTGATGGGGTGTGACATCATGCTACATGTCTCGGCATGATGCCCCAGTGCTAGACATCACTAAAAAACTGTCACGCTGCAAACATTGTAGTGATATGACTGAAAAATTGTTAAAGCTGTGTTAAAATCCAAATCCAGATCCAGTCTTTAAAACAAATTTTTTAAGTTCTTTATATCCATGCTTTAGGAAGAGATGTTTTTTACATGTACATATATAACATTTGGAGAAAGAGCTGAAGGTAAACAAGATATACCATAAATCAGCCCCATCTTACCTTGAGTTATTTGGGGTCAGATGACAGGGTCATGGAAACAAATCAGAGCTTTTTATCCCCTAAAAGGTAAAGTTTAAAAATATTTAAAGTTAAAAAGCATTTTGAGAAAATTAAAGTTATTGAAAATGGGGTTCATGCGGTCTTTCTTCATTCATTTGATGTTACAGCTGCATAGATTACTAAGTGCATTGTATCTGGTGTGTTTTAGTGCACCGACAATACCAGGGTTAAAGACTACATATTCAGCTGCTGTAGATTCTGATAGCATTAATATGCCATGGTAATGAAAACTGTACACACTGTATTTTCAGATGCCAACTGCAAGTGGAAGCGACCCTGTGAAGATGTAATAGTAAGTTCTCTCTGCTTGGTTGAGAAGCTTATTACAAGTAGAACAAGCACATTGCAGCACACCCGACAAGGGGCCAAGCAAGATAATGTGGCGACAACTCCCCAACCTACTCTCATTTGTGGAGTTTCACTCCGAAAGTCAAAGCTTTCCATAAATTCAGAGGCACCAAGGCATGATGCTGAAGCTTCAAGGACTACAGATGTTCAGTTAATGAACAAAGTAAATGAAGTAGTTAGTGGAGACCATTCCTTGCAGATAATAATTAGCTCTGAAAATAATTCAGATCAGTGTAAGTGTTCCCCAGAGGAAGAGATTTTGAATGCTACTTTATTTCTACCATACATTTTAGTAACGTCAGTCTGTGAGGACAATAAAAAATTGACAAAATTAGCCAGCACAGACTCATTAAAACCTGTTGTAAGTACCAGTAATATTGTTCCAACACTTGGAGCCCTAACAATGAATCAGGACTGGGATCTTTTAGACCAGATGTACTATTCTGATCCGGATCCGGATGTTCAAATAATCGGATTCACTCCAGGTCCAAGTTCGGTGAGCACAAGTGGCCAAACAGAGGCAAAATTTACCTTGGAAGGAGGGTATGAAGAGAGCCAGGGTAAAACCTCTTGTGTTGATGGTGCAATACGGAAAGTTACCAGTATTCCCAGTTCTGGTACAATTCTCCAGTGTGTAGAACTTCCAGAGGCTTTCCATTTCAAGGATATGGAAGTGAGACAGATTCTACCAACACCAGATGGGCACCATATATTAGTAATAGTTTCTAATAAAGTTCTAGACTCCAGTGATTCTCTTGTATCTGTGATCTCTGATTCCTCCCAGACTTCAGAGGAGGGGTACACAACCTGCTGTGAGAATTCTGCAAGTGCTGAGAATGCATCAGTGGACAGCACTAGCAAAACTTCTTGCAGTTTATCCAAGTGGGGTGGAATTCTGTGTTATAGATTGGAATTTGACTCCGACTGCCACTATGCAAGTATCAATGAGAGTCCTTTAGCAGTGTATTGTTTTGAGTCTGCTGATTCTGTCCAAACTGCAGTGTTACTGCCTCAAGACATCAGTGACCAGTCAGAAGATGAGTTGACTGATTTAGTTGAAGGGGAGACTAGTCAAAGCCTTGAAGTTTCCAGGAAACCAGTTGGAAGTGACTCCTCTAGTGAACTTCAAGGTTTAATAGCTGTGATATTTTCCAGTGGAAAATTATCAGTATATACTGTGAATAATTTTTCCGTTTTGGCTGAAATTTCTCCTCCTGAAGAGGACCGGTTTACTGGAGTAACCTATTGCTCAGGTGAGAGAAAATGATGACTTGTTTTATAACCTTTTCATTTCCTTGCTCTTCAGCTGTTGGAGAATATAAAAAGATAATGCAAACTCTGCTTTCAGTTTTATTTTTCCACTGTAAAGCAGAGCATTTAATGTATGACTGTCCATCTATTAACAGCTTAGCTTCCATGTACTAACTCAAGTTCTAATTCACATAACTTTACCAGATTTTCCAATTGGTCTGCCCCATTGAAGACTATAACCATATTTATTTGGGGTTTCAAAGTCAAGATCACTGGGACTAACAGAATCAGATGCGTTTCCATGCAATAACAAGATCAGGTTTATATATCTTAACTTTGCATGTGCATTGCTCTAAAATAACACAATAAAAACCTTTTGATTTTGGGGTCAAAAGGTCAAAGACCAAGGTGTACGTGATCAACCATACCAAAATGATTTGAGTACTGCATGACACACCTTCATGAACCTTTGCTAATGGGTTGTCAAATGAGGTATAGAAAATGCTGTTCATTTAGGGATGCCAAGCTCTAAGGTCCAGATTGTCATATGTGAGAAAGTTAGTTTCTTTGGAATAACATGGACTTGACCAAATATATGTTTGCCAAAACTTTTAGATTTGTTGCCTTTGGTTATACCAAGAAGTGTATTAATTCATTTTTATAGGTCAAGGTCACTGTGATTTGACCAAGGGAAATAAGCTTTTGCATGACAGCTGGAATATTATTGAATATGCATTCTCTAAATTTCCTTGGTTTGTTCTTTTTTTTCTTGAGAAAAAGAAGTCCCTATGATTCCAAGATTAAAACGTCAAGTATCTTCACCATGACCCTTTTGGCAGGCATTTTATGTACAGTATATAGCACTTTGTGTTCATAGTTTTTTATAAACAAAAAAGAAAGTCTTTTTGTACAATTTGAAACTGTAAGGTGACCTAAAGTTTATGAGTATGTCTGTATGTAATACATTACTTACCAAAATGAATTAAACAAATCGTGAACTTAGCAAATGCTTATTGCTGTTTCCTTTCAGACGAAGCAGATGTGGTTATGTGGTCATGTCTTTTTATTCAGTGCAATATTGATGCATGGAAGTTCAGAATTTTACTATATCATTATATTGATGATTTTTTAAAATAAGCTAAATTATTGAAAACCTTGCTGTTAATACATGGTTATGAAAAATTCCAGAGCTTACTGTATACTTCACCTGTTTATAGGCTTGGACCGTCTATGTGTGTGCTCAGCTCTGGGGAAGCTGTATCTCTACCAGCTGAGTGAAGATCTTCCAGAGTCTATGGAGAACCTTGTAGAGGCAGGGGGTAATTCCTCTCCAGTCTACCCATCCCCATCCCAAGCAGCTGTGGCAAAGCTCAAAGAGAATCGACCATCAACCCAAGATCTGCCAGAAGCAAAGGCCACTGCTGCTGTCCTGGACAGCAGAGACTCCATACCCAATAGAAATAGACTCAAGCAGGGAACAGGTATCTAGGCAGATCTCACTTTAATCTGAGGTTTAATCTGGAAGAAATTAGAAACATTTTGGACCTTTTTTTTATGACAAGGAATAATTACAAGTTACATGTTTTATGCCACTTTGCATCTACCATGTTGGAATGGTATACAATCAAATTCATGTTGTTTATCTGTACCTTGGTTTCATCTTCAAATACATTGCCTGATCATAGTACCTTTGAGGAACAGCTACCACTTCACAATTCCAGCCCTCCCAGACTAAACTTTTTAGTTAAGTAGCTTAATGTTACTTGCTGACATAGGTGGCAGTTAGTGATCTCCTCTTGATACAGGGGTTGATGCCAAATCTGTGAAAAACTCCATTTACTACTTCTATTTGTCCAGAGTAGAACATTTTCTACAAACAGAGGCCTCGCAACCCAAATATAAGTAGTGTGACCCTGCAGTAACATACTCTGTTATAACACGAATTCGGATGTAATCTGATAGTGGCGTGCCTCCCAAAATATCATACACACGTATCTTAATCATACAAGAAATAAATAACATGTGAAAAGTTTATTATCATTTTGGGGAGATGATCGCTTAAGAATTCTAATATAAGATGATTGTGGTAAAGCTCCTGAAATTTCATGTATATATATTTTTCTCTTGCATGATAAATATTTCTTGTCTTTTTAAAAGTAAGAAAAATAACATGAAAGAGTTTATTCAGGGACCATGCTGGGCTTCGCCAATGTCATAAATTGCGATTTTATCTTCCTTCTTGGACACAAGATATACCATGTGGTGATTTTATTTATGCGACATTGTTGGCTGTTTAAACTTGTATCTTGTGTTTGAAGTTGAGCAATTCAGAGGCACCATGAAAGGAAACCACAAACTTGATATAAAATGCACTGAAATCAATCTATTGTTACATAAAATAATTCATTATTCATATTGACAAATCATCTCTGTGTTTCCCTTTACGCACATTTGTGCGTCAGGGACGCACGCTGGAGAAAATTGATGCACACATTTTGTTACCATGCTTTTTTTGACGCAAAGGATTTTCATAATATGATCATGATTTATTTAATACCCAATGCATTGGACGATGGATGGCATCGTATATACTTCGCGTATAGGCATTGACTGGTTCCCGGTTTGTTTGCTCCCTGCCTTGCGCTCCTCTATTCGTATAGCAAAGTGCAACGCAGGGAACATATAAAACAATGAACCAGACTAGCATAGGCAATGTTATGACGGAGTAGCTTCCCCTAATCTCATGAGCTTCTCGTGATTTCCATCGAGCTCAGCAAGCTGTTCTAGATATTTAACATCAAGGCTCGTTGCACTAGAAAGTGATCTCCAGATTAAAACGTCGTGCACTAAAAAGCATTAGCGAAGAAAGTGAAAGAAGCAGAACACAGAAGAGTAAATGTGGATCTAACTTTAATGAAAAATGGAGAAAATTATTCCCTTGACTGGAATATTCATTATGATTACCGGTGTGACTTCTGATCGCGTGATTGCAAAGACTGCAAAAGTGAATAATCCTTTCGTGACAAGATTTTAGAATTTTTAAAAATAGGCCCTCGTTCGCCATAAGATATCTGGAGAACACATTATAACCTAAGACATTATTTCACAATAAAGAAATCAGTAAACTTGCAGAGACAAATGCGTTATTTGGATTACAAAGTCAGCGGGTCATTGCAGATTTTGTTGGTTTTTAAATTTTACTGCAATAAAATAAAGATCTTAAAGTTCAAGTGTAACTTATTAGAAAGAAGATGAATCCGCATCCTCCTTGATATTTGGATAAATGTGTTCTAGGACGAAGTACAGTGAAACCTATGATAGTACACATTTGATGAAAGACCGTAAATTAACTCCCATTTGGTTAAAAAGATTTATTTGGCATTTTGTATTGGCTTATATGTAATGTGTTGGGCTATAATAATGTTGAGGAGACTGTTAAAAGTACGACTTAAAAGAAAAATGAACTAATAAAATTATTCTTTGAATGGACAATGCATTTGTTTGTTAATTGTGCATGTTGGTGTATTTGTATGTTTAGAGAAAGAGAGAGAGAGTATGTTGTGCAAGTTGCAATATCCTATTTCAAGCTGAAAAAGTACGAGTCGTATGAAAATTTGTCAGTACATTTTTGACCCCCACATTTATTATTTGACCCCCCAGTTTTGACACCTAGGGGTTTTTTGTACCCTCAATTTTACACCCCTGGGGGATACACTGTCATCTTAACACTGCATTGTTCCACCGTAATCTGCTTAAACTGACATCTGGTCTGAGTACAGTATGTTGTGATACACACCAATAGTCCATGGGACGCTCCACAATCAACCAACCTTTGAAGGCAGGAACAATAACTGCTACAATAGACAAAACGACAGCTAATTCCTTTTATTTTGAAAAGAACCCAGAAAAAATAAATTTTGTTGCAAATTCAAGGAAAACTTTTTGCCTTTGAAGCACCGATCATTCTTTATAAATACTAAAAAATCAACACAAAAAAATCTGTCTCAATCATTGTTCTACAATTATTTGAGGTTGACACCACAATAAGAAAGAAGCATTTGTTTCGTCCCCCTTAGCTATCCTTTAGCTGTTACTTCAGTAACACATGCATCATTCATCAAAGAAAGCCAACTACAGTCTTCAATAGAAACACCTTTTGTCAGAGGAAGTCTGCACCAAACTTAAATAAAGCATTGGAATCTGATGGATTGTTGCATTTTTCAAAGTGACTGGAATACGTTTATTGTGCCATGAAAGTTTACTTTTTGCAAGAAAAAAGTACATGCTTACAATCACTACCAATGATACATGGTTCTCACGCTACCAGAAAGTTGGGAGAAATGATAATTTTTTTCTCAACCATGAAAATTCCTTGAATTTTGCAAATATTGACGAAAGTCGAGAAAAACCCGGTAATTTTCCTTCACAACTTAATGCTCAAAACAATTACATAATAGGGTCATAACTGAACTGATTGTGAGTTAAATTTATCGAGTTCTAATCAGAATATTAGCAAGTTGGAGTATGGATCATTTGGGTGCTTGATGTAACTATATTTGTTGAGACAATCCAAGCACTCATTAGATTAGATTCATCTAGTAGACTTTATTGTTTCACAGACAGCTCGATATCCGTATTTATTTAAATGGAAGGTATGAAAACCAGTCTATCAGCACAGGAGGCCAACATGGTGGCGTTAAAGCATAGCCTCTTAGCAGATTGGCTAGCAAACTTAAATGTTGTTTAACCGAGTCATACCTGCATGAAATCGATATGAAAATTATTTATTTTCTCAGAAATGGCGATAGTATTAAAATCTTTAGGTCTTTAATCTGCTGAAAGATGATGAAACTAATGTGTTAATGCAATTTGAGCTGGTACTAGCAATTTCTATTGCATGTCGCACAAGCACACACAATCTCACAACCGTCATTTTCAAATATTGTAGAATTTTTTTAAAATTAAAGTTGTATACTGGTTGTAATAATACAAAAACGAAGGAGCACAACATTCTCTATTTATTCTGAGGCCAACTTCAGAGTTTTGTTGTATCACGTGACTACTACGTTGATGTGCTCTCTCACGTAGGGAGCATGCAAAGCAGGGACCCAGATTGCTCTGCTTGATGAATCAGACTGGCTTAGTTTCTTGTAGTTGTTCTCGAAATAAAAATGTTGAGAATTATATGTTCTTTCTGGATTTTACGAAAGGTATCAGATTTTCATTTAATTTAATTGAAATTTTGTACAACAACATTATAAAGGAGTTTGTTGTTGATATCACATGACTATTGGGCTTCTGATGTTGTTGTTTCAGATTTGTGAAGTAATGTGACTATTAACGCAAATGGCGAATACCGGGTCAGGTTTCATCTATGCTGAGTTTTATCTAGTCTGTCAGCGGAATAAAGACATAACATTTATAATACTTGCCATTTTTGAGAAAATAAAATGCAGGTATAAGTCAGTATAACCTAGTTTAAATTTGCTAGGCCCCGCTGGTAAACTATTATACGGTGGCGGCAGATTCAAATTTTTTTATATGTAATTGCTCTGAACCTACACTCCATCCAAAATGTCCAGATGTGAAAAATGGGGTTGGAATATTCGAAGGAAACCCGGATTAGAAAAATTTTGAATCTCTGAGCTGAACTTTGGTGTGAAACTATTACACGGGTACATGTAGCTTGAAGTATTGGTTTAAGATCTTAAATGGAACACAGGAGAAATGGGAAATTGTTGTCCCTTTTATTATATGTTAAGAAACGATAAGAACTCATGATAACAAGAAATGACATTGTCTTCATGCTGCCCTTATCAGACATCCAGGTGGGTTAAAGGCTTATATTCTTTGCTGCAGAATGTATACATCTTTGCCATAATAATCAGTGGACCTAGCAAGTGGTTTCAGAGGGATTCTGTGTCACCTTTAGTGCACCTCTGCCACTGTCCCGGGGCTCTTCAGCTACCAATGTCTCCACTCTCCAAAGACCCACTTAAAACAACCACTTTGCAACAACAGATCAACAAAATTCATTGGGGCCCCGAGTGGTCTAAAGCTCTCACCGTTACGGATCACTGCCATCTCACCTCTGTCTGCGCGAGTTCGAGTCTCAGATTAGGCCAGTGTGGGTACGTGAGAAAGCTTGCCAGTAGCTTCTCATGGGTTGGTGGTTCTTTCTGGGGGTTTCCCAGCTTCTTCCATCATTAATACTGGCCGCCATGTATAGCCTATCGTGTGCTGAAAAATGGCATTAAACCCTACAACAACAACAACAAAATTCATCAGAAAAGGGCATTTGAAATTGTTCACAGAGTTTTATTCTAGACTGTTTCTGGTCCCAAGGCCAACAGTACTCTCTGACCTGTTATAGACTAAAGTGCCCTCAGTCAATTCATTCATGCCCTATGGTTCAGAATGGGTTCTAAATGCCTCTCATGAGGGAGACTTCACAATCAGTGTGGACTTACAAGATGCTTATCTTTATGTCCCAATTCACAAAGCTTCCAGGAAGTTCCTGCAGTTTGCTTACAAGGACATAATTTATTAGTTCAGGGTATTCTCATTTGGTCTCAGCATCAGACCATGGCTATTCACACAACTGATGGACATAGCAATGGCCCTTCTACAGACCACATCCATGGTGACAACATCAAACCGTGGGATAACATCAGTAGAAATGTCAGGTGCATTATATCCTAGAGCAAGTTGTGGCATGCACAAACAACTTTCTTCTGGTGAAAGCTGGAATGCAGGATGCAAGCCCTGTCTTCGTGGCTGAAGTGGCTTATATGTTCAACTTACTCTGAAGCCTTGCAAGATTAGAGTGACCTCTTGAAGATTTTAATTTGTAAGATTAGAGCAATCTCAGCAAGCCTCATGTTCGAATGAAACACTTTTGATCAAAGTCATAGGAAAAGCAGTTGGCTGGCAGGTGGATTCAACCTTCTTCAGCTTTTATTTGAGATTTAGCTCAGATAGATCTCTGCAAGCCTCTTGTTCGAATGCAACATTTTGATCCAAGTCATAGGAGAAGCAGTTGGCTGGCATGTAGAGTCAACCTTCTTGAGCTTTTCTCTGAGATTTAACTTTGCAGAGACAAACTCTGGGTCTGTGAGGGTGGCCCATTTGACAACCAGATCCACTTAAGAGTCAGCACAGCGTTATGTCAGGAAGATTTCTTTACTCCCCTTCTTAATTGGATATGTCCTGTGTTACCTATCAGTTAGTAGAATAGGGTATCATTCACATGGGCAATCCAACCAAAATTCCCAAGAAGGATACCCGAGGTAGTGGCTGGATGCTCAGCATTCCCTCCTTCTGTTACCTATTCTGCTACATTTAATGTGATCAGGAACGTACTTGAAGGAAAAAGCAAATTTATAAAGTAAATTATGTTTTTTTTTAGAGAATCACATTACATAAAAACCTTCCCAACTACCCGACCATGCAAGCATCCATGTTCACATATCACTGAAAACTAGCAACACCTGGCAGAGGCACGGGCAGTTAATGGGTTATTTCCCTTTGTCTGTATGACATAGAGAGAAAAGATGATTTTTTTTTTGTCATTTTAGTCAGGCTGGATTTGGGAGGCAATACTCATATCTTACCATTAATTTGATCAGGTAATTATTCTCAGAGAAAAGTAATCTATGTAACAAATTGACTTTCTTATAGATTTTAACAAGACTTGGTCTGTAATCTTGAATCATCAAGATCTCAAATGGGTTTGATTGTTGTTTATAGCATCTGTGAAATGTAAAGAGAGTTGGTTCTAGTAATTTTATATTGAAGCCATGTATACACTTGGTACAGTCCATGCAATTAGTAGTCGTTTTTTATTAGAGGAGAGCAAGGGAAGTAACCTATGGTACGTACTATTTAGAATCCCCAGTTTGGTGTTATGAACAGACAAATTGAAAAGATACAAAACTTTAAGATACAAGATGCAGAAATTCAGGAGAATAAATTATACAAGAACATGAAACAAAGCACATTAGGCATTATTTATAATTTCAACTGAAAACTAATATAACAAGTAACACTTTAAGTTGACAAGTTGATAATAATTTAATTATATGACCAGTATCTTAAATACCAGATAATTACTGCAATCTTTTGAATGAAGAACATATTCAGATACAATTCTTGAATAATTATTTAAATTATTCATTGGATTTAAAAGTGCTCATTGACGTTTTGGACCAGAACACTACTTTTTGATTTATGAGAACTCATTTAGATACATTCTGGATACTATCATTGTGGTACACCAGGATTTTCAAGACTTGGAATTCATTCAGAGCATTCTATACTTTTGAACTTGTGATAGGACATTGATGATATTTGGGCTTTAATTCACAATACTGTAAATGTCTCTTAAATTTTCATTTTGTAGCTTGGAGAAATAAATTATTGATGATTCTGTTTTTAAACTTTTTGGTTTTGCTTCTTTGTGTTACATAGTTTAAAAGATAGAGTTAATAGTATAAACTATATCTTCCATAACTAGATGCTGTACTTTTTTTTAAATTGAAAGAACTTTAGACTATTATTGATCATGAACATACAGAACAGAATTACTTAAGCATTTCTTCTGGTGAAAAATATAGAGACAAATTGTTGACAAACATAGTGATGACAGTGCCCATAAAACTAAAGGCTGCCTTGAGTCCAAGTACTTGAAAGTGATATTTTATTTAATATTAAAAGATGCATCATTATCAGTCAATAGGTGCTTTTATTATCTTTTATAGGTTCAGAATTACTTGCCAAGCAAGATCTCAGTTTCGATAACCTAGTCTTACTACATCAGCTGACCCGGTTTGAGAATCTGTTGCCGCGATTCACAGCCACAGTGCCCCCCTGTTGGAATGAGATCCAGCAAGAGCAACAGCAGCGTCGACACCCCCAGCATCTGCAGCACCAGGGAGAGGCTTCACAACACACACGCACCTGGAAACTACAAACAGATAGGTTGGATTGATTGAAGTGATTTATTAGTGCTATGGCTGCATGAATAAAGTATAATTGTCTTGCCTGCAATTGCACATGCAAGTCATAGGCATTACTTTTCTTGTGGAGTGTGGCAGTATTGTCATCAGTGTTAGATAGAGTTTGGGTGGGTGGATGGACAAGACAGTATGTAAGGATAAGAGAGTTTGTTTTGCAGAACTATTACAATTCTGTGAATATAAAACTCTTCAGTAAAGCAGGTTGTTGGTCCTTTTTCATACCCATTTCACCCATCTCAACACACTGTCTGTCCATGGCATCGATGTAATGTTTCAGACTTTGGTCTTGGGTTGAAGGTGTGCTTGCCTACATTGAAATGGTAGTGAAAATATTTGGAGACCAACAAGGCAGTACTAAACATTTCTTATTCACTTCAGTAAAAAGGTGAGGCAAACATGTACTGCATTGTGTAACAAAGTCTGCAGTTTTAATTATAGTTTTTGCTAGACACATTGGAGAGGTGCATTTCATCTAATATCTTTAATTAATTTCCTAGATACTATGCCAATATGAATAACTTTTGGCAGTTTTCTTTAACCCTTTACCTCATAGAGCAAAGTTACCTAGTGTAGCACGCTATAAATAGAACACCTGTTACCTATTTGACTCCATACACATTGGCCTTCCTGTTAACTGTTAAGCAATGTAGTGTATGTTACGTTTAACAGCAATTTTAACCATTTTACATTTTTGGTACACGTCTATTTTGTGTGGAAAAATTTAAGAGTAAAGTCCGATTGTTATAGCTGTGTAACTATTTTTCATGGAAGAATTTTGTATGTGCTTTAAAATCTTGAGAGAACTCGTTCAATGTCAAGTCAGTGAGACCGCATGACCAACCGTAGCTGCCATTTCTCATACTCGAAATTTACAAGTTTTTTGTCTGCGTCTACATAACTAATTTATAGAAACTAATTGCTGCCTACATCAATATCAGAGCCTTTACCTAAGTTATTGAAGCTTTCATAGTTTTGATTCTATTCGTGAAAACTTCGTAAGTACTGAATGAAATCCGCGACCTCCATTTTGGAGAGTGGAGATTACGAACCAGTTACTTTAAATAGCAGATATCGACCAGAGCATAAACAGTAACCACGTGATCTGACGTAATTGTCATTCGCAGAAATGAATGTAGTATTTAACGGGGTTTCCCCAGAAGGTGGCGCTACGAAAATCGGCTCAAAATGGCTGATGTTTACAGCAGACATCAAAAGGCGCTTCCTTGCGAATGGAGTAGAGACGTCAAAAGGCGCTTCCATGCGAATGGAGTAGAGGTGTCCAAAGGCGCTTGCATGAGGTAAAGGGTTCATTTTCCCTTTGGTTTCGAGAAATTGTATTCTTGTACAGTCACGCTTCAGCTAGACATATACAGGGGTTTCCACCTCCCCAAACTTATTGGTTCCTTCTGTATTCAGTGTCATTCTAAACCATCCCCACGGTCTTTCCAAAGCCTTTTTCTCTTCTCTCCTCTCCAGTTGCCGCAACACCATCTTGAAACTGCGTTGTTTTCTATTTATTTCAATTTTTATTAATGTTGATTTAATATAGGTTAAATGTATGACTATACTTTTTGTCTGTTTATGCTTTTTTTTGAAATATGAAATTTTGAATTTCATCATTTGCAGCATGTATTTTAAACACACAAATTCTCATTTGTTGAAGAAAGTGCCTTTTCCTTAAACAGTAATATACCTGTTGCTAAAGGTACCCCTCTTATTTTCTCTAAGAAAATTCCTAGGTGAAGCATTGAATGCATGAATATTTTCTACTGCAGCAATACATGGGATGAACACCTGTTTGAGATAGTTCTTCCAAGGATGTGCTGTGTAGGACATGTCGATGTGAAATTCTCTTTTCATCCATTGTGCACCTCGGCCCCACATATAGAAATGACTTTACTAAAACAGAATGTCAGTAATCTGGGACGGCAATCAAGCCGAGAGAAATCTGAAGATTCTCTTGCTAGCTGTAGTACCAAAGTTAATTCTCATAGGAACAGTAGTTCTACAGGAGATGAATCGGGATCCATCCCAGTGGACAATCCAATTAATTTTGGTATTAGATTCTCGGCAGCTAATGACATGGATGGAAGCAGTGGAAGCCCAAGGGGTGGCGTTTCTGCAAGGAATAGTGTATTGGATCCTTTGTTTCTTGAAAGCCATAATGCAGAAATTCTGTGTGGACCAATTAATATTGCTACCTGTTTGGATTTGTCAGGGAATTGTGGACAGGTATCTTTAACAAGTCCCCAACTTCTCCTGTCCAAGCCAAGGTCCTTCTTACTTCACATCAAAGGGTTTCAGGACAAGACTGATGCACCAGACAAAGGAAAGGTATGTAGATACTCCTCAGAATATTCATGTTTATTATTTTATCACATACGTTGCTGTATACTAATAACCTTATTAAAGAGCATACAAGTTTAATTTTTATATGCCTGCTGTTAGGTAGAGCATCTAGTTATGGTGTCTATCAGTTCATTTGTTCATCTGTTCCTAATATATGTTTGCATCATGAATCATGCCAAATTTGTATAAATTCGAACACTTGCAGACCAGTGATGATTGAGAACTCCCACAAATTTCTTTAAAGTCATGCATATGAAATGTACTCTGCTCAGTATTCAATTTTTATTCATTGGTTCATCATTAATATGTTTGTCACAACATAGGTCACGCCAGTTAAGGTATCAGAGCTTTTCTTACATGTTTTTTGTAACTGTTTTCACATCTGGGTTCTTCTGCTTGGCATAGTTGTTAAAGTTATTTTTATGGCACATTGGGTACAGGAACAAACATTCTGTTGTGGTTTGAACCTTGCATCAAGGAAGTTGTACAAACGTGTTTATAATATGGGCTTCCTAGAAAACTCAAAATGCCCGGTTCCCTGTGTGGTTCATCTTTAGATGATTATTTTGTCTGGCAAATACTGGCTGATGATAGCGAGGATGACGAATTTTTTAAAGTTATAAAGTATATGAGATTAATGGACCTGGGAAGATATTAATGGAGATAGCAGTAAGTGATTTTGAACCTGAAAATTGTGTCAAATATGAGTCAAGTGTACATGCTGGATTGACAAAAACAGATGGCATGCTGGTCGACTTCCTTTTCATCATTATTTTGAAATTAAATCTACAAAAGGCAGGGGGCCCTGAGTGGCCGAGTGGTTCAAAGTGCTCTCCGTTATGGATCACTGCCTACTCACCTCTGTCTACGTGGGTTCGAGTCTAAGATTCAGCCAATGTGGGTATGTGAGAAAGCTTGCCATTAGCTTCTCGTGGGTTGGTGGTTCTTCTTGGTGTTTTCCCGGGTTCTTCCTCCACCATTAATACTGGCTGCCATGCATAGCCTATCATGTGCTGAAGAAGGCATTAAACCCCACAACAACAACAACAACAACAACAACAAAAGGCAGAATAACAAACCAAACTAAATTACAGCCAATTTTAAGGTAGAGTACAATTCTTTTTTCCTCAAACAATTTAGCACTGTGGGATCATGTACTACAAAACCATTTAGCCTAATTAGGAAGTAAAGATATTAGATCAAAATACCTCTGTCTGAACAAGCTGACTATGGCATTGATGGACTTAAAATCCTAATACAGCATCATGGAACATATAGCAAATTTGGCATAGTGGTCAGTAAAACATGAATTCAACTGAGTGAAACTTTGGCTGAGTTTATCTTGTTTGGAGAAGAAGTATCCAAAAGACAATATATGTGATCTGTGGAAAATTGAACATAACAGCCACAAAGAACAGTTTCCAAACTTGTTTCAGCTGGGTAAGCTAGCCCATTCAGATAGCAGACTGTGTTGGGGGTTCTCGGCACAAAACATATTTCATACACATGTAAAGAACAGAATTAGCTCAGAAAGAGTTAACAGATTATTACATATACAACTAGAAGTGACATCTTTTAAAGATATTTATTTAAGTTTGGGCTCTAACAGAGTAGAGCAAGAAGCAAAAGATATGGATATTGAAGTGTTTAATTAATATTGAACTATGATTGTTCAACCCCCCACTCATTTTTATTTTACACCCGCCCCCCCCCCCTTATTTTTGTGATAAGGGAGTGGATCCTCTCTTTAAATAAAATCCTGGCAGTATCTCTGAAGTTTGCCATCATATACCATTACCAGACTTTGTACATTGCTGGCATTTGGGTAAGGAAGAAACCTAATAATTTTGGGCTCAAATGATATTAAGGCGATTGTTACTGAATACAAAAATAGTTCTACATCACATACCTGGACCAAATATTCAGAGTGTGATGGAAGCCTAATGAATTTAGGGATTAAAAAAATTAAAGGTCAAGGTCACTGACAGAAGAAAATTGGTTTTTGCTTAGTAATATAGGTTTACATCACAGATCTGGACAACTGTTTGGGTTGCCTTTACTTTGAGAAATGTAAACCTGTTGATTTGGGATTAGAAAGTCAAGGGTCAAGGGCACTGGCTGAAAAATTAAAAAAGGGTTTCTGCATAGAAATTTCATTTCTGAACCATGTACTTTCACTGATGTTTTTGGATGGCTTCCACTTTAAGTAAAGTAGAAATCATTTGATTTTGTTTTCAAATTCACTGACCAAAGAAGAAAAGTGTTTTTGTGTAGCTTTATATACCAATTTTTTCACAAAAGTTTGTGAAGGATTTGTGCCTAAACTATTGAAGAGGAAGAGACCTGTTGATTTTGGGGTCAAAAATCAAAGGTCAGGGTCATTGTAAATCTGAACAAAATTTAGTTTTGCAGAGCTCCACATAAGTCACATATTTGCATAAACATGCATAAAAACTGCAAAAGAAGTATGTTTTCAGGGTAAATACACATGTATAAAAATTACAAGAGAAGTATATTTTCAGTGTAAGTGTTACATGTTGTGCAAGTCTGATACATAATTATATCATAATTCAAGATGTATCAACCATATTGAGCATGCCTCAGTAAGAAGTACTTTTTAAGTATAGACTGGGAAATGTGCTTAAAGAGCTATGTATTTAAAATTTTGCACTTGTCCGTTAATTCAGGCTCTTAGTCGTTTGAACACTTAAACAAGCCAGACTGCAATAGCATACTAGTTTTATGCTCTGACATAAAGATGTAGTTGACATTACTATGCAGACAGCATTTTCAAAATGTCGGAACTGAGATGCAGAGAATGACCATTGGAATCAAATAATACCCTTTGTTTATTTAGTTTCTACAGTTTGGAATATGAGAAACATTTAGAGCATTTGATTAAAATCAGTTTCAATGATATAAATTCCTGCTGAGTAACTATTGTGCAGTCAAGAAGCATGATACAGAGTTACTGTAAAAATATATCCTGATAAAAAAAAATCCCATGAGGACAGCTGAATTGGGTTATGTATGCAGTCAAAAGTTTGAATCGATGCAAATGTCAGACAGAAAAGCAGCGTTGAATGGTATAGTCACACAAAACAACACAGAAAACAAGGCCTGAAAATTCCAGTGGTCCAGTGTCCAGGACCAATTATTTGTAGCTGCTGACCTCTTATCTGTAAGCAGCACTAGCTGAATGGACATTTAATACTTCTGATCTTTTTTAAAAATCCATCATAAAAGTGCACTGATGCTGGATAGTGGGAGGTGAGTGTGTAAAACATTAAAAAATATGTACATGTAGCATGCAGTGTACTGATCACCAGACTAAGCTTGATCATCATCATTCAAAAATTTGTCTGTTCTCAACCATTGCTAAAACTAAATATAAAAAGTATCAGCTTAATGTATGTTCTAGATGCTATGAGTTCCTATAAATACGGATTTACAGATATAAGGCAGGAATGAACTACAGAGAATTTGTCTGCAACAAGACACATTGCACTGAAGGGATTCAGATGTCACAGGCCTGCAAAGGAGAGAAATTATGATAGAATAAACAGTAATGGTGCCAGTCTCACATATAATATGACTGCCATCTTGCAAATATTATCATTATTCTTCCTGAATGGATAGTCATATAGACATAGGGGTTTTCATTGAAAGAGTTATTTTGATACATACTAGTAGTTGGTAGTACAAAGTTATCTGACATCCAGCATAGGCACCATGGTGGCCATCTTGAAATTGTTATTATTTCTACTTCTGCAGAATTGATGGTCATACTGATGTTTGCTTTCACGGAAACAGAGACTCTCATGTAGTTGGTTCTAAATGTAAACAGTTCAGAACAGATATCCATTTTGGCCATCTGGAAGATTTTGTTTATAGCTTACTTATCCAGGATAAATGGCTGTATCAAAATTGGGCTTTTGGTTTTACTAAAAGAATTATAGTTAGACCTATATAAAAAAAAGTGTCTCATGGACCCCCTCCCCAGCATTATGACCATGGTGGCATTTTTGCAAAATCTTCATATTGTTACTGTACTCCTTTTGAATAAGTGGTTGGATTGAAATTTGCTTTTCACTACAACACTTTACAATATATGTTAGTCCTAATTAAAAATTAAATATCAAGATACCATATTTGCCCTATATATTTGGACACAATAAAATAATTTTTTTTCCTGTCCCAGAACTTTTAGTGAAGCTTTTTTTGACCTAGGTCATATGTCTGAAGAGTTAAGTAACAAAAAATAGATAAAACAATTTATTTGTTAATAAAATGAATGAAACTAATCTTGTAATGTTGTCATTTATTCCTCTTTTTTTCTTTATCATGAGCATTTAAAAAATAAGATATATCCATGAACTCCGTCTATGTAGTGTAGGCATCTCTACTGTAGCGTGTATTGCTTATGTCAGATAATACACGACACATTGTTCATTGATATGAATAAAAAGAAACAGATTGTGTTTGGTTGTACTCAAAGGTTTGAATATGTTATCCAAAAGAAAACTGGATCGAACAAAATCGCAAAAGAGGGAAATAGCAACCAATTGCTTGAAGGCATCTGCTGTTCACACATGACATTGCGTTAGGTGCAAAATAACCAAGATTGTACTATATCCACTATATGTACTATATGACAATATCTTGCAATTAAAAATCATTATTTGAAAATGCATTCACTTTCAGCTCAAAAGACAATCTTTTCGTTATGAGTTACAGAAAGTATTATTAAAGCAAGTTATTGCTGTGTATACTGTTTACTCATAGATATCAATTCCCTTTTGCATTATGTCCACATATTCCAAGCAGAGAGAATCTTGGGTAGTGAATAAACACAAATGGCAGCAAATAAAAGCTCATTGTTCAGACTTAATGACAGGATATCAGATACAAAGATTATTTTATTAGAAAAAGCAAGCTGACCTCCAATGTCGACTTTAGATTCTTTTAAGTTGGCCAATTTTTGTTTTTAAATTTTTAAAAAATATACAAAGTTGGCCGACAGAGGGAAGCCAACTTTGGCTCCTCTTTACCAGTATTCATGGGATTGTGAAACTAAAAGGAAACAACGGAAATAATTTTTAATGTACATAATATAATACTTCATGCATGGACATTGATGATCCAGCATCGCCCAAAAGAATTGGAGAAAATGAAAAGAATCGTTTGATGAATTCATGAACGAGTTTGCCGACAATATGATCATTAACGTGGATGAAATTTCAGTGTAATTTGATCTCATTCCTGGATGGACTGTCAATAAGATGGGATTTAAAAGTGCGAATTCGCAAGATTGGTAATTTTTTTTTTTTAAATTACTTTAATCCTTGCAGTTTCTGCTTCAGAAGATTTGTTCTGCCAATGAAAAATTTTCATGCCATGTATTCATGCACAGAGATTGTACATGTGTAGGGGAAGGGTTGGGTCGATGAGATGATGCAGCAGTGGATTAGAGTTTTATCTCAAGTACACAGTTTGATATTTTTGTTAAAAATAAATTTAAGTTAGAATGCATTTTCCGATATGTAATTTTCGAATGATTTAAAAGGGGTCTCACAACTTATGACTCAAAAAAGTGATGTGTCCCAGAACAAACAGTGCACTAAAAAATTGTTAGAAATTAATTTATGGTGTCCCAGCAAATACAGTGTTTCAATATATACAGTAAATATGGTAACCTTCCAAATGGCTACCACAGTTGCCATTTGGAAAAATCTTGTTAAAGCTGCTTCTTTGTTGGAATGGTTGTAGAATTGTATTGACATTTCAAATAAACAAGTTTTTCCTTCATGAAAATGATGCTCTGTGACCTCCAAAATTAGCTGCCTTGATAGGCTTGAAAACCTTTATAGTCTTCTGCATTCACGGTCAGATGAGCATTGGGGTTTCCTGAAACAGAAAACACTAGCAACGAGGCTGGTTCTAAATGAAAATGCTAGTCAGACCTTAAATGAGTACTATGGTGGCCATCTCAAAAGTATTGCTATCATTACTCTTTAATGACCGATTGCATTGACATGGGATTTTCACTACAACACTTCTTGCAGTATATAACTGATTCTTAATTAACATGGTGCAAATATGACCACCAACATATCTGCTCCTTTGTCAAGTTTAAAAACATGATTTAATTGACCCTGGGCTTTAGTTATTATACATTTTTGTACAAACACATATTATTGCCTTTTTTTCTTTCACCAATTGATCTTTAATACACACATTTTATCCTGCAGGAATCCAGAAAGAGGACATCTGCACCAACAAGTACAACAAGTGATAAGAGTAAAGCTAAAACAATAAAGGCACAATTTGAGAACTATGCCTCTGCTTATGGATCGGCTAGTATCAGTGGGAAGTTTAAACTAGAGCACTTGAGGGGTTGTGACTGGATCCAGGAAATCTCGGTTACTATCAGAAAAACCAAGAAAACCCACTTACAGAAAGATAGGTAAATCTGCTTTTTCTTGCTATATTTTGGTAGTTCTCATTCATAGTTGAATTTGCGAGATGATGTTCATATTTTCCAGGTATACTTTTTCCAAGCCTGCCTTGGTGGAAGTTCATAACAGTCCAACTTTCCATCCATTGTTACATTCATCTGCCTATATGGCCATCTATTCACACCGTTAACCTCAATATTAAAGATTTTGTTTTTGCTTTTATTTCATTAGAGTGATATCAACCTTGTAAGCAACAGAGGGGCATCACATAGATGTAAATAATAATTACATGAAAAGTAGGAAAGGCATAACCATTTTTTTTAAAAATAGTTAAAATTTTCATTTAAAACTCAAAGGCAAGCAATAAAATCATCATAATAAAACTTGTATTAATGTTAAATAAAATAATTCTGAATAATCATCAGTCATGGTACAAACCATCTTGTCAATAAATCCATTGGTTGTAACTTTCTTTGTTTATTCAATCCATTTTCCTACTGCTGTAGAAATGGATGTTATTTATTTTTATCTTTATGACTTCAAATTTCTCTGCAGTTAAACAAACAGGCCATTTTTTTAACAGTGACTGGACGTAACTCTAACATGAGTTGAACAATACTGTACTTCTCATTGGTTAGCTTATCTAATCTTGATAATTACTGGTGATAATAAAAGCCAGTAATTATCTAAGTTGCATAACCTAACTTCAAAGGAACACCCAGCTGTAATGATAATCCGATCACTTACCTTCTTTGTATGGATTAAAATTAGTTACTTTATCAATATATTTAAACAAATTTCAATCTGTAAACCGTATTATGTGGCTACTGGTGAGTGGTAAATTTAACATTGTTGCCAAGGGATTATGGCTTTTTAAGGAGAGTGGCCACTGGGGTAAAAGGAGTGGGGTCAAAAGGGAGACCTCTGTACGATGTTGTCCCACATTCATTGGATTTGGAACATAGCTTCACTGTATTCATCTTGTATAACTTGAGTCATTGTGCATTTCTTGGTGATTTTTTTTGCTTCTGTAATTTTTAAGTTTTGCAAATAGGCCAGTTTCTTGGATACAGTTGTCATAGAAATTGATTTGTCAATGTGTTCCGGTTGGTATAGCACCAATCCACCACATTTAAATTCAAAGCTTCAGGATTGCCTGAACATGCAGGTCATTGCCAGCTTCTTATTACACTAAAGCAAAAGTTACTTTATATGTGGGAGCCCCGAGTGGCTGAGTGGTCTAACGCACTCTCCGTTACGGATCACTGCCATCTCACCACTGTCTGCATGGGTTCGAGTCTCGGATTCAGCCAATGTGGGTATATGAGAAAGCTTGCCAGTAGCTTCTCGTGGGTCAGTGGTTCTTTCCAGGGTTTTCCCGGGTTCTTCCTCCACCATTAATACTGGCTGCCATGTATAGCCTATTGTGTGCTGAAAAATGGCGTTAAACCCTACAACAACAACAACAACTTTATATGTAACACAAACTTTGGCTGAGAAAGATCTGTCAGCAGTATTGGAGCAAAGTGCTTTTGTCTTGAAATAACTGAAATAGTCCCTTTACTGTACTCTGGCCCCATCTGTAATGCAGTATGGTCTTTTCAATAAATCTTGTTTTTCATCTTGGCTGATGAAAATTAATACTATTTTTTATTGGGTTTTTTTTGTGCACTCTGTACCATCACAACACAATTATGTTTCAACTTCATTAAAAGATATGAGAGAAAGAATTAGATAAAACTATAAAATAATCACATTTCAGAGGTTCTCCAAAAACATATTAAGTGGTTGAGCTTGATAAAGCTGTGCACTTTAAAGGCTACAGTGGCAGAGGATGGTATATTTAGACCATCTTTTTATTGTCAGTGTTGGCTTTTTAAAGTATAGCTAGGAAATTTCTATATTGTCAGGTATGAAAATAGTCTTGTGCTTGAGATTATTCTGTCAAGACTGGATCAGAAGGTTTTTGAAAGTGTGTAGTATTTAGTTCTCGTTCCCAGTCAGTTAGACTTATGTAATACTAGCCTTGTTACACAACTTCTCCCAAACAAGTAGTCAACTGCTCAGGTGGCCTAGTGGTTAGAGCGTCCACATTGGAAGCGGGAGGTTGTGGGTTCGAACCCTGGCCTAGTCATACCAAAGACTTACAAAAATGGTACTAACAGCTGCCTAGCTAGGTTCTAAGCATTAAGAAGTTAGGACTGGTCAGCCTGGTGTCAGGATAATGTGACCGGGTGGGACATCATGCTACATGTCTGCGGCATGATGCCCCAGTGCTGGACATCACTATAAACTGCCACACTGCAGACATCGTAGTGATATGACTGAAAAATTGTTAAAGCTATGTTAAAAATCCTAATCACACACACACCTAACAAGTAGTTAAAGTTACAACAGGGTTTTCACTAAAACATCTATTATGATACATTGTTGGCCCTAAATGAAACTAATGTTGATCAGATCTATAGTGTGGCCATCATAAAGACTATCTTGAAAATCTTATCACTACTTCTTCTAAGTTTAAAAGTTATCCCCATTTTCATCAATCTCTCATGCATCTCTGTCCATATGAGCTTGAGTCTTGAGCTTTCATTGGTGTTTGAGAAAGCTTGCTGAAGCTTCTCATGGGTCAGCAGTCCTTCTTGGGGTCTTCCAAGGTTCTTTCTCCACCAAATATACTGGCTGCCATGTATAACACATCATGTGCTGAAAAATGGCATTAAACCCATCAAAAAACATTTTCTTCACAAATTGTGTCCTTCCATCTGTCCTACTACATCACCTTTGCCCAGGTTGTGTTTCCAGCTTATGATGGGAACTTGGAGTTTCTTTTTAGTTACTTCTTAGAGGTGTGAGCATAAAAACATCTTTACTTTATAAGCCTCAGTACAACAAAATGCTAAATTCCTTGTTTGAAGAAGTTAGCCATGATAAACAGCTGCTTCCTGTCCCCAGTTTCCAAAATGCTTTGCCATTGTAAAAGGGAAAACGGGACAGAACAAAGATCTTTCTGGCCTCTAGTCAGTTGATTTCTCTTGAACAAAGACATTGGCCTGTTGCTCCAAATAGACTTTACTGTGGGTTTTGATGAGGTTGAACAAGTCACCCTTTGAACCTATGCTGAAGGTCTCACTGTCTCATTTTCTGTAAGACCTATTTCCTAGCCATTTTAGCAGGTAGAGATATTCATGCCTTGTCAATCAGTTTTAACTGTGTGAAGTTTTATTACAGTCGATCATATTCTTATATGATGGCCCATGATTTCATTGCTGAGAACATCAGTTTTTTGTCTTGAAGCTAGGATTGGATTCTTCTTTCCAAGCATATCTTGGAGACCCCGTTAGGCCATTGAAGTGGTACCTGAAATGTACTAAACATATTAGAGGCAGATCATGCTTGTTCTTGCAAAGCTTTTTCTAAGTCTCTGATTTGATTTGTTGGGCTAAATGTGCAGTCATGACATTAGAGAAGTCGCTACCAGCATAGCATTTGTACCATTCCGTGATGATTAAACAGATTGTAGGATATAGTTCTGATAGTATGACATTCATCTTCTTTGATCATCAAGACCATTCATCCCTAATTGCTCAGTTAGACTAAGCATGACCTATGTCAGCAGCACAACAGGCTACCATCCCAGTTCACTCAGCAGCTTTACAGCAATACAGCATACTCCTACTGGATTTGTGGGAGTACTTTTTAAGGCTGTATCCCATTCAAGGTTTCAGTGCTGACCAAAATTTCAAAACGTGTACTTGGTTTACACAGGCCAAAATAATTCTGTTCAATGGAAACAATTAAACTCAGCCTTTCCGCCATCTACCTGATAGGGTTGCTCAACAGCTGACTGCTATAATAATGTGTATACCATGCCTTGCTCAGCTTGTGATGTTGCATTTGATATGTGACCTTTATCGATTACTTTGACAGGATTCAATATATAATATGTGTATATGTCCATGTTGAATAAAACAATTTAGATTAAACATTCCATGTATCATAGGATATTGTTTCTGACTACTACAAACATCTATAAGATGAAAATAATTGATGAATAAATGCAACAGTACATGCTGTCTGGAAATAACCATAGGATCCTTTGTAGAATCTACAATGACAAAGACAAGAAACCATTCAGTGGCTTACAAACTCTGTGCGATGCTTTCTTAAATTAAATGTTACTAATAAAAATATTCTGTTAACATTTTTAAAAAAAAAGTAAATGCTGTAGTTTAAAATACAGTTGTATGCACATTGTTGGTATATCAACTGTATGTGTATTGTTATGTAATGTGTGCTGCAACCAGTTCTCATCAACTTTGGTTTCTCCTAGTGATGCCATTTTGTAAAAATCTTCCATACTGTGAGAAAAGAATGACAGAACTACACTACTAAACAGTCTTCTTAAATAGAAATGTAGAAATGTACCGTTTAATTAGAATGGATGTTCCTGCATTAATAACAATAACATCCTTGCTGATTTACACCTAGACCAATTTTGTAAATGTTTACAGGCAGTAAATTAAGCTATTTACACATGCTAAACTTTGCTTGTATCTCACATTAGACTTGAAGCTTCACATATATTTAGAAACTGGCTAACTCCTAGAATGTTATGCCCTCCACCCTTTACCAGTTCGTCAATAATGATTAGATAATATATTTGAGGAGAAATAAGTGTTTGAAGTAAAAGACATTGAAACTACTATAAAGGACTTCTGTATAAATAAAAGACACGTGTCCATAAATAACACTTTCAGGAATCCTCAGTTAAAGTCCTTATGTAGGTTACCTGTTTGTAATGGGCAACTGTGTAATGTGGACAAAGAATGTATTTGTTTAAAAATGTATACAATTTCACTGCGTATAAAGGAATTTGTCACAAAATTAAGTCTGTAAAAATTGTGAACTAAAAAATTACAGATGATTTTATGTGTGCATGTTCATATTATTGTATAAATATAGTCTGGTTCTTGGATGGTATTTTTAAGTATAATTTATATCATTTAGTTTTGATTTATAATTGGAAGGAATTTGTCCAGAGACAATTAATGCTATGTTGGAGTATTTGCATGAAGTTAAAGTACATTAAAAACTTCTTCTGTATAAAAAAATAACTATGTAAAGAAAACAAATCCCTGTTCCATGACTGTCCTTGATATACAGGTTCCAGATTTTTCAGTAATACTTACCTGAGCATGATCGGCACTCCATCTCAAACCCTCATTGCAGTTACATCAGTGGAGGAGCATGGACTTGTACTAATTTCACGATCCAAATGAGACCACTCCAGTGGCCTAAGTGGTTAGCGTATCAAACCCTGACCAAGTCATGCCAAAGATATATAAAAATGGTACTTGGAGCTGCTAATGTTAGGACTGGTTGGCCTGGTGCCAGGATAATGTGACTGAGTGCTACATGTCTACGGCAAGATGCCCCAGTGCTAGACAGCACTATAAACTGCCACACTGTAGACATTGTAGTGATATGACTGGAAAATTGTTAAAGCTATGTTAAAAATCCAAATCACATACATGAGAAAGCTTGCAAGTAGCTTCTCGTGGGTCAGTGGTTCTTTCCGGAGTTTTCCCGGGTTCTTCCTCCACCATTTATACTGGCTGCCATGTATAGCCTATCTTGTGCTAAAAAATGGTGTTAAACCCTACAACAACAACATACACACACTATCCAGATGTAGACTACTTTTGTCTCACTTCTGTCAGACTTATCAGATGATCATTGGTAAAACTCGTAAAAGGATGTGGTTAATGTCTCTTTTTGCATGAGATTTTTGAGGTAGTGGATTTTCTTCTAATATTTTTATGATCAGGGAAGTAATATTTTTATCCAAAAATTGGTTTCTTGATACAAATATCAGTGTTTAATTTTATCTAGGTTGCAGAGGAATGCCATGTTAGAATTGACAAGTTTTCATGAGAAGCTGATATCGATTGTAGCTTTAGATGAATCCAGCATCCTTCCACACGTCAGCCCCGATTACCTTCAGAACTTGGTCCTTGACATTCTAATGTGGATCACATTCATACAGATGCATGATCCGGATCGGCGGTAAGCTACTTTTTCTTCATTTTGTTGTTTTGATTTTTAATTGTTCTAATGAATTTACCACCACATTTGTCTTTCCCACGATGCATAGGGACTTTGTTTTCCATGACGCTGTTTGTGCACAATTTTCCTACATCAGATTTCTTTTGCCTTTAGACTTTCACCTTGAGATCAGGAAATATATATAATAACAACTTTGGTCTTGCAGCAGCCAATGTTCACTCAGATTAATTCTATCACATGTTAACAGACAATGACATTCCTATTGTATAATTACCTAATATTGAAATGCTGTTGCCCATTGATAGCGGTGCCTTGTAATGGCAACAATAGATAGCTGCTTTTCAGACAAATTGCCCAATCACGAAAAAAGTTTTTATCCTGCACATTTTGCAGACATGGTTTCCCTGTGAGCTCAGGTGCTGAAACAGGCAGTGGATGCATATTCTCTATTTTAAAGCCCAGGTAGATGTCACATTTCAATTTGCTAATGAATATTCAATAATAAAGTAAACCATAAATGTACATCTTACAAATATTTTTTTTAATGTATTTCAAGTCGATCAGTTGCAATTCCACATTTAGATTATATCTCTGGACAAAACTGTTATAATGGAAATGTGTTATACTTTGAATCATTTGAAATTGCATATTTGCAGATACTTAATTTGTTGTTGATTTGTTGTTTGAGAAAAAACATAACAATGCTAACTAGTGTGCAACATATATTTCTTTATAAAAGATAATACCAATGTTTGCTTCTATGTATTTTAAAATTAACAGGCTTAATGCCTACTACACTAATTAGGCTGATTAGGTACATTATTCATTGCTAATACTTAGTAATTAATTCCTGTTGGCATTAATGAAATGCCTTGAAATTTTCTTTTCTCAATTATGAAACGATGGTTTTTTTTGGGGCAAATTAAGTTCTTGTCCTGATGCTAGGAGAGATCCAGATAAAATCAAATCAGGCAAACATTTAAGAAAATGGATGAAAATTATGGACTGATGGTAAGTTACAAGTATTGTATACTGTTAAGACTGAATGAATGACAGAATTTGTTGAAGAATTTTGATTACAGCCGTCTTGTTGGCAACTGCAGTAATTTACTGGGAAGCCGCCACATTTGCATAGGTAGTCTCCAAGGGTCACCCATGGATTTTCAGAATTGTTACACCCTTATGAAGCTATCCAAAGATACATACTTGCCAGATCACAATGTGTCGTGCAGTGTGATATTTTACTCTCCAAACACCCCAACACTGTCATGTATCTGCAAACACAATTTCCAGTAAATGTTGAAAAATATTATAAAAAAGAGAGTGGGACCTTGCTTGACACTGCATTGTATGCCTGTAAACAGTTCCTTGTAGAAACTAAATAGTCATAATTCACATGGATTAATTTTTAATGCTATCACTCCTACACACTTTATATGGTTAATTGTCATTTGAGACCATCATAAGGTAAAATGATTCAGAGATAAGCCACCACCAATCCACAGAGTACCTAACTGACTAAAAGTAGCTTAGGTGATTTTGTGTTTGGTATTCTTTTGAATATACAGGTCTGGGAGAGTCCACTCTGCTAATTTTCATAGGTATACAGTATTAATTTGTAGTTTCTGACTTTGCCCACTCTGTGGTTGAAGGTGATGCAAGTGAATTTTATGTTCATCTTTGCATTTATTACAGGCTAGCTGTTCAAACTGCCCTGAAAATCCTTTTGAATTTTTCTCAGCATTGAGGTTTTTTTGCAGCATCTGCCCAATTCAATGTAATGTTGCCGTGTAAACAGATATTCCATACCCACAAAATAACCAATGTCGATATGGTGGTTTCAAAATATGCATAGTATGAAATTCTCCTTTTTGCTTCTCTGCTTCACAATGTCAGTCTCCATCAGCATGGAATTCTAATAGTTTTGCTGGACTATGCTTACTTTGCAGATGGTTCGTTCATTTATGAATCACAACTGCATTTTGACATTTGCCAGAACAAAAATGAATTAATAGATCTTCTGGCTTTATGATTCCAGTTATCAAAAATAATGTTTTGCATTTTACATAAAATAAGAGTTGAAAGAAGCTTGGTCACTGATCATTAAGTAATCTTTAGATAGCATAAACATTTTCATTCAATGCATCAAAGTATATCAGCTTTAGTTTCTTCAAATATCAGTCTTCAGTTTACCAGCTGAAAAGGAATTGGGTTGTTCCTTTTTTTTTGTTTATCAGTATCTAAAATGCCAGTTATTGTTTACCAGTCAACAAAGTTACAGGCTTTCGTTGTTGTGTCAAGAAGATTTCTCTTTTATTCTTTCTCTTTAAAGATTTAAAAATGTTTTACTTTTGTTATACTTCATGATCAGCTTCAAAGAAAATATATTTTACTTTCTTTCATTCTGATTGGAATATTCAGACCATAGACTTATAAATAGTTAACTTGTTTCTCATTCTACTGTGCCACTTATTTTGGTCACACAAATGAAATCCATGAGTGGGACCACAAAACACTTGAACTTCAAATATGGCCACTGAGGCACAGTCCATAGCGATCTTGAAAACCTTGATAAACCTTGAATTCTAATGGAACCTGGAAAACCTGGAAAATGCTTAAATTATAATATATTCCATGAATTCTGAAACCCTTGAAAATGTAAACTGATCCATAAAAAAGATATTGTGACCTCAAATGAGACTTTTGTGATTTTTGGTACCTATCGTTTTTTCCTGGAGGTGGTTTTTCGCCAGTACACATGCCTGTGTGCAAAGATGGCAAGCAAGATAAAATTCCAAGCATCGTGGCTTGAAAATAAAAAATACAAAGAATGGCTACAGAAAGATGCAGACATTTATTCAGCTTGTTGCAAATTAAGTGGCAGTCAAAGGCACATGATCAGAATCAGTGGATCTTGCATCATATTTTTTTGTTGTTCTCATGTCCCAAAGCTAACATGGATTCTCAAAAGCCTGTTGACATAACATGCTCTGTGAACTTCATAGCTCCATAACAGTCTTCTTTTGAGTTGACAACTGCCATATTGCAAATGACTGGATGTCAAAGATTTTGAATGTTTTATCTTCTAGCACACCCATCACATTGACTATTAGCTCCCAAAAAACACCCCTCTAAACCATCAGTTTACTAATAAAATATGTTCCAATATATATTAGGTATTGATACTAGATACTTTGCCCTTGTGATTATAACTGCCATTTGGGGAAATCCCTAATGAAAGAAAGATACAGTTGGTAACATTTACCATTTCACTCTGCTTTATGTATTAAATAATTAATTTATTCTTTGCAGCAGTTTCAGCAAGTGCATCCTGATGACTCTTCAGAAACGTCTTGGGCCTTTAGTGAAAGCCTGCTTCATTCAGGGGACAAGGACAACAGCCCACAAATGTGCCAGGTTAATGGCACTCTGTATGGAGTAAGTTCTCTTCTTTCATGAGAACCAAGCCAGGGAGTAACATAGCATTGTAATGAATATTGTAAAGCCCTCCATGACATTGATAGGAGCACTTAGTGTTTCCCTTTTACATCCATCCATCTGTAGTTTCACATTCTACCAGTGGCACAAAGTAAATTAACATGTAATCAATCTAGAGACAAAGATTCCTACCCGCCCCCCCCCCCCCCCCCCGAAATGTTTTTATAATTGGCATTGATATCTGAATTAAGATAAGCAGAAAAGCAAGTAGTCACATGACTTATAATATGTTAAATATGCACATAATTGGTTATATTTATCCTTATTTGTTGCAGATTCTGCAAATCAGCAGTAGATCCCAACCTGGCACCCTCATTTAGTCTGAGCCTACTGGAAGCCATAATGGAAAGTCTGCCTCTTTTGCCTTGTGCATACTCATCAGGAGCTGTTAAATGGTACTTTACTTTGCTCAACCGAGTGAAATGTATGGATATTGTGACAGTATCAGAAAGTTGTGCAGACCTGCTTAAAAATACAGCCAAGCAGTACCACAGTAGAACACTTCCAGGTCATGCTTTGTTGCGCTCCAGGTAAATTAAATTATCTACAGCCACTTTAGCTTATAATTGATTCTTCTTCTGTCAGGTTTACTTTTATATGTGAATCCATTAATCTAATAACTCATTGAATATGAGAAATATATTCAGTGTAATAGGAAGAACAAATGTTTATTTGATGGTAAACATTTAATAATAAAGTCTATACAATGTGTATATTTTCATAGGTTATCCTAAACAAGTTAATTGTGTGTTTTGCATGTGAATAAGAATTAGATTAGTGGACTGTATGCTTCTGAGGCCTCAGCTGTAGCGGCAAGAATCGATGTAATTACTATATTCTAGTTAGTGATGTCGAGAACAGTACTCATTCTTTCTTATAATTGACTTCTATAATTATTTTTACATGACAGATTTTAATCGCAAATGTTTTGATCGATGAATTTCATGTCATTCCGTAACATATCATGTTTCAGGACCTGTAAATTAGTAACTTATGCACTTTTTTGACATCTTATCCAACACTCATAGAAGCACTAAATTTAATTTGCAGAAATTTTAAAAAAAATATGTTTTTTCTCAAAGAAACTTGTATCCGGTTTAATGTCAGCATATTTATTATTTGTATTTTTACCCACTTGTGTTTCTTGTTTGCTTCAGGTATGGGGTTTATGGTCACCCCTTTGAGCCTGATTTATTTGACATGGATCTCCCAGTGGCAATGAAGCAGTGCCAAACAACTCCAAGTGTCCCGGCAAGCTATGCAAGTGTAGTTGGCTCCACTGTAGGGGGAACAGGCAGCTCAACTGCAGCAAGTGATCAGCAAGAAGAACTGGATTTCTATGATCTTTTCATCATACCCTCAGAGAAGTCCAGCAAGGCTCAGATAGAGTATGCTCGCAACAGTATACTTGGAATGCTTGAAGTTGAGCCACTACACTTTACATGTCACTCCACTAGCGATGGCACCAAGATGGAGAAGCTTGATTCTGCTGGAAACAATAGTACAGCAGCTGCAGCAGCAGCAAGCACAGGTTTGAACCCCACAGGATTGACAGGCACAATCAATTTTGGAGAAGGGCTTCCACCCCCACAGCTGTCACAAATGTCTGGAACAGGTATGGCCTACTCACTCCAGTCTACCATGGCCTCAGCAAAGCATCAGCTACAGGAACTGAGCATGAAGAATTATCCAACAGTCAAACATAAAATCATGCACATCAAACAGATCCTTTCAGAGGTGGGGAAGGCTATCCCTCAGATTGCAAAATCTTCTACAGCATCAGCTGAGCTTGTCCCTTCAACACCAAAGACAACACCACAAGTCATGACACCCCCTCTGACACCACCTAATGAAGCCTGGCATCAGGTAATTGTATTGAGATGCTTTGCAAACCAAAATCTGAATAAAATTTTACGTACTTAGGAAATTCAGGCCTGATGTTGGTTGGGATGTGATCTGTAGCTATGAGTGCTTTAGACCACTTTGGCCACTCAGGGCCCCATATTTTTGTAAAATTTTGTATAATTGTTTTTAAAGGTATACTAACAAGCTGTGACCAAGCCAGACAGAAATACCCTATTGATCTATGTTATTATTAAATGCACTAGAACAATGAACATCTTGTAGCTAATTCTCCTGAATGGATAGTCAGATTGGGAGAAATGTTCTAAGTGTAAGGTACAGACTTTCAAGTTTGTTATTAGTGCAGAGTTACTTTAAAAATGTGTTTGGACAATTTTGAAGTATCTTACTACTAGAGATGTATTTAGACTCTTTTTTTTAGACAGTCATTTTGCCTGCAGACTTGTGCATTTATTAGGTCATCTCAGGAAAAAGTAAGAGTCCAGTAGTCTTCATTTCTTCTGTCTTCCTTTTGTATACCCATCCATTAACATGTGTAACCATTCAAGTTCTGCAGCCTTTACAAATAAATGAGTTCCTTTTGGTATGTGAAAGTATCTATTACATGAAGATGTATCTTAGGAATGTTACTGCCCTTTTATGGTGACTTTTAAGTCACCACTTTAGCAGGTAACCAGCATAGTTCACATACCATTCTAATGCAGTTTGATGTGTGCATAGTCTTACAGACCAGCATGTGACTTTTACGGGTTTTGTCTCTTCTGCAAAATTTTTAAATCATGCCAATAAATTTAGTATCACCATATCTCATTCATTCATCAATTTATCAAAACATTTTCCTGTCCCCCGAGGAATTCAGACAAATTAGGGTCTGCTATATATTTGTCTTTTGAAAACACAGTGGAATTTCTTCAGAAGGAAAAAGATTTGTAATTTTTGTAACCATTTATTAGGGATCATCTGTGGTTTTCTGTGTGCAGAATGTTTTGTTGAGAGTAATGGAAGAGTTTGAGGCCAACAGGTGAGGTTAAGGTTTCAAAGCCTCCCCAGTTCTTTAGTAAACTTTTGCATGCAACAAATTGCAATTATTATTGTAACATGATCAAGTACTAAGTGCATGGTGATTGTATCTAATACCTAAATACCTACAACATGAATATAATTAACATCCCCAAAACTATTTAAGCAGCATGGCTGATTTATAAGACTACTTAAAACAGACATGATCATGTGATAAATTTGAACATCAACAGTTATACCTTGGAGGCAGCAGTGGAGGTAAAGGCACCCCATCTGGAGCCTCACAGCAGCAGCAGCAGCAGCAGCAGCATCAACAGCAGCAGCAGAGGATGTCAGTGAATGTACTTCAGACTCAAGCACTTCTACAACCACCAACACCACAGGTTCTTGTTGTGGAAAGAATGCATTCAGGTAACCGTACAAAACTCTTGTTAAACTCATTTGTCTTGTCTACAGGAAATGTAATAAAAACAGATAAATGGAAGAAAGCAGGATATTAATGTCATGTGTTACCTTCGTATGCTATAATTGTTTACTCATTGTTTACAAAGACTAATTGTTCCGTTGATTAGACCTTGTGTATATATGTCATTTGAAAACAAAGAAATTCTATTTGATTAGAGATGAAAAACATTCATTGTTGTGGTCATGGAGCTTGATACATGATACCAGTACATTCTTTCAAGCTGTCTAGTCATCATCATGCGGATGAAAGAAAGATATTTTCAGTCAAGTTTTATAACAACCCTACAACAAAAAAACAATAACTATCTAGCCAAATGTAGAAATAGTTTTATTCTCCAGCAGCTATTGTGATTCAGAGTTTTAATAAATATGTGTTCATGCTGATAGCAAATTTATTTCCCTCATGTATTTGGTATTATTTTATTTTCTTTGTTTTTTCTTGCATTGAGGAATGACTTGCTTATCGTTTTGATGAAGCATTTTTTATGTCTGATCTTATTTCAGGTGCTCGAAGGTTTGTTATTCTAGATTTTGGGAAGTCTATTCTGTTGACTGATGTGATCATTCCAGCATGTGCTGACCTAGCTTCACTGTCGATAGATGTATGGGTACAGCAAGAGGAAGTGGATGGTCAGAGACTCATTGTAGCCTCAGATATTGGTAGCAGATCGTTAGTCATGAATGACATCATGCCCCCTCCAGTCTGCAGATTCCTTAAGGTAGGTGATGGTATTAAAGACTCTCAGTTACTGACCCAGGCTTTTCCAATGGTAGGATTCAAACTGGTACCCATTTGGTCATGAGAACAGCACACTGACCTCTAAACCACCACTCTTTATGTGTACACACATACATACAGTACCTTTCAGGCTACATTTGCATGAATAAAACATGAACTTTAAGTCTTTAATTGTTTTATTGTTTTTATTTTGCAAAGCCCAGATTATCAGTTTTTGGTTGATAATGAACAGATCATCGGGAATGAAGGGTGATAGATAAATGTTTGGGCTTACGTGAGTGCATATCAAGTAATTCATGAAAATTTTGTTACAATTTTCAGAATTTGCTATCTATATTACAGCCTTCTCATTAAATCGGCCCATATTTCAGCTGTTAGATGCATGTTATATAATGTCTTAATGTCACACTAGACATCATGGAATTGTTTAGAGTGAAGGCATAATGTCTGAGGCACCCAAATGTACTTTTGAAGACAAAACACCATACCATTGCTTGATTTTTGGAAGGAATTAGTTACTTTTTTCCAGTTATTAGTGATGTTGTTGAGCTGTGTTGCAGAACCTTGACATAGTTATCACTTTGATATCCATCTGTATGCCCATCCATCCATAGCCTAAATTAAACTCCACATTAAAAAATAAAATGATTGTTTTTTTGTAAGCAAATTCTGCCAAAGAAAGGAAATTGTTCAACATCTAATATGAAATGAGTACCAATCATACTTCCATATAAATTGGATACATCTTCAAACAGCAGAGTAGTAATATCCAGTCAGCACATCTGATATGATTTGAGTCTTTTGGCCATAAATGAAAATCAGCAAACTGTGTGGCTTTCAGTATATCATGTTGTTTGTCAAGTCAGGTGTCCAAATGTTCTGATGAATTGTTGACCATGTACTCTCTACATGAAATGATAACTGCATTGTTGTTGGGGAACTTTTAATACAAAGCCATAAAATTCTTTTATACATCCATTACCAGTATCCCGAAGAAACTTTTTTAATCTAGGTCCTTCTCTTAATATCAGCTGTTCCAAGACACCATTAGTTGCGAGAACTCTCAGGTACACTTCATATCCCAAACAAGACTCAATTTGAAGAAAAAGAATCAATATGGATAGTTAATTTATGACATCTTTCAAACAGTGGGCATAATAAACAAGATGCAGATCTAGCAACTTCTTCAGGTAGCCAGTTGCTTTCCCAGTATCTTCATTTCTGGGTGAATACTGATCAGTTTTAGTCAGTGTTTGGAGGTGGCATACTATTGCTGGATATGATTTCTAAAAATTTTCCAAAGCCCAGTGCCAATGTATTAGCTGTCTGGTTCCACAAACACGAGTACGGACTATTTTGGTAATTTCAAGCACCTCACATGCACTTTAAAGTTTTATTGCAATAAAATATAGTAAAGTCCTGTAAACAGCTCCTCACCTTTTGCATGCATCTGTATTTTTGCAATGGCAGCTTTGTAAGCCATTTCCAAACAATGATAATGGAAGTGTATTCCTACAAGATATTTCTGCAATTCTCTAAATTGAGCAATAACACTATTATTCTTTCTGGTATTGACAATAGCTCCATCAGAACCAAATCCATCAAGTTTATGTTTGTAATTAGGCATTGCAGTTGATGCAAATATTTCAGCAATAGGTCCTAAAATCAAATCAGCATTAGCTTGTGAAACTTCTGTCAGACCCAGAAATGAAGTGCACATTTGTGCCAACAACCTTCCCACTTCTCTGGGAATTTTGGTTTCAGCTTGATTTATCATACTTTTTGTCGTGTTCCCATTTGTCCCTGTTATTGTCAGTCATCAGCCTTTTTAACTGGATTTTCCGCATCTTGTAAAAGTCGCCACATTGTTCTCTTCTCTTTCTTTAAATGCTGTTCTTGTCAGTGTGACAATAATGCTTGCCTATCATTTGTAATTCTTAATTTAAAGTGTCTATGTTATCTAGATTTACATATGGAAGTTACAAGTTCAGTACCGAAAACTAACAAGTTTTTTGCATGCATTTCTGTTTTAGGATTTATTAAGAAATGTGAGATAAACAAACTTTAAAATTAATTACATGGATTCAGTTTTGTATTAGTCAGGCATACATGTATTGGAAAATATTTATTAGTCCATGAAGAAAACTATTAGTCATAGACTAACATCTGTCCATTATTTTTGTACTCTTTTAGAGTAAACCAAGTCAATGCAAATACAAAATTTCATTCAAAATATATATTGGTAGTAAGTGAAATTTTTAGTATATTCATTTAGTCCTTTCCCAAAACCCCTGTTGTGGATAGGATGGGGAAGTGGGAGGGTCAGAGCTGGAAACAAAATATACCTCGTGTCACTTTACATCATGGGAAAGTAAGGTAGATTGTCTGATAAAGAGATGGATGGACAAACGATGTTGATCACAGTATCCATGCTATTATTAAAAAGTGGGGATAATGGGAATTATTTTATCCCATATGAAACTGCATTCATGTTTTTTTAATGTAATTACCAGTTGACAACCATAGGAAGATATGGAAGTGGGACAACTAGGTCCAGGATCCCGATAGGAGCATTTTATGGACACAGCTACATCCTGCCTTGGGAGTGGAACAGTGGATCTGATCAAGTTGGTGGGACATGTCAGCTGGATCTTGCCACTCAGTCACAGCTACTGACACAGCTTGGCAGCTTTTTATCACTGCAGGAGGATATCCAGTGCCGATACAGCCTGTCTCGCACTCGTCTAGAGAACCTTCTGTCCCGCACAGACTCATCCCATTACACCACCTCGCACACCCAGTATTACCTGCAGAGAGGAAAGAAGAATAATGATGAAGATAATAATATCATTCAGGTACTCTTATTATGATCCTTTCTTTGTCAATTTTCTAATATAATATTACCAGAACAAATTCTCCACTCAGCCTGTAATACTGAAATATCTTATACCCGACTTTCTTTTATTTTTGGGTGGAGTGGTTGAATTTGTTCACATCGTTTTTAATTTAAGCTGACTGGTATTTTATCAGTAATAAATCTTACATTGTATGTTATAACAGTTGATGTTCAAAACCATCACTATTCTGGTCACTTCTTGCCTTAAATGTCTTTCAAAAGTAGTTATTTATTAACTCACAGCTCAAATGAAGCAATTTTTACAGTAGCATTTTCACCATCTATAAAATCTTAAAGTTGTGGAGCTGTTTTAAATTAATTAGATTGCTGAAAACATGCACACCAAAAAATCCGCATTTTCAGTACTTGGATATCTTTTTCTTTAACTTTATTGCTTGAGTGTTTTTAACTCACCTGACCATGATGCCCAATAAGCTTATGGTATGGTCATGTGATAGTCATTCATTGATCATTGTCCACTTTGGAGGTCAAGTTTTTTATCCAAATTTGATCTGGTTTGTATCATAAATACATCAGATGATTTTGAGGATTTAATTGGCTTGGCTTGTTACCCTTTAGAGTCCTTAGTTTGATCTAAATTTGATTATACTTCAGATATATGCTTATATTATCAAGATCTCACACAAGTTTGACGAGAAGCAAGTTACGTTCATATTAATGAGTGATTTCATTATATCTGATGACTGAGCATGTTAGCATTCTGGAAGTCATATTTCTAATCTGATTTTGATCCAATTTGGAAACAGGTTTATATAATCAAGCTCTTGGATGAGTTTAATAATGAGAGAATTTCAGTCATACTAATCTGGTGATCTTGCATCTGATTGGCTGATCTTGTTAACACTCCAGGCCACATTTCTTCTTAAATACATTACCTGATTATAAAATACTAGAAGTATGACCACTGCCTCCGAAATCAAACCTACGAAGCTGATTTTGAGAAATAAAAGTTTAAACTTTAATTCAACTGCCCAACTTTGTGGGTGTCACACAAAAATGATCTCATAAAGGGGGTTGGTGCTAAATTCTGTCCATACTCTACTTACTATTTCATTTCATGCATGAAAGCGTGCTTATTTGAGGACCTTGTAAAACTATTTTCCACTTCTAAGTAGTTTACTCACACATGGAAGTATACTGTAGCTATAATTCTATTTCTTGCTCTATTCTACTCAAAATGAGGAATTTAAACTATAGATAACTGTGCTACCTGCCAGACTTATGGGGTGCAATTCAGGGATGCAGATGCAGTCAGTATTGCCTCACTACAGTGAACACATTTTTGCTGGTTGTATCTCCAGTACCATCCCCAATTGTAAAATCACAGCACTGGCCACAATGATGACACAGTGCTTGAGACCAGACACCATTTCTGAACCATCTGCAAGTTGTGTAGTGAATACCATAGAGCTACAGTACCAGCCCCAGCTCTACAAATCTTGACACCATCTATGGCAGCATTACAGTCCCTTCATTCTGGTACTGTTCTCAGATCACTGACAATTCATTCATACAGTGTATGGAGATTAGTTCAGCATCATCTTAGCTGACTTTGACAGCTTTGTCATATACATCAGTTACAGAGTCTCAATCTGGTACTGTGATTCATGTTCCCGGTACACCCACTCAGAGCATTAACTCATTAATCCCTGGTGACACGTTTATGCATAAAGAAGTATCCTACCTATGAGCTCTGTAGTGTCAAGTTCATTTAAAATATACCAAAGTGGGTGATATTTCAGAAAAGTAGATAGATGTAGCTCTACAATGATACTAAATAACTTGGACTCGACTTGCATTACAAAATACATAGGGAGACCTGTTTTAATTTACGCCACAAATTCGTCCATTGTCAAAATCAGATTTTGTGTCTGGATTTTTAGACTTTTTGGCCTCAGATTTAAGGTTGGAACTGCACACAGACAGGCGAACCATTGCAAATAGTTGAATAAGTTGATGAGTTGGAATAAGAAGTGGCCACGAAAATGATGGTTCCAATAAAATTTTAAAAAAAAGACGAAAGAACTCCATTTGTAGCCTTCTGCACATGCGCAAGCAAAATAGCCAATGAAAAACAACATTACTAACACAACTAGGCATCAGACTAAATGAAAATCTCTTGGAAGCAGATTTATTTCGATGTATTCAGAAGTAGCCTCCAAAATGTGTTTCCTACTTGCATTTCAGGTGAAAATGACAAAAATCACCAGGGGTTAAGCAATTAATGATGACGTCACCAAATTGGTGTATTCCTCATGAATTTAATCATTTGTGCATCAACTTTGCACATAAGTTTCAAAATTGACCGTTTCTTGACAATTTGTGAGAAATTTCCAAAACCCTTATTAAGACATAGCTTCTGGCAAGTGGCAATGGCAGTTCCAATACTGGCTATGACCAAGATGGCAATTATGTAAACTATTCAGTGCCAGAATCGGGTACAGTGATTGATTTTCCCAGTATACCCATTGCCCAGCTTTAAGAAACAGATAATATGCAGTCATAAGGCCATTACGACTGCTCAGGTGGCCTAGTGGTAAGAGCGTCCGCCTCGGATGCATGAGGTCATGGGGTTGATCCCCAGCCGAGTCATACCAAAGACTTATAAAAATGGTACTAATAGCTGCCTCGCTTGACACTGAGCATTAAATTAAAAGGTTAGTGTTAGGACTGGTTGGCCTTGTGTCAGGATAATGTGACTGGTTGGGACATCATGCTACATGTCTGTGGCATAATGCCCCAGTTCTAGACATCACTGTAAATTGCCACACTGCAGACATCATAGCAGTATGACTGAATAATCATTAAAGCTACGTTAAAAATCCATATCACACACACACACACAGTACCAATACAATTCTAACACTATGACCTGAACACCATTCATATAGAGTTTTGATACCAGAAACAGGTACCATGATTGATTTTTCTGGTATACCCATTAATGATAAAGATGCCAAGCATATTAAGCATATCTGGTACCAGAACTGAGGAACCATCTCTTCCTGTTCACTACTGGAAAGAGGAAGTGTAGTGGATTGTTTTTGTCTCTGTCTTGATCCTGTGCCAACCTTAAACTGTAAGGGATACACATAGTAAATACCTACATTCTTTGCACTGTCCTGCATAGCATGCTATTGTTGCACTTCACAAGAGGCTCTTCTGTCAGCGTTGTGTAAAAAATTCAAGCTCACCAACCATCATCCTTCTTTTGAGCTGATGATGTTCAGAGATGACTCTGAATTGTGCTTGTTCCCATATCCATGAATCGCTTTGTCTGCAAAGACCAGTTATTACTCAAGCAAATTCCACCGTCTGTTCAAGTTGCTGAAATACTTTATTCCTTTGAATTGCCACTTTAAGACCCAAATGTCATCAGTCCTTCTCTTTTTGCACTGGCAAACAACCAGAGATGTTATCCCGATGTGCTACTGGCAGGGTTGCTGACCTATTTTTCTATTATGTTAGCAGAAATATGATGAACCTTAGATTGTCAAACTTACTCTGTGTGCATGGTCTAGAAGTCCATCCTGAACTTGTAACAACTGCTTTAAAATATTATTGCAACAGGACCTGTGTTTGTCTTGGTTTACTTGTCTGTATTTTTCAGCAATCTGAGCAGTGGCCATTTCTAAATTGTAACAGACCATCAGTGAGGCAAATCTCATTGGCCTAGTGACACAGACTCGTGCACTTGTTTTTAAGCTCTGCTAAATATAGACTAGATGAGCTTATGGGATGGCCAGTTTTCTGTCACCTGTTATTCATCTCTCCATTAGCACAAGTTTGTTATCTCTACTCAGGATTACCATGAAACCTGTAGTTGTTCCTAAGTGAAAAGGATGCTGCAGAGACATCCAATATATGACTGCTACAGCAGCCATCTTGAAAATCTTTCTACTGCTACTTCCCAGTGGATGGTCATATGAGCATAGAGTTTTCACTAAAAAATTATTTTCAAATCTAGTTGGTCCTAAATGAAAATGTTCTGATTTCTGATTGTCCAAACATGTCCACCTTTAGAATCTTGTTATTATTACTATTCTTAATTGAAAGTCATATTGACATGAGTTTTTATTCCACTAGCCATCATACAATATGGACATCACAACAGTCATATTTAACATCTTGTTTTTGCTGCTTCTGAATGGAAAGTAATAAAAGCATGTGGTTTTTTTTTTTTACCAGAATACTTGTTATGGTGTCTGGTTAGTCTTAAATATTTTTTTTTATCCATATGATGTCCAATATGGCAACTACAGTGGGAATCTTTAAAATCTTGTTGCTTCTCCACCTAGATGGAAAGTTATATAAACATTGTGTCTTCTCCAGAAATATATTGATGTCTTGTTTGTTTTTGGTGAAATGGTGTTGATATGACATCTAGTATGGTTGTCATCATCAAAGTCTTGTTATTACTTCTACTTTTAAATGGAAAGTGGTATTGATATTGGGTTTCACCAGAAGACTAATTACGATATCTAGTTACTCCTGAACAAAGATAATACCAATCTTAACCTCAGATATGGCAACCATTGTCAAAATCGTCTACTCCAGAAAGGGGGTTTTCACCACAAGACCGTCTATGATGTCTAGTTGGTTCTGAAAGAAATAGATGTCAATCTGACTCCAATATGGCTTCAGTTGTGGCCATTTTGAAATGTTACTACTCCTCCAGACTTGATAGTCATGCTGACATAGGATTTTCACAAAAAAAGACTTCTTAACTATAACTTGTTGGACTTAAATGAAAATGGTGCCAACTGGAGTGCCCATTTCCTGCTTCATTTTGGCAAGTCAGCATGTGAGGCAGCTTTAGAGGGCATTCATTGCATACTATTCACCTAGAGATAAAGACTATATTAAGTACATTTCAGTCATGGCATGAGATGCTGTCTGGAAAGAGTGTTTTCATTCTATCCTGCAACTCTGTTGTACTAAATGACATCAGAAGGCCAAGGGCAGGTGTTAGTTCCAAATCTCTGCCTTCTGGTTTGGGATTTTCTCATTTGATAAATTCATGTTAAGCTCACTGCATCTCAAACATTCTTGTTTCTTCTATAGTTCTTACATAGGTATAGATACACCATTCCAGCCTACCTACAGTTGCATTTAAAAACCTTGCAGAGCATGTATATTTGTATTGTGACTGAAATATGGATGGCAGATCACTCTTGTCTGATCCCTACCTTGGTGGGCAGAAAGATGTTGGTACTTTATTTGCTAAAAATCAGCATGTGAGGGCTGCATTACAATTTAGTGGTCATAAACCTGTTTTATTAATCAGGTGTATGACTACTAAATTGCAAATGCAGCAAATCGTGACTAAAGGTAGATAGTGACCCACCCCAACAATAAGGTATTACAGAATACTTCTTGTATGAGCAGCTTTTGTTTAGTTTAATATAAAAAAACAGTTTTGAGGGAATCTCAATGCTTATTTTCTTATGTGATGCTACAGAGTTGGGTATTAAAGGGTCCCTAGAATATACTGGCACCAGGTACAGCCTATCATGTGCTGAAAAATGGCCTTAAACCCATAACAACCAACCAGCTAGCAATTGATTCACCATTAGTAATTTACTGTGCATGGATTGTTTTCATTCAGCTGTTAAAGTGGTTTTGAAACACCTACCCATGATACATTTGAGATATCTTAGGGCAGAAAGCTTGTTCTCAAGTCCAGCAGATAAATGGTGAAATTTACTGTGAGAGGTTTGGATGAATGAATCATACTTATGACCATTAAGATTGTCATATCCATGATTATTATAAATTTGGATAAAGGTTATGTCAAATGTCCATAAGTTTTATCATAATTTAAATACCATATATACTCGCTTATAAGCCGACCCCCAAACTGAACAGGTATAAACATTAAAAAGTGTTTGACTCGCATATAAGCCGACCTGCAACTCCGAGACATCTCAAGATGCACGAAGTAAGTTCTAAATGCATTTCTTTATGCAAACTTATATTAAAAAAATTACATGTATACTTATCTTGAGGTTGGTATGCATGATTATTAAAAAGAACTGGTATGAAATTGTTTGAAAAGTAATTTATTTAATTTTCTGTTTTCTTATTGTTTCTGCCTAATTTAGATTTGTGTATAATTTGATCGAATGATAACAAGAATTTAGCATTCGCAAGTTGCTAACACTACCTCTCCCTTTTGACTCGATTATCGTTTGTTTATTCATTATTGCATTGGACATTTTATATCAGTGCACCGGTAATTACGTTTTTACTTTGCTTTGAAATTGTAAATACTTAACTCATTAAAATGTAATCCCAGTATGACAACACAATGAACAACAACAATATGGTTCAATTCGACGTTCACAGTTAGGCTACTGGACATATTTACATAATGGCACCACTGCATGTACATTGTAGGTTTGCATTCACCCTGAATTAAGTACATCCCTTGGAGTCAAATCATGGGCACCATTGCGCTAAACCTTAATGATATCTCCAAATTACAATAATGAAGTTTCAGTAATAATGCTTTGAAAATTATGCTAATACTGTAAAAGCTGAGTTGTAGTTTGCTTTGATGGGAAGAAAAAAAATTCCATACTTTTGGGATCGCTCCATACCTACCTTGAGATTTCATAATATCTTCCGATTTTTGCAGAGAACTCCCAATTATTACATTATGTCTTATATTTTCATTTCTTCTCAACAAGAAAAGTCCTACATCTTCTGTTGTATCACCTGTGAATTGTTGTGGCGAAATAATTACTTTATTAGAAATAATTACTTTATTAGAAAGAATTCGCTTCTTCACTAAATAGGATGTTAAGTATAAACATTATTCATGTAAATTAATGTTTTTTTTTACCTCTACAACAATGCAGAAATAAAAAATAAACCAGAACAAAAAAATAAATAAAGCACAATAAGAAAAATCGTCCACAGTTAATTTCAATACCAAGAATGATCACAACGAATGCTTTAACTCCATATGTTATGGCGCCATTTTCAGGATAGAAACTTGCAGGATTGAACACCTTGCATTTTTATACAATATATACTAATGTTAATTACCTTCGTTAAATTAAAAGAAGGAATGAAAATACATACCATGCAGCTAATGTGTCCTCAGAAAACTAATTCAGAATATTTTATTTGCCAATCAATTGCTGTTGTTTGCATAACACACAATAGTGTAAAAATTGGTTTCTTTGAATTATGACGGAGGGCCAGTTGTTTTCACAAAATAGTTTCATCAATAAGAATTAACTTTTAATTAGTTTTGTTGCTTGTTTATTTAAGACTAATCTTTAGCTGTTGTGCAGTTTGACTACAGCTGACCAGAATATGAAAATAGGGTATGTCCTGGGGGAAAATAGGGTGCATCACGGGGAAAAATGGCGAGTTTTTTCAGGAATTTTATGCATAATGGAAAACCTCCCAATTTTAGGTCCCAATCTCTATTTTTTTATTCAGTTTCCCTACTTGGCTTTTGAAATGTTCATAGGTATGACTTACACGCCGTTTTACAAAACTACGGTAATCGTGCTAATATTATGGAATAAAAGACAATAACACATCAATGTACTGGTATAGTTGCCAGTCAAAATTCTCTCTTAACACAACCCAGTGTCAGGGTTTTGATGATTAACTGGCCTGTACTGTTATTGCAAAATGAAAGGCAAATTCACTGGCTATCAATATACGAGATGCCAAAACATCAAGCTTTCCATTGTGTGGAAAATTATGATGTTTGTTCAGCCAAAACACAAAACTAAAATTGTTGATCTTAGTTGAGAATTTTAGCCTTTATTATTACCACTCTTCGTAGACATGTAAATTATGCTGGTTATGTGACTTGTACAATTAAATGTGTGTACCTGTTTAAAAATATTACCTCAATTTGTAGGATGGCTTATATCATTGAAAATGAGTAACTTGTGCACAATTCAGTGTAAATAAAACAGCTATTAAGGACTAGCTGAAATGTTATCTGGAAGAATGTAATTTGGTCGAACAATGAATAAGGCAAAATCTGCATATAATATGTTTGGGAATTAATAAGGATTTAATTGATGCTTTCACTGTGTAAGTACTGTACCTTAAAGTTCAGCCTGGTCTCCCGGGTAAATTCAATTGGATCATAAATTATGAAGTCAGTATTTACCTTTATTAAAAATTCATGTTGGAGAAATCAGAAAATATGCACATGCAAAATGATAATAAAATCAATCATAGTACTTTATAACAGTTTAATAATTGTTGGGTCACTGAAATTTTTTTTTTTTACATGCCTATCTCTCTAATAGGACAGGGAAAAAATTATTTTTTCGTGTCCCAAGATTGACAGCCATTATAGTAGTCAACAAAAAAAGACCTTAAAACTGTAAAGTTTAGACATTAGCCCACAGATAAGCTGACCCCCTTCTTCCAGACCTTTATTTTTTCCTAAATTATTTGTCTTATTTGCGAGTATATATGGTACTAATATCCTGTTTAGGGAGAATGAAAAAAATAAAATTTATGTTTCCATGTATTCATCCAATTTTTAAGAACATTATGCTTTTAATTAGTCATATCTGGATTGGAGTAAAAATTGTAGAGATTCCTGGAGAAGAATATACTTTATATATCAAAACAGACCCAGTTAAGTGAACATTACTTATTCTAATCATTCCCATGTCTCCAATAGATTTGACAATCAAAGCTTCACTTGTAAGGAGTTTTGTAACAAAAGGATATAGATTATATAGATTATAAAGTAAAGGAGACTTGGAGATCTACACTATGCTTCTTGGGACATTGTTATGTACCATGAATTGAATAAATGTTTGTTGAAAGTATGCTCTTCTCTGGGTCTGGTTTTGTTTTAGAGGTTCTTTTTAAGATTAAATTGATGTTGTGGTGGTGTTTTATTACTACTGTTGTATTTATCAGGCATACAACGAGTGTCTACAGCTGCAGCTTCAGCAGAATCTGGCTCAGAGAGCCATTGATCGCCTGAAAAATGCCATTGGTCTCAGGTTGCCTACCTCCACTACACATACCACTGACAATCTGATGCTCAGCCTCAAACATGCCACCATAGATAAACTCAGGTAATTACATTCCATTTTAAACTTGCCACCACCAGCAAATTCAGGGTTGTCTTTAAAATGCTGCCATGGACAGACTGGAGGAATGACATTTTTTCTTAAAAATACCACAACTGAAAAACTTGGGTAATTACAGTTTGTCTTTAATATGCCACCATGGACAACCTTAGTTAATTCATTTTTTTTCATAACCCATTACCTCATAGAGCATAGTGACAAAGTGCAGCACACTATAAATAGAACACTTGTTACCTAGTCGACCACAAACGTATATTCCTGCCTGTGAACAGTTAAGCAATGTAGTGTATGTTACGTTTAACATCAATTTTAACTATTTTACATTTCTTGTACACATCTATTGTATGTGGAAAAATCGGAGTAAAGTCCGATTGTTAAGGATGCTCAGCCTCAAACATGCCACCATAGATAAACTCAGGTAATTACATTCCATTTTAAACTTGCCACCACCAGCAAATTCAGGGTTGTCTTTAAAATGCTGCCATGGACAGACTGGAGGAATGACATTTTTTCTTAAAAATACCACAACTGAAAAACTTGGGTAATTACAGTTTGTCTTTAATATGCCACCATGGACAACCTTAGTTAATTCATTTTTTTTCATAACCCATTACCTCATAGAGCATAGTGACAAAGTGCAGCACACTATAAATAGAACACTTGTTACCTAGTCGACCACAAACGTATATTCCTGCCTGTGAACAGTTAAGCAATGTAGTGTATGTTACGTTTAACATCAATTTTAACTATTTTACATTTCTTGTACACATCTATTGTATGTGGAAAAATCGGAGTAAAGTCCGATTGTTAAGGCTGTGTAATTATTTTTCACAGAAGAATTTTTTATGTGCTTTAAAATCTTGAGAGAACTCATTCACTGTCATGTCAGTGAGGCCATGTGACCAACTGTAGCTGCCATTTCCCATACTCGAAATTTACGTTTTTCATCTGCGTCTACATCACTAAGTCATCTGAATTTGATAATTTATAAAAACTAATTGCTGCCTACATCAATATCAGAGCCTTTACCTAAGTTATTGAATCTTTCATAGTTGTGATTCTAATCGTAAAAACTTTGTAATTACTGAATGAAATCCGTGACCTCCATTTTGGAGAGTTGAGATTACGACCCAGTTACTTTAAATAGCAGATATCGACCAGTGCATAAACAGCGACCACATGATCTGACGTAATTGTCATTCGCAGAAATGAATGTAGTATCTAATAGGAGGGTTTTCCCCTAAGCTGGCGCTATGAAAACCAGCTCAAAATGGCTGATGTTTACAGCAGGTGTCAAAAGGCGCTTCCATGCAAATGGAGTAGAGGTGTCAAAAGGCGCTTCCATGCGAATAGAGTAGAGGCATCCAAAGACGCTTGCATGAGGTAAAGGGTTAAACATACTACCACTAACAAACTCTGGTAATCACATTAAATATTTTATTGCTGACAGACTTGGGTAATTAAATTCCATTTTAAGCATGCCCAAATGGATAACGCAGCTAATTGTATTCAGTCTCAAACATTCCACCAATGACAAACTGTTAACATTGTCACTGAGATTTGATACAAATTCAGGAAAATCAAGTCCCAGTTTTTATACATCCCCAAAAGGTAGAGGATATGTTAATACCATGTTCAGACTGCTCTGGTGGCCTATTGGTTAGAGTGTCCACCTCCGATGCAGGAGGTCATGGGTTCAATCCCCGGTCGAGCCGTACCAAAGACTTACAAAAATGGTATTAATAGCTGCCTCGCTTGGCACTTAGCATTAAGAGGTTAGTGTTAGGACTGGTCGGCCTGGTGTCAGGATAATGTGACTGGGTGGGACATCATGCTACATGTCTGCGGCATGACGCCCCAGTGCTAGACATCACTGTAAATTGACACTGCAGACATCATAGCAATATGACTGAACCATTATTAAAGCTACGTTAAAAATCCAAATCACACACACATACACACACACCATGTTCAAGACTATAAGTGCCATTGTCGCCTCAGTTTTGCTTGGATCCATAGAAGCATTGCTTCTTTGTAGAGTAATTAAATAGGTCTGAAACTTTTCATGGCAAACAAGACTGACCTTATATTGTTTTACATAATATAACAAAAGTTTTGGATTTTTTCATAAATACACCATGCTTAGTATACTCACTATATATCACCAGCTAGCTTAAGTTCCACTCCCATTTTGGCAAATAATCATGTGGTCTTTCTTCTCTTTCATATTTTCTTTACCACTCAAGCCTTCTTCCATTTTTTTTCTGGCAGTGGCCTATGATTAAGCAGAAGTTTTTTCAGTATTATTGCTTAAATTATTGCTTTAAGGCCACAGCAAAAGATAAACCACAGCAAAAAATAAACCACAACAATAAAATTGTCAGCAATAAGTTTCAGTCCCAAGAATGGTCACTGTGAATGGTGTGAAATTTTCTCTCCAAGCAAATTAGCATCTCCATTCCCAACAAAGAAACTTACATGATTAAACACCTAGCGTTACTGTGCCATATACGTAAACATTAATTACCATCATTAAATTAAAAGAAGGAATAAAAACATACCTTGCAGCATATACCCCCCCACCCCCCACCCCCACCCCCGACTAATTCAGAATAAATTTGTTATTTAGTAAACAGTGTTAAATGTCTTGCAAGTTGACCCTAGGAAATTAGGCGTGATATATAATGGGGAAAAAATATTTGACACATTACAGTAGCTTGAAATTGCAGATTGGGACTGTTCCTTTTTTGTATACTTAAGTCGAACCGTTAGCTTTTGTGCATTTTGGCCACAGCTGGCCAAAATATGAAAAGGCAACATGTCCTGGGAGAAAATGCTCATTCTTTGAGAATTTTACGCATATTGATACCAGAAGAAGAGAATATTTAGCGAAAATGATGCTTTAAAAAAATGCCACAAAAAACCTCCTTATCTTAGGTCTCAATCTCACTATTGTTTTTTTTGTTCAATGTCCCTACATGGTTTTTGAAAAGTCAGAGCTTTGAAAGTTTTTGGATCTTCATTACAAAGATTCGTCTACTAACATGCCAAATTTTACTGTATTGTATCAGATTTAAAATGTTTGGAAGTTTTGTTTTCTGCTTCCAAAATTTTGAGAAGGAGTTGACATGAATATGTCACTGTTATAATTTTTATTTCAGATTTCTGCTGGAATGTTTGTTGGAAATTATTCTTATCAGCACTAATCCATCAGCCAGCATTCCTCAACCCCCAAGCTCTCTCTACACTGCATTGGCCCCACAGGGATGTGAAGCTCTTTTCAAGCATCTGTGTGTGCATGGTACACGGCGCATTCAGATTCTTGCAAGCATGCTGCTTGTTCGTGTCTGTGGGAGCCAGAAATGGTTTGGAGACTTCATGGGCAACATGCTACAGGAATTTTTCCAGTCCGATTATTCACAAGTTTTTCCACAAGATAGGTTAGTTTGTGATGAGACATACTTTAAGTACAGTTTATACTGCCTGGATTAGTATCATCCTTGTCCTTCATTAGTCAGTTTCAACATAGAATCTGGCTTGTATGTATTATAACACTGTTGCTCAAAGAAGCAGGGGATTCATTGTCCCTCTGTATTCTTGTACATACTGTCTGGGTTATGATTCCTTTATTACTAGTGACATTTTAAAAAACCTTGCACTGCAGCTGCATCTTCATCTTTGGTTGAATGTGTATTGCACCCAAAAACTGGGTTTTTGTATTCAACTAGGATAAGATAATAATGGAGATGATACAATAAATTTGGATCCTGAAGGTTGAAGGTAACATTTTCAAAGGTCACATTTTTGTTGGTAAGCACTGATTAGGAAAGGATGACCATATCTGGTATGATGTTTCACTATATCAAGTTTATGAAAACATGATTTTTGAAAAACTTAATGCAGCTTGGATGATGGATAGAGATGTCAAAATTTTCAGAAATTTCTACTGGGTACCCGTCAGTCATAATGATTGGGTTTCTAATCAAAAGGAATTTAATTAAATGTGAATCTGACTGCTTTGTTGTAGGTTCACACATCCCAACCCCCAAGAGAGGTATAAAAGTAATTTATTACGAATATAAGTAGCAGAAGTGTAATCTGAGCATAAAAAGATCAATCTATTTATTACATGCCATAATTACAGAAAACTATGAAAAACTTAGATGTTCATTTTATTTAACATACACAAGTATTTGCTACTTACCTGGATTTGCAGTTAAAATTTTTCACAAATCGGCTAAATCTGTGTGAAGTAGTAGTTAATACAATAATATAAGAGTATAGACGCAAAATAAATGGATAAATCATTTATGCATAACACTCACTTTAAATAGTCTACCTAGTATATGTCTAAGTAACTTTTGCAAATAGTCGTAAAGTCCATAAAATGGTGACTGTTGTAGTATTTCAATATTCCATGGTTATTCTCTTAACAACGATCAGGTGCAGCATGTTTTAAGTTTAACAATATACCTCTCCTTGATTGATTAAGTTAAAAGAAAAGGTATAGATGTTTATGATGGCTTCCATATTGAGTTCAACTTGCTGAAAATGTGTGTCCTGGCTCAGATTTTAATACATGGTTCCATATTTGTATTGACCTTTGGGTTTTACTATGCACCTTTGTATTGGTGAGACTTTGAATGTGTTGGATTTCCAGCATTCCTCATCTTTGATTAGTGAAGTTTTCCCAACAGGTTTTGACAACTATCAAAGTACATGTATGCCTAATATGATATAATGAAGTCTTAATTTTAAAGTCTTAATTTTTTGACTGTCTTGTAATATCTAGTTGCTACTAATTATTGATTTGGCTTGATGCTTTATGGCACAGGAAAAGCAAGTAGATTATTTAGAGCTGAAGCAATTGGAGTCGAATGCCTTGCCCAAGGAAACACTATGGTAACTGACCCAGGTGGATCCTCCAGCATAGCTTCCAAACTTTGTTACAGCTAATTATCTTTAACACAGATTGCCATAGTGGCATTGGGTTTCACTACAAGACTTCTTATCATGTCTATTTGTCCTGAATGAAATTGGTGCCATCATTCTTCCATTGTGACTGGAATGTAGACCATTTTGAAAATAATTTTATAGGTACCTCTTGTAGATAGTTGTTGGAACATTGGGTTTTCAACAGATGGCTTCTTATGATGTATAGTTGGTTCTAAATAAAGAGGGTGATGATCAGATTCACCATATGGCTGCCATGGTAGTCATCTTGAAAATCTTGTTAGCTTCTTCTGATGAACAGATAGTCACTTAGACATGGGGTTTTCACTACAGATATTTGTACCATATCTAGTTGGTCCTAAATACAAATGATGATGATCAGACATCACACATGATTGTCATTGTGGCCGTCTTAAAGACGTGTGTCACTACTTCGTCATATTGACATGGGGTATTCACTAAATGACTTCTAACTATATGTTGTTGGTCCTAAATGAAAATTATTTAAATGTGACCTGCCTGAATTTTATAAATCTGATAGCATTAGCTACTTCTCCTGAATGGATGGCCATACTGACAACCACCTACAGGTACAACTTTTTTTGCAAGATATAGTTGTTCCTATAATAAAATTGTGCTGATCCAATTGTCATAATGGCTGTCTTTATGGGCATCCGGAAAACCTTAAAACTGCTTCAGAATAGATGGTTGTTTCAACATGGAGTTTTCATTAAAACCCTACAGCAGTATGCATTTGGTTCTGAATGAAAATGGTGCTCATCTGACCTTGAACATGGCACCATAGTGTCCATCTCAAATATTTATCACAGCTCCTCTTGAATGAAGTTGCATTCCTTTGAACAAGTTGAGGGTCTGCACTCTGTCATTGATGCTGAGGTCAGAGGTCTTGGTTCAAATCTTAACTTGTATTGTCTTGTGACAGTGTTGTTCATAAGTTTTACAAGTACAAGGGTTTTCCACAAAAATTGAAATTTGGGTCTGGGGGTTCAGAGAATTGTAGGGGGTAAAATCAATTTATCATTAAAGCAAATAACCATATTTTGAAAGTATTTTACATGAATCTTGGGTATAAAAAGGCTATTTTTAAAGTTTTAAAACTAAATAATTCCAAGGTAACACAATATTTAACAATTATGATTTCTTTTTCAATTTTCACACAAAACACATTGACTAGAGTCATGACTAGGGTCCAGCATTAGAAAATCAGCCATCTTCATCATCATCATCTTCAGGCTCATCTCCAGAAGGCAAGTCAGAAACTTATGAGTAGGCATGAATTTCATTGCCAGATTTATTCAAGTCATCCAGGCACATGATAATAAATTAATCTTTCATCTACAAGAGTTTTCTTAACATAGATATAATTGCAGTGCCAGTAGCTGGTATAGGAAAGTAACATTTCCATTGGTCAGAATGTTACCACATGATCAAAATGAATTGCGTTTATTTCTGTATGAATTGTAAGGAGAACTACTTTTTTCTAAGACTACCCACTTCTATAAATAGAGTCACGTGTACAGCATAAGATAAACACTGCCAGTGAAGGCAGACACGAAGTAAGCATCAAAGGAAAAGAACATTCTAACAATTTTAAAAAAAATAATTGAATAAATTTGCCTTCCATTGTTGAAGGACTGGTATTATGATGACCTTATTTCGATCAAGCAGGACAATCCCAAGTGCTATAAATAACTACATAATAGAAAACCCCAAACATGTACTACGCTCAGTTAAGATTTCTGTTTTTTAATGATGCAAACACAATAACATAACGAATAATTGAAATTTCAATTATAAGAGTTTAACGGTTTTTTCTGAGTTTATCATGGTATAAACTGTCAGTTGCCAACTCACACATCTTACATAACGCCCTTTGGGTGTTATTTGCTGTGTGAGTTGGCAACTGACAGTTTATACCATGATAAACTCAGAAAAAACGTTAAACTCTTAATTGGGTGAATCTATCATGCATGCGCTCTTTATTGGACCATAATAATAAGAGCAGATTGCCATGGAAATAGCTCATTTGAGAAATACGTAATATAATTTTTATATTTTCTGGCTTCAAAACATTTATTGATTTACTGAATATAGGCTGGTGCTAGTTACAGAGTTGCCGGGGTAAATTCCTGGAGCCCGGCATCTAATGATACCACTGTTGTGAGTATTGTAATATCAACAAGTATAAATAAATTTTCATTAAACTCATTTTGTGGATGTATCTGAATAACACCTTGAATAATACTACTTCAGTAGCTGTGGGGTTGGTGGGGCCATGTTCTTCCCAAAAGTTTGGATTATATATTTACCGAAATGTAGGACATGGTTACTGTTGACATTGTTTGGTCTGAGGTCTGAGGTCTCCATGATATCAGGCTCAAGATTAAAGACCATGGCAAATGATTGTACTGCATTTACAAGTATTCTGTGAATATGTTAATTCGTACATATAAGAAAATATTTTCTTTATCAGACTTGGTATGTTGGGCTTTCTGTAGTATATAAAATATGGTTTCTTTACTTGGCAGTCAAATGGTATAAAAGTATCCCAAAAATGGACCCATTTTAGATAATTTGAAATCATTTTTGACCAGTAGGGAGTCAGTCCTTTTGAATGATCTTGTTCTGTAGGTAACGCATATAATAATGCATCATGATGTACAAATTACATGTAAGGCAAATGTATGATGTCCAAGGAATCTGAAGAGTTTGAAAGTATTTCAAACTCATTCCACTATACTGTTTTTAAAAGCTTTATTTCTATTTCCTTGTCTCATGTCTCAGCTATTTAGAATGTGAATTAAAAATGGTTTAACCCTTTAATAAAATGCATCATAATAACTCCTACTTGTTGTGGATGGAATAACCAACTTGATGTTTGGAATTAGCCAGTTTGATTTAATTAGAATTTTTTTTCTTCTGTTACTTTAGTTCCATGTGATGGTTATGAGCTGATTTCATTGTTTGATATCAGCCTTTGACTTGCATGCATAAAATGAAAAATTAGATACACGTATAAAATGAAAAATCTAATACACATATACATACATGTAAAGAAGCAAGAATCCCAGAGTGACCAGAATATGATCCATTTACCCTAGGACTTCTCTCTCCATCAGTGGAATATTGATGAAATGAAGTACAAATTAAATATAAAATTGATATAATTTCGTTTTTGTCTTGGGTACAATTTTTGTGATTTGATGTTTCCTACAAAACATAAATTTAAATATCCAATGAATAATTATTTATTAAAAGAATCCCTTTCCTATTAGAGACATCACCTAGAAACGTTAAGACCCCCTTTGTATTAGAGTCATAAACAATCGAAAACCCATTGTATCAGACAGGGTTCCAATGGTACTGGGATATCTGGAAAAAATAAATTTTTTCCTGACTGAAAAGTCCTGGAATTTTGCAAATATTGATGTAAATTGGGAAAAATCCAAGAATTTTCCGCCACCATTTGACGCCCTAAACAATCACGTAATTGAGTCGTAACTAACTGATCATGAGTTAAATTTATCGAGTTTTAACCAGAATATTTGGAGGGTACAGTATGGATTATTTGGTTGCTTGCAGTAAATATAAATGCTGAGTCAATGCAAACGCCCAGCAGATTAGATTCGTCTAGTAGACTTTTTTTTTCAAAGTCTGCTTGATATCTGTATCTTTCCTTACATGGAAGGTATGAAAACCAATCTAGCATCACAAGAGGCCAACATGTGATGGCAAAGCGTAGCATACTTTAAATGTTCTAGATAAGTGATACATGCATGAAATTGAAATTACTTATTTTCTCAGAAATTGTGAGTTGTAAAATTATTATATCTTTAATCTGCTGAAAGACAAGATAAAACTACGTCGTTGATGAAATGTGACCTGGTGCTCGCAATTTGCATTGCTAGTTGCGTGAGTACTGTACACATATCTAACAACCCATCTTTTCAAATGTTGTAGAGAAAATGAAAAAAAAAATCTTAAATAAAAGCCGTATACTGGTTGTAATAAAAATACAAAAACGAAAGAACACAAAATTCTCTATATTTATGTATTCCGAGAACAACTTTTGGAGTATTGTTGTATCATGTGACCACCACGTTGACATGTGATCTCTGCTTGATAAATCAGACTGGCCAGATTGCTCGTTTGTACAAAAAGTATCTGACTTTCATTTAATATGATTGAATTTCTGCACAACAACATTATAATGGAGTTTGTTATTGATAGCACATGAATATTGGATTTCCGATGTCCTCATTTGAGATTTGTGAAGTCATGTGACTAGTAATGCAAATGGCAAGTACTGGGTCAGGTTTCATCTACGCTGTAGTTTCGTCTTGTTTGACTGCGGATGAACGACAACGATTATAATATCTGCAATTTTGTGAGAAAATTATGGTGAAAATAAAGGTTAATTCGCTGGATTTGATTCATGCAGTGGTTGCCCGAGAGTTATGCGTTGGTACGTAAATATCTTTTGAATGTATATGTGTAGTTTTTCAGTCTTCTTGTGATTCTAAAGCAATAAAAGACGCATGATAAATGTCGAATTGAGTGGAGGGTTGTGGTCACGCTTGCACACCTGTTGTTCATTTATATTACCGATATGGTGATTTCATGTTGTGAGAGATTTTGCCATACTTTATTGATAAATCGTCAGAATCCTGTGTTTAAAACTGTAAACCAGAAAATCCTATTTACTATGTATCTGTTAGAACCATACAAATAACCAGTTTTTATAAAAGATGGAAATTTATACCTTAGAAAAATTATGCATCTTAATCAAAGTTTCCAATTTTGCAAGATGTCCCACACATACAAAATGATCTGCCGCCCAACGTCAGCTTGCCACTAGAACGGGATTCTCACAAACTTTCCTGGCATATAGTTTGTTTCTAAATTCTTTAGTATTTTTTTCCTACATAAACAAGACGTAAACCCATTACACCCTATTCATTGTTATTTCTCTTCCACAAAATAGCTTTTTTTAAAATATAAAATATTGAATTTTACTAAATTTTTTACAAGATCGGTTGAGTTGGCTTAATATCACTTGCCATTTATTGGCATTGTTACGTTGAATTTTGTAAAACTAGCTATAAACCTGATCAAATTACTTGACTGAACTGCTGACAGAAACAGTCCAAAGTAATGTATTTCATTTCTATAGCCAGATGGATAAACATTACATAGTTTCAAGCTGTGGGCAGAATTGGCCTACATATTGGTGGTGGTATCTCGTGTGTCCAAAATTAATATTATTTTGAACAGAATATTGTGGTGACAATTGCCTCTTTTCAAATGGTAAGCATTACAGTATTTTATTTTTGTCACTTGGTCGAATTCGGCATGCGTTTTACTTAAGTATTGGAGATGGAAACCTTAGGTGCTCACATGTGCCCAACAGCATTGTCTATCTTAAAAACGTTAAGAGCTCCTGTATCAATACAGGTTTGGGGACTGGTTTAACGAATTACAAGAAGACAAGTTATATTTTCATAAAATTCAGTCCTTGTTTATACAACAGTATATAATTTTGAAGGTCTTTTGTCAAAATTTAAATCATTCCTTTTAAAAATGTTTGTTAAATGATGGATTTTTAACCAGATCATCTTAAGGAGATTAGGTTGTTTGAAAAATTTTGTTTGGGATTTTATTGACACAGAAAAATTCAGGGTTAAACTCTTTTCGTTACAAGGCAAGATTCTAATTATTTGCACTTTTTTTTTCTTTCATACTGTAATAGGAAATTTTACTTTCTATGAAATGCATATATATATTGCTATAGAATTCTTTAGAATTAAAGGTTTGAAAGGAGACAAAGCATAATTTATATTCATTATGTTGTTCTCACTTAGCAACATAATGCAGCAAAATAAAGTTAGAATTTTTATTCTGTACATTAAAATGACTTTACATGTTAATTTATAGGATATAATCAAACTTGTTTCATGTGATACATTTTGTGGTTTTGTACATGATCATCTTTTCTGACTTCAATGTTTTTGGAGAGTCTTGAAAGAGGAACATCTTTAGATTTAGAAAATGCATGTTTCAGTAATGGTCATATGTGAACCTTGAAAAAAATAATTTCAACCTGGAAAAATCCTGGAAATGACCTGGAAATTTATCTTTAGAAAAGCGTGGGAACCATGATCATAGGCATAGCCAAAAGAAAGCAGGACCATATCAGAAGATTAGCCTAAAAACTGTAGAAATCCTCTCCCATAGGAATAACCTAACAACAGTAGGACTTCTGTATCAAAGGGGCATAACCTAAATACAGTAGAATCACTTTTCTATCATGGGCATAACCTAAAACAGTGGGATCTCTTACTGTCATAGGCATAACTGGAAAAGTATAGGACCCCATTCCTATCATTGGCATAACCTAAGAACAATAGGACCCACTTCCTATCAGAAGCATAACCTAAAAACAAGAATACATCCTTAATATAAGAGGCATAACCTAAAAACGATAGTACTTCCCCCCATATCAGAGGCATAACCTAACAAGGATAGGATTCCCCCCTTGTATCAGAGACATAACCCAAAAACGATAGTACTTCTCCTTTGTATCACAGGCATAACCTAGAAATGATAGTACTCCCCCCTCATATCAGAGGCATAACCTAAAAACGATAGTACTCCCCCTTGTATCAGAGGCATAACTTAAAAACGATAGTACTCCCCCCTTGTATCAGAGGCATAACCTAAAAACAATAGTACTTCTCCCTTGTATCAGAGGCATAACCTAAAAACGAGAGTAAAAAACCCCCCATGTATCAGAGGCATAACCTAAAAACAGTTGAACTCCCTTCTACATAATCATGAAAGTGAATATAAATGAACACATCATTTTTTGTGGAAAAAAAAAAAGTTATGCAAAATTAAATGATTTTTAGCACAGTTTTTTTTTTGTATGATTGACTTTGTTATTGTATATTGTTATATAATTAATGCTAGCCTTTGGACTTTCATATGCCCAGTGATTTGCTTTTGTTGTATACATTGGTATAATTTATTGCTAGTCTTTGGAGTTTCATATGCCTGGTGATTTGCTTTTGTTGTATATGGTGATATAATTTATTGATGGTCTATGGACTTTCATTTGCCCTGTGACTTTTCTGCCATTAAACCTGATTGTGCAGGAAATGTTTTAAAAAGTTTTATCACATCATTTTCAGGTTGTTTGTTCTTCTTTTGGCAATGGGACAGAGAACTCTGCAAGGTCCTGCAGCTGTTAGCATGATGGAGAGCATTTTAGGCATGCTAGCCAAAGTCCTTTCCCCTATGACTACAGGACAATCAGGTGGTGCTAGTGCATTGCAAGCAGGCAATATCGATTTGTCTCTTGTAGGCTGGATTCTGCTTTTTCTGTGTCGTAACCTTGACAACACATTTACTTCCAATGGAGAAGATGCTGACAGAGGGGCTGCAAAGAAGGATCAAGGTGACTCCTCTTACCTATCATTAAAACTTTCTTTATTCATTTTCTAAGTTGGTATAGTTCTCTAATAGTGGGAATTACTGTTTGTATGCATATTTGCATCAGTTTAAACCCAATTTCATACTTTTATCAAAAGATAAAGTCCAGTTTGGTTTCTCTTAAAAATTTTGCCTCATCTTCCAATACATCATCAGTTTTACAAGCTGATTTATTGCCATGAATACTTTTAACTTGCAAAAATTTCTTATTGAGATATTTAGGATATTAGTAATATATATAAAGACTTAATAAATATGAATTCAACTTGCTTGATTTTTACCACCTACACTGGTCAACAGTGAAATCATTACTGACTTGAAAAGGCCCTAATCTGTAGTATTTTGGTGTGCCGAACACGAATATAACCGTGAAAAATTTGTATTGGCTCTCGTTTTGAAGATATTCATATACCTCATTTTCTATGTTTCACTGTGTAAATTTCTCCAGTAGGACTGCAGCAACATCCAGAATAATGATGTAACATTGCATAATACCATCATGCTCACATCATCCACAGTTGATTGCATCATTTTCTGATGCAATGCAATACTAATGCCATGCGGCTGCTGAAGTAAGTTGACGTCAGCAGTGTACTATACATGTGTAGGCCTATTATACTAATGCCAGGCGGCTGCTGAAGCTGACGTAAGCAGTGTACTATGTAAAGCCCAATCAGATAGGTTCAGCATTTAAAATATTTTAGACGTTGTGCGAGACAGTTCAAGCTACTGTTACATAAAACTTATTATTTTATCCATTTACGTACAATAAAGAACAGTAATGCCTCGAAAGTGTGTTAATACCGCGGACAATTTTTGCTATATTTGTGAGGAAGTGACATTTGCCAACCAGAAGAAAAGTATCAATTCTCAAGTGAAGAAGGCATATCATCTTTACTTCGGATGCAAGGTTGGTGACCAAGACAAGCCTTGGGCTCCGCATATATGCTGTGCTACATGTACAACACAGCTTTCACAGTGGTTGAATTGCAAAAGGTCATCAATGCCGTTTGCAGTCCCAATGGTGTGGAGAGAGCCAAGCAACCACCTAAATGACTGTTACTTCTGCTTGGTTCCTCCTCTTTCCGGCGGAATAACGAAGCGAAAGAAGTCGAGAATAGTCTACCCAAACATTCCGTCTGCATTGAGACCAGTTCCACATGGTGAGGGACTTCCTATTCCAGAACCTCCAGCAGAATATTCTCTTGATTCATCTGACGAAGACAAAGGTGAGTCGACCTGTTCTTCTCCTGGTCCATCAGCATGCAGTGATCCAGATTTTCACTGTGGTGCATCATCAACCCCACACAGAATAACACAGGAAGAACTAAATGACCTGATTCGTGATTTGGACTTATCAAAGAACAAGGCAGAATTGCTAGGATCAAGACTCCAACAATGGAATCTTCTAGAAGAAGATGTCACAATTACTGCATATCGAAAGCGCCACCAGCAATTGGAGCCTTTCTTCAGAAAGGAAAGTAATCTGATATTCTGTTCCGATATTGAGGACCTCATGAATGCTTTAAAAATCACTCATGACCCACAAGAATGGAGACTATTTGTGGACTCTTCGAAACTGAGTCTCAAGGCTGTGCTTTTGCACAATGGAAACATTCTTCCATCTATTCCAGTAGCGTATGCTGTCCACATGAAAGAGGCATACGATAACTTAAGGCAGCTACTGAATTCCATTGAGTATAACAAGTACAGCTGGCACCTCTGTGGTGATTTGAAGGTAGTTGCCCTTTTAATGGGACTGCAGCAAGGATATACAAAATACATGTGTTTCTTATGCGAGTGGGATAGCCGAGCAAGGGAAATGCACTACATGAGGAAGGAATGGACTCACAGGCAGAATGTAGCCATTGGAGAGAAGAATATCCAACACCCAGCTCTGGTTGAGGCTCAGAAAATCTTGCTACCACCCCTTCACATCAAACTAGGTTTGATGAAGAACTTCGTGAAAGCCATTGACCGGACTTTGCCAGCATTCCGATACCTGCATGAAAAATTCCCTCGACTCAGCGAAGCAAAGATTAAAGAGGGAGTTTTTGTGGGTCCTCAGATTCGAGAGCTTTTCAAAGATGACCGGTTCAACAACTTGCTGGAAGGTGACGCGAAACAAGCATGGAATGCTTTTCGCCTAGTTTCTACAAACTTCCTCGGAAATGTTAGGGCAGAAAACTATAAGGAACTAGTAGAAGACATGTTGATGAAGTATAAGAAACTTGGCTGCAATATGTCTCTAAAGATTCACTTCCTTCATTCCCATTTGGATTTCTTTCCTAGCAACTGTGGTATTGTTAGTGATGAACACGGCGAACGTTTTCATCAAGATATCGCAACAATGGAACAAAGATACCAGGGAAAATGGTCCACTACAATGCTGGCTGACTACTGCTGGACACTCCTCAGAGATGCTCCCGAACAGCTGTACAAGAGACAGGCGAAGAAATCTAAGATGTAGTCAATGACTTGATTTTTTATAGGTAGGCTATTACAGTTGACCTTTTACTATTGGAATGCATTTCGTTATGTAAACATTAATTTCTTGCAGATTACAAAAAAACTAGAGCCAATTTTGCAATTTGACTGTCATATTCGTGTTCAGCACATAAAAATTGATAAGAATTGACTAATTTTATTTCAGTAACATGACTTTTGTAAAAATTTGTTGTCCAGTGCTATCTGTCTGAAGTCATCACTTTAAACTTAATATTTCAAATTTGTTTGATGTAGGGTAAAGAATTTCATTTCTTTTTTTCTTGTAGGTACTCATCTCCCAAACCGCTGGAACTTCATCCAGGCTGAGAACACCTTTGGGAACAAAGTCCAGAAGAGCAAGTCTGTCAAGCTGTATAGACGCTCCCTTCAGAAGAGGCTAATGCATCACAAGCAAAAGTTAATCGATTTGGAACAGGTATTCTTTCTTATTTATGTTGACTTTTGGCTGGGTGACTCTTTTGAAGATTTTGTAGTCAGCTTCTCACACAGCAGGAATAGGGTCATATTACGAGTACTGTCAATAAAATCAACTCTCAGGTATTGGGTATCAGCATTCAGGTTGAATGGTAATTACAGAAGGTATATAAATTCGTTATGGCCCTTGTTTTTGCAGATGGCAATTTGATTTGGTTCTACCATATCTGATCACATGACCTATTCAGTTTCTGAGGCATTCAGACAATAATATACTGTTCCAAATTATTTATGATGTTAATTCTTAAATGTGTACAAATAAACATTCTAATTAGAAGATAATAAAGAACTTCTTCCATGTACTGAAATATGCACACCATCAGGTTAGTGAGGAGTATATGCCCAACTATGGCATCAGATTCTTGGTATTGACTCTCATTGTTTATTTAGACACTTGAGTCATGCCTGCAACACAATCTTCTTATTCAAACATAAACACTAAGAAGGTGTGTAGTTGTATATAGATGCACCTGAGTGTGTTTGTGTATATTTTTGTGCAGAAGCACATGACTTTGTAAATGTTACTATGGTGGGACAAAGTCATTCTCTAGTTAAACAATTTGTATATCTGCTGACACTTTTGAGTTGAGATTTATGGATTCAGAAACATTTTTGTCCATATATATTGTATTTTGCAACAAAAAGCTAGCTGATTAAATAAAAATCAATTCATATCTCAAATGAATATATTACCCATCGACATGAACATTAGGAAACAAACTCTGCTACTAACTGAATCAAATGTTCCTGAATAGATGAAAAATATCGTTGTCTAGATATCTCAGGACTTAGATGCATTCTGTGTCCCAACACTTCTCGACACAAAAATGTAAAGACAAAATCAGCAAGATCACCATACATCACATAGAAGTGACCAGCTCTTGTTCAGTTACCATGTCAATAAACTTATAAAATACTAAGATTTTTTTATGTATTTACTTTGTATGTGCATATTTTCTGATTTCTCCAACAGGAAATAAAATAAAGGTAAAAATTACCTCATAATTCACTGGCCACTAAGACTGTATTTTACTGGCAATCAGTACTTACACAGTGCTTATCATGTTGAATGTTACTTCTGTTCTTGTTTATTCCTAAAAATATTTTTTATACGTTTTGCTTTATTCATCTTTTTTTCCAAAGGTCATTGTTCCAGATCACATTTTAGCTAGATGTCCATTGCTGTTTTATTTACTTTGTTTCTCAAACTTGTGGGCCTCACTGAAGACGCTATCTTACAGAACAAAAAAGTTTTCTGATAGCCCTTGTTTCAGCATGTAGGGTGAATGAACTGCATACCCTGTCTGCAGACCTGAGCTACCTCCACTTTGTATCAGACATTTCAGCATGGCTTCATATCCAAGAACAGGTTGCTGTCTAAAGGCTATCAGAAAATAGTCATTTACCCATCTCCTCAATCAATTCATCAAGAGAGTCAAGGCTGCAGGACCCAGCTCATGCACGCTGCTGCTATCTGAATCATACAGAGTGGGTATATTGGGTGTTTCCAGCCCACAGTGATGGTTGTTCCTGCCATCAATGCAGGAAAGCAAGATATAATGTCTGAAGCACTAACCTAATGACTGAAGTGGGTTATGTGGTTGGTGCTTTCTTGGGATAGGGTGCACATCATCTTAGCTGATGAAATTTGAGTGATATCAAGTAGTCTTATTTTAGAATTTAGTGTTTAAATGCAAGACATTGTGAAGTAAGTTGACTGGCATGCATTCACTTTCACTAGCTTACAGTTACATGACATGGCTTCACAGAGATGAGTTGAACCTGATCAGTCCCCTTTCTTGACAGCAGGTAGCTTTTGGTGGATTTACCAGGGAAACTTTTTTTATTAAGGCAGTACCATTGTTCCAGACCCTACAGGACTTTTGCCCTATAATAACTGTGTTCATACTCTTTCTGGTTGTGCTGTCTTCATGTTAGGAGAGGGCTTGATCCTTCAGTTCAGGTCGCATTCATATTGCCTTTGATTAGCAACTGTGGCAGAGATTGCATACCCTTTGTCCACCTCTTAGCTATTCTTTTTTTGATGTGACTAGGTAATATATTTGTCAGTGAAAGGAAGTTTTAAATAAATTGTTTCTTAAAGAATATTTTCCTGATTACGTTAATGTTAAGCTCTTCCACACATCTTCATAATGTGAGCATCCTTCCTATTATTTCGTTCTAGCTTAAACTGGTAAACATCTAGTATACCAGGAGCAACCTGGCAGTGGCATGGGAAGCTCATCTGTAAGAAATGTGTCACTTTGCCTGTTTGTCCTAAAATTCAAAGTATAGTATAATCTGAATTCACTAGTTTTGTAAATCTTTCATCCTTCATTGATCAATAGGTCAGTGTGCAGTATAAGATGAGGTCAGACTAACACTTTGGCTTCAACTTTTTTATTAGTAACTTTTGGTTTCATGAATATTTATGGTATCACTATGCTATTCCAGATTCATTGAGAAACTGCAGTCATCGACACTAATATGTTTTTCCCCCAATTTCATTTTAAAGGGGTGGGATAAAGTTTCAGTTCGATTGTTATCTGTATTGTTCAGTTACCTGACAATTTTAATCTTCCTCAAGTACAAGGGCAATACTATATTCCATTATCAATTTACACCTCTGAATAAACAGTTCATTCTTGTACTAGTATGATATCAATTATCACAAGAACTATATGGGTATGCATTGTCATTTATATACTAATTAAATATGCCTAGAGCTTTGGCCAGGTTATTCCCTCTGACACCTGTCTGAAGACAAAATTTGAAAGCCAAGATCAAATTAGTATTGCTACCAATATGGAAATGAGACTAGCATAGGGAAATGAGAAATGTAAAGAAAATTAACGATGGAGACTGAAAAGTAACATGAAAGAGAGAAAAAGATACTTATAAAAAATCTTTAATATATCTTTGAAATACTATTGGAAATTTACACAAACAAGGAGAGGGATTCATTTTTTTGTGGTTCTCAACACACTTGAGATTATGTGGTCAGTGATGTGGATTAAAGGTAGAGAAAAGAATGGGTACTGGCATTGCCTATTAACCAAAACCTGTATTAGGGTTTAAACAGTTAACTGGTTTAGATTGTTTCTGAACCAAAGACCAATCCATCAATTATAGTCAAAAGAGAGTTGCCAAAAGAACAACTTGTTAAGAAAGAATACTGATAATATTGACGTTACACTTGCTTTAAGCTGAGATGCAAAACTAAAAACAGATCATTGATGGTCAACAACTAGTCTGTCTCTGTTCTAACTTTTAACATGGGCATTCTTTAGTGAATATATGATAGTATTGTATTGTGAATATATGAAAAATAAGAAATGTAAGGAATATTGTGCTTGATCTTAGGTATTTTATAAATATTTATCAAACAAATTCAGTTGTAAATATGGATTACATTCCTTTATTGGATTAATTATATCACTGAAAATGATGTACGGGTAATCGCTCGAGTCCATCATATAAAATAATGGTTAATCAAAGATCAATGGATGTATGACTAAATATGATCAGGAAGAATCTGGTATGGTAAAAGATGAATGAAGCAAAATCTGTTTATATTTTTGTTTGTTTTGAACAAATGAAATGCTTGGTGCAGGTACATTATACTATTGGATATTGACCATAAGAGTGCTACATATTCCATAAAATGTGAGCTCTTTAATTAAAAATACAAGCACATACAAATGCATACGAAATTATGGTAAAAATTATAATTTAAAAGCAATCATATTAGTTAATAACAACTTATTGACATGGTAACTTAACAAGAATTGATACAGCTTTGTGACTGGTTTCAGTTTTGCCAAAAAGTAATTTTAGTGACATCAGAGTATAAGGCGAAGCATCTTCTAACAAACATAGAAAGTTTCTACTTGTTGGCTGAAAAATATGGTATAAAGACAAGAAAGACAAATTTTTCTTCCTTTTCTGAAAGGCTGTATTCAGAAAGCAGCATCGTTTTAAATACTATTAATGTGATCAGGTTAGTATTTTCAGAGAAATATAATTTTCTTTTCTGCTTGTTCCAGGTTAAGCAGAGTTTTATGTGGCAAGGTGATAAGAGCTCTCAGAACATTTCCAATTCCATTCTGAAGCAGCAAGAGAAACAGTTCAAGAAGGAACTCTCTCAGTATGCTTCCAAGGTAAGCATAGGGCAGTAGTGAGAATAATATGTTTAGACTGATTTTGAATGGAGATATTATACCCCTGCCATGAATATAGCTGGAACACAATAGTGTTAGGCTTGTCCGTCTGTCATATATCTAGATGCATATGTGCATTCACTGTTATTATGTGTGCAATTATTCCTTTGTGAACTCTTTTGAAACTTGGCAGATATCATTAACATGGGGTCAGCATTTACATATCTTCTGTCATCTTGTTCTGATGTGTTTTTATCTCACCAGGACATAAATTAAAAGAACTTAAGGTGTGGCCTTGCATACATCCATCATACATACATCCCAAAACCTGCCAGACCAATTTCGAACAAACTTGACAAAGAGCATCCTGGTTATGAAGGCCTTTTAAAGTTGGTACAATTGCTATTGATCTGCCATCAGATGTGGTTACCATACTAAAAATAGACTACTTCAGTTCACTCCTCAAAAGCTCTGAACAGAATTGGACTAATTTTGACAGAAAGGTTCTTGGAATGAAAGCCTTTCAAGTATTTACTAATGATGATGATCCACTTTTAGAGATTTGTGGATATATAAAATGTGTGTGTGTGTGATTTGGATTTTTAACATAGCTTTTGACAATTTTTCAGTCATGTCACTACGATGTCTGCAGTGTGACAGTTTATAGTGTTGTGTAGCACTGGGGCATCATGCTGCAGACATGTAGCATGATGTCCCACCCAGTCACATTATCCTGACACCAGGCCGACCAGTTCTAACACTAACCTTTTAATGCTGAGCGCCAAGTGAGGCAGCTGTTAGTACCATCTTTGTAAGTCTTTGGTACGACTTGACCTGGGAATCGAACCCATGACCTCCCACATAGGAGGCGCACACTCTAACCACAAGGCCACCAGAGCAGTAATATATATAAAATGAATATCTTGAATGATGCCATTTAAATAAAAAAATTTTTTTTTTTTTTTAAATAAAAATATTCATGGTAGTTTTAACCAAACATTCCAAGTAGGTATATCTTCACATATTTGGGATAGTTTCAGTAACTTTATATTGATGATGATATCAGGTTGAAGGTCAAAAGTCATGACAAAGTAAACAGTTTTGCATGCAGCACGTTATCGGTCATTATGGTAGCAGGTCTGACCAGTGTAATGAAAATTTGCTATAGGAAGGAATTACTGTACACTTTGTGCAGTATAAAAGAAACAGTGCCAATTCATGTCTGACTGTCTTTTGCAGAAGTCTTGAAATGTAAGTAAACACCATGAACTAATGTTAAAACTAAAAAATCTTCTTTAGTTTCTAAAAGCACAAACTGACCATCACTTTGGACTTGCACTGAGACCAGTTACATGACCTATATGTCAACTCACAGTTCCCTTAGAATCTGAAAGGTACAATGAAATTTTGTTCCACATTCACAGATATTTTGTGTACATCTTAACTTGGACATGTAAGAAAATTTATTTTCTTTTTCCAAATTGAGTATATTAAAGTTTATTAAGAGTATTAGAGATAGTTTAAATACTGTAAAGTTTAAAGAATAAAAGGACAGAAAATTGCTAGACACAATTTTTCCAATTAGCCATCAGTTCTTTCAGTGAATTCTTGTTTCTTATAATGCATCATGCATATTAACAAATGGAATCAAACAAATCAAAATCAAACACTCATTTGTTTTGGCAATAAAAGCTAGTAGTAATTAATAAAAGGCCAGGAGGAATGCTTAGGATGTTGTAAAAATTATGTTCATGTTATAACAAAGTATGTTACAGCCTGGTTTCCCTATACAGATTTTGTGGAAAGAATATAACCCACAAATCAAAGAAAGTGGTCTAGCACATTGGTGAATAACTGTCTGCCACAAAATTTGAGTGAATTTGGAGAAATATTGGGTTATCACAAAACACCATATTTTTCAAAACACCATTATTTTTCTTGTGATTAGGAGAGATTTTTTCTGTGTTTTTCATTTGCTGTTGTTTTGTATTTACTAAAGGTATTTTAAACCTCTTTTTCTGACAGTATCATTGCATTTTTTGTTTATTGGGAGAACCATATTATTTTGACTAATTTCTAGCTAAGGACAAGGAACATAAACCATGTGTGGCTAAAACAAACCATTGCTTTCTATGACCGGATACAACGGTATGTACCTAAATGTTATCCAGCTGATGGGTTAGGTGGTAAAGAAAATGTGTCCTGAAATTGTAGCAGGATAATGAAAAGGAAATAAATATAATAATGAAAAAGTGTATTTAGGGAGTCGAGGTATGTCGACATGGATAAAAATTGTCACAAACAATTGTGTATGTGTCATAAACAAATTTCTGGCTGAAATATTGAAAACATTGCATGAGAATGTTGGATATTTAACTCTCCTGATCCTAAGGCCAAAAGAGTTTATGGTGTAGTCCTTTGCTAGTTGTGCATTGTAAAGAAATTTGAATGATGGTAGTTCAGCAATCTACTCAACCTGTTGGCAGACCTACTAGGACATTACTTTATTAGGAGGATGTATTGTTGCAGCACATCAGGTCTCTTCTTCACAGCAACCCTCAAATTTTCACACCTTGCTGATCTGAACTGATCAATCTGCTAGGACAAGTTTTCAAGCAAAATTACCCGACTGCATTGGCCAGGTTGAAAGAGGGTCCATGCAAAAGGTGGAGACCACATCCATGCCTAAGGTGGAGAGCAGGTCCATTCCCAAGGTGGAGAATCATTTGTGATGGTGCAAAAGGAAGCATGATGTGCCGAACTGTCCCAATCTAAATGCAGTGGTCAGCTTCTTCATTTTCAGAGACAGAATGTTCAATCTCTACTATTAATCATTAGGGCAGCACTGTCTAATACACTTAAATTCTTCAAAGGTGTGGTCATTGTCTCTGATTCACATCTCTCTGATCTGTCATTTAGTTAAAGCTGCAGAGACCTGCATTATGCTCACTAATGCCCAGATGATGTCTCTCATGTGCTTTATGGGCTTTGTGAAATCTCCATTATGAACTATTGGGTGAAATTTCTTTTGAGAACCTTAACCTTCAAACAGTCTTCTGCTCACCTTATTGTCTATGAGGAGAAGGAGCAAGCTTCTTGCCTTCTCTGTAGAAAAAGGGGGTCCTTGAGTGGTTGAGTGGTCTAAAGCACTCTCCGTTACAGATCACTGCCATCTCACCTCTGTCTTCTTGGTGGGTTCAAGTCAAGGATTCGGCCAATGTGGGTATGTGAGAAAGCTTGCCAATAGCTTCTTGTGTGTTGGTGGTTCTTCCTAGCCTATCATGTGCTGAAAAATTGCGTTAAACCCCACAACAACAACTGTAGAAAAAGGTTTTCATAATAAAAGTTTGATGAATGATTAATAATAATTATACAAGTTCAAGCGTCCCTAAGAGTCTTGCATGTAGAAACAACAGAATTATTAGAGAGAGAGAGAGAGAGAGAGAGAAGTATGGCATTGTCTTGATCTACAAATTGCTAGAAACATTTCATGTTCTCACATACATTACATGTGTTATCTGTATGATACGTAGTTCATCTCTCAGATTTCTACATAAATTACATGTGTTATCTGCATGATACGTAGTTCATCTCTCAGATTTCTACATACCTTGCATGTGTTATCTGTATGATACGTAGTTCATCTCTCAGATTTCTACATACCTTGCATGTGTTATCTGTATGATACGTAGTTCATCTCTCAGATTTCTACATACCTTGCATGTGTTATCCAGTTCATCCACAGTACATGCACATATGCATCTTTGTAATTTTGAAAATTGAGCAACAGCGACTGTCACAGGTCTCGCAGAGATGCCAGAAACAGTTGCCACCACCATCATGGTCTGACCCTTTGCTTGAAGAAAACTGCACATTTGGTCTGTCTAAACACAGTTTGGTTCATTGTTAGCCATCACTAATTTTTATCTCTGTCTCATATTATATTTGATTAAATGGGCAAGTATTGTTCTTAATATGTTACAACTTTAATTCTACGAAATACGTGTGCAAAATCTCTCTCTCTCAACTTAAATTTTAATTTGTTTGAAATAGTCATGTAGCAAACTTCATTTTTTTTTAAATCTAGATTTTTGGCCAGTACTGATAGTCAGAACTAGCATACTGCTACTTGTGCAATCTTGGCAGGTTTACAAAATATGTGCTAGGTTTCAGAGCTTTTATTACTGAAACCAACGCTGTATTTTAAATATATTGCTTACTTGATTATTCTTTCTGCCACATTTAAATTACAAACTTAAGCTGAGCCCAAATGAATTTTTACTGTACTTCATTGGTGACTTGCATGCACATTTCAGGAAGTAGTATTGCAGAGATAATACAATCATTGTGAAGAAGTCTTAAAGTTCTTCTTTTTATACCAAAAGCATCTGAAAGACATCATCCAGATCAGAAAGACAGATGCAGAGATTTTGCGTAAGCTGCAGAGAAATCCCCGAGCTACAGCAGAGGCTGGCAGTGATAGCGGTGGGACAGAGCTGGACCAAGACAATGGTTTGCTGATTCTGCCTAAGACACAGTGTCTGTCTGTAGTTAGGGGCCTGATTGCTCTACTGCTGGGTATGGACTTTACCTGTAATGTTGACCTCTTCCTTATAACCTGCAAGGTAAGTCAGGTGTTTTCTAAATGTAAAAAGAGCTTTGTTGATTTTAAATATTGTTGTTACTTAATATAAGCTAGTATCCCTTCTGTTTTGGTCTAGCTGATTAAAAAGAATTTGATGTTACTATAAAAAAATTAACAGTATTTGAAATTTAAAATTCAGCAGCCATTTAACTTACCTTCCTTATTGACCCAAATATATTTTCTTATGAGTGAACCTAATGGCATAGGGGGCGCTCACCAGATAATATGTACTTTTGAGAGAGTGATGTATGTAAGGTGAAGTAGTTCGCATTTAAAACATGCACAGTGGAGAGAATGCTGGCATACCTCTATGCTGCATTAATGTAATGTCGATGATATTTCTTTTGGATATTGTACTTTTGGAAATTTTACATGATTTAAGCACACTGCTAACTAAAATGACTGCTCCCTTGTGTTAAAAAATCAGCCTGAATTAGTCTAAAGTACACTATACATAGCAGCTATTAAAACAGGGAAAATGAATTTTGCCAGACTAGACAATACCAGCTGCTGAAAGTGCAATGAATGAATTAACATATATATAAAATGTAAAAAAAAGTTATCGGCTCTTTTTTATACAATTTACCTCTGAAGTTCAGGAAGTGAGAATGACCAAGTAGAGCTAGCACTTGTTTGAAAGGTGCACATCTGAAGTAAGGCCAAGCTGTATACTCTATAACCCATAGTACACCCATCAATCATACACCAAAATAAAGGGAATTAAAGGTTCTTTGCATTATACCTAAGATATATAAGGTCTTTTTTAAATAACCAGTATAACCAGTGAGGAAAGCCGGAGAAATTCTTTTTCTTTAAAATCCTAACCCTATGCAAAATTCGAAACTGTAGAGAGCCACCATAGGTATTTTGAGCCATCAAAAACAAGTTCTGGTACAAAATTGCAACAGAATTTTTCTCAAATTTAAGAATAGTCCAGTAATTTTTATGTCTTTTGTATTACCAGCAAACATTTTTTTTTTTGAGCTACAGGTCTTAGACCAGAAGTGTTTGTGGGATGGTTTTCAACCATAATCCATCCATTCATTAGCACAAGTTTGTTAATCTACTTCTCCTAAACTACTGAATGAATTGTCATGAAACTTTACATGCACTTTCATCCCTGTTCCATTTGGTCCTGAATGCATATAGTGTCACTTGGACAACCAATATGGCCATTACTGTAGCCATCTAAAAAAAAAATCTTTTTATAGCTACTCTTTCTGAATGGATAGTTTTATTAATATGGGGTTTCACTAAAAGATGTTTTGCGATGTCTACTTTTTCATTAAATGGTGCTTATATGATATCCTATTTTCACATAGCACCAATCTTTAAGATCATGTTATCGTTACTCCTCCAGAAGAAAATGTCATATTGACATGGGTTTTCACTGAAAGATGTCTGGTTGATCCTAAATGAAAATAATACTGATTTGATGTCGAATATGGCCACCAATGTAACCATATTGACAGTCATGCTCCTCCTAAACAAAAGGTTATATTGATATATGGTTTTCACCAAAAGCTTTCTTATCCTGCCTAGTTGGTCCTAATATGGCTGCCTTCTTAAAAATCTTGTTAATACTACACTTACAGTTTACTTCTTATAATACCTAGTTGGTGCTAAATGAAAATGATGCCAGTTGTACATCCAATATGGCTGCAATGATGACTTTCTTGAAAATCTTGCTCTTGATGTTCACCTAAATGGATGGTCATATCGACATTAGGTTTTCACTAAGAAACTTCTAATGATTTCTACTGGGTCCTAAACAAAACTTGTGCTAATATGAAGTCCAGTATTTCCAACACAGCAGCTAATTTGAAGAAAAAAACTTTTACTGCTAAAGAATATCAGAGATGATTCCAACACTCCACAGTTAAAAGGAAGAAATGGTCTTACCTTGAATACCATGAAATTCATTTTGTGCATTTGAGCATCTGTCCCTTCATGGGACTCTTGTCTGTAATGTTTTTGCCCTGTACGTAGGTACAGTTATTTGCTCTGCATTTTCCTGGCAATGATCTACCAAACTCGGTACTTCAGGGAATACTAACTATCATTACCTTGTTTATAAAGTTCTGTTTCTTCTGTGGTTTTTTCTTCACCTGCTACAAGTTGGAGTGTATAATATGTTGTATGTAAATGTGCATCTGTTATCAGTTTTGTTTGAGCACAATAGCTCTAGTTGTTCACCATTTACCATAAATATTATATATGGCTTGCACTTGGGGCTTTAAGAACCATATAGATTTCAAAGTAAAAAGGTCAAGGTCAGTGTCTGAAAGAAAAAAGATTGTTTCCACACAATAATATTAGTTCTTTATCACAGACCTGGACCAAACTTTGTAAATGGCTTACAATGGGGCAAGGAGGAAGTTTAATAATATTACGGTCAAAGATAATGAACATATGGCAGACGTTTATTGTGCTGTTAATGGTACTTAAACATTTTTTGCACGTATTTTAATAGCCACCTGTCTTACCATTAATCATATAGAGGTTTTGCGGAGTCTGTATTTTTGGTTGAAATCCAGATTGCTTCCGTTTTGGCCTTTATTATGTGTTAAAGTTATTTACAAGGTACTAACTTTCTTTAATGCAGGTTTTGGCAAGGATTTGTGTTGCAACACGGCCAGCCATCTGCCTGGTAGAGGTAATGAGTGCAGAGCAGCTGAAGCAGCTGATCCTGCTGACATCGAGTCTGGAGTTTAACCATGGTAACATCAGCTGGGGTGGCCCCTGGGCTGGCCACGCTCTTACATGTCTCCTGCAGGACATACTAGAAGGTTGTGCGTTAGTTACAAATTGTTCTAGTGGTTATCTTTCTGCAAATAGTTTCCTAAGCTGATTAGACTGACATTATTATGTGTAGGTTGTTGTTGGGATAGGATTTAACCCCATTTTTTTTAGCACAAGATAGGCCATAAATGGGGAAGGAAGAACCCGGGACAACCCAAAAAGAACCAATGACCCACAAGAAGCTACTGGCAAGCTTTCTCATGTACCCACATTGGCTGAGCCTGAGACTCGAGCCCATGCAGACAGAGGTGATCTGTAACAGTGAGTGCTTTAAGCCACTCAGGACCCCTATTATGTGTATGTAGTTGGAAAATTTATGCATGGAAATAACATGACAGATAAGAAGAATACATTATTTGTGCCATTTCATTGCCAAGGTATTGGGAACTTTGGCAGAACAGCTTTGCCATACTGACCCAATCACTCACTACCATTTATACCGAGTGGCCTAAAGCGCTCACAATTCCAGATCAATGCCATCTCACCTCTGTCTGCGTGGGTTCGAGTCTCAGGCTCGGCTAGCGTGGGTACGTGAGAAAGCCTGCCAGTAGCTTCTCGTGGGTCGGTGTTTCTTTCCAGGGTTTTTCTCCACCAGTTATACTGGCTGCCATGTATAGCCTATCTTGTGCCGACAAATGGCATTAAACCCTAGAACAACAACGATAACAACAACAACCATTTATACCTTAGGAGTTGAATTTATGGATATTTTCCAGTTGCAGGTTTTGTAAATATTTGCAATGACATCAGTTATGTGTAAATACATAGGTCCATATATCTCACATTCATGCCTGTACTGTCAGAAACTTGAACAGAACATAACAGGAAGTGCAGAGTCTACCAAAATAAATATATCTGTACATTCATCCACACCTATGTTAACCTCTGTACTGAAGATGTTTACTTTCCTTCCAATTCAATACCCTTTTATCCCACCCTCTTTCAATTTGGAACATGTACCTGTCTTTATCTTTCAAAATATTTGTACTTGTTATTGATATGCATCCGTAGCCAACTTCCATTTGTTTTTGTTTTTCTTGGTCAGAACTTTCACCTTTCACACAGGCAACTTTTTCTTTTCTTTTCATGGCAGCCATACTTGTTGTTACAGTGCTATATTCATTTTGTCCAGATGAGTGCATCTTGTGAGCGTGTTTGACTTGACTTTTATCTGCTTTGCTTGAAATTGTTTTCTGAATTTGAAGTTTGTTTTCATTTGATGTAATTGATGGATCTATACAATGGACATCTGTTTATAACAGACAGCAGTTAGTTTCAAATGCCTATTCAGCATCTACATTGTACTGTCAATAACATAACATTTGTGAGGATCAGGTTTTATGGTTTGGTTAAAAAATAGTTATAGGTACTTCATTTCAGTGACTTGTATTTTTTTAAATAAAAAAATGTAAAATACTGTCCAGTATTGTATATACCTCCATAAATTACCATACCGGTATTGACTTCCACATAAGGGGTCAGAAAACCTACCTCATAATTAGGTCAGTCAGGTAAATTTATATGTATTGCACAATTAGAATAAATGCATTGATTTGTATCAAAGAAAATTATGTCATGCTTATGCAAAATTTTAGAAGCACACCAGCTTAAATCCACTGAAGTAATTTAGACTGCAATTGAGTCTTTCTTTCTTCTTAAAAACCACTATGAAAATAAGGCTCTTGATAGTTAGGGATTATATATTAAAACAAAGCCAATGACAGCTAACAGGCTTTTTTGAAACAAAGCCTCTGTCTTTCAGGATATAAACAGTTCTGTCAAAGTGAGTTGCAGTCTTTCAGCTATCACACTTTTGCTTATAGAGAAACTTAAATCTCCTACTGTAACAGTTGTGGGCTTGCTTGATCAAAGGGAGGCCACTTTTTGTACATTGTTTAAACTCTGTACATGACTTAAAACCCTTAGTGTGAACAGTTTTATGCCAAGAGTTTTATGTCAGCAAATTTTCCAAGGAGAAATTCAGATTGTGCTTTCATGAGTGGTATTGGCCCAGGTGATTGCTGAGTTAAATCAACAGGAGGTCAGTGGGATGTATCATTGACCTGAAAGATAGCTAATGCAAAGTGAATTGTCTCCACACAATTGACCTTGGAGACAGGTAATGAAAAGTGGATTATCTCCACGCGTGACAAAGTGTCACTTCTGACAGATGCATTTAAGTTTGACCTTGAGAAGGTGGGATTGCTGATTGCTTATTCCACTTATATGCATGATTCAGCATATATATGAAATGCAGATGTGCTTGTATATTCCATTTGCTTAATAGAATAATGAATGGTACTTAGTTGAATAAAAAATATAGTAATATTTTTTCATTCATGAAATGGCTGTTTGAATCTCACACAGTAATTGCTTTTGTATTGATCTACCTATTCAGTACAGAATAGTGCCTAATAGTAGATAAAACATTGCCTTTGTGAACTATATATTATGTTGGATATTTCACAGATAAATAGCTAAAATGTTTTTCATTTTTTAATATGCTTGAAAAAGCTCAAATTATGATTGACAATTTTAATTTTCTCAGAACTTTAATACTTTTGCATTTCTCAGATGTTTGTGGACTTCATTACGTTGCATCACACACACACGTTTTTTTGGGTACTAGTTATTTTAAATAGATACAATAAGTACATTGTGAAATAAAGGACACACATCATTAATAATTTGTATTTATTACCTTAGCATTGGTTAGAGTGATTACATAAGGACAGATGTTTTAAGTTCAACAAATTATGTGTGTAAATTAAATTGTAATGATTAAATTTTCCATTTTTTTCTCATCTTTCATAGATTTCATGATATTATGTTTCTCATCACTGTAAGTACCATTGGAATTAAAACAAAGAAAACTGAATGAGGTGCTACCATTGCATGTGGTGGCCTGGGTTTTGGTGTGGGGGTTGCTTCTTGAATTTAAGTTTCATTCATATTATGTTGTCACTTTAAATTCATGATCTAGCTTGCGCATGAAAACCATGTAAATTGGTATCCCACAAATAATAACGAATTCACAGTATTATAAAAGACTAATGTCTGTAAAGGACAAAATTTAGTATCCTCTAGGGACAAGTTTTTATTTATTTATGACAGTCAGCTATATATTAAGACTGTGGTGGTAAAATATGCTGCCTGTTTGAATTTGAACTTCATTTTAATATGCCTTTTAAATGTGATGAAAATTTTGTCTGATTTCCTTGAAACAATCCTCATAGTAATGAAAAACAACTGTATTGTAGAGAAATGGATAAATGAGAAACTTTACAATAAATGAAAACATTAAAAATATTTAGATAAAGAAATACATGAAAAACATCATTAAGATTAAAATATAACATGCTAATAGAACACATGAAAATATTATGCTTAGATAAAAAAAAATAGCTTTTTGTTAGCCCAGTTTCTGTTATATATAGAATAATAATAATATATGTGATCATGTGGTAGGTGAGAGACTGTACCCTGTCCTTGACAGCCTGATGGAAGATGAGGCATCAGTAGCAGAAGGGCAGACAGTGGGAGAGACAGATGACATCCTACAGCAGAGTGGCAGCCTGCCCACCTTTGAGGAGTCAGATCTAAGTAACGGAAATGGGAGCAGTGGAGGTGAGGATCAAGTTATAAAAAACACAAAGATAACAAAATCCTCAACAGATCATGATATGTCATGCCAAAAAATGTGGACTCCCAAACCCCACAGCATGGTCATGTTTCTAAAGACGATATTTAATGTAAAGCTCCAAGCACCTTAAAGCTTTTGTGTTTACTAAATTTTCAGTACTTATTTAGTCAAATCAGACATAGTTAACAAAAAATATTTGATGAGCTCTATTGTAAGAATGAATGTTGCAATGTTTAATGATAGATTGGTTTTCAACTGAAAATCCCACAGACAGCTGATGATAAGTTCTTTAACTAAGCATGTATTGATTTGTTTGATCTATTTTGTCAATTGATACATAAGATAAACAGTTTATTTTGTTCATGTTCTTTACCATGGACAAAAAATCATTAGGTCAGTTTTGCAACATATTCACTGTGAAGGAGGTATCAAATTCTATAGGATTTTTATTTTTATTTTGCTCTTATGAGTGAGGAAAGGTTATACAATAGCCTCAGCAATGGTTCACCGTCTGAACGTATAAAAGCATATACATTTATACAGCATCACTGGATCATTAGCATTCTTTCATCCTAGATTCCAGGAAACAGTTTAGAATCGGTTTCATAGCAACCACCCCACGGGGAGGGTCCAGTTTTGTACATCTAGTACATTATTTTCCCATTTTTGATTAATTTTGGTTTGATTAGGTGTTTTATGGCAAAGGAACGCAAGTAGCTTACTTAGTGCTGAGGCAATAGAGTAATGGTTCTTGCCCAAGTACATACCATAATAGCTTACCCAGACTTTTCATGTGGTAGAATTTGGACCTGCATGTTTTGGTCACGAGTTGGTGAAGATTTTGCCTTCGGTTAATTTGGACTCTTTTTGCATACTGTTGTACCTAGAATCGTGAAACTTTATGAGGGGATGCATCACAAAAGTAGGTCAGTTTGACTCGTATTTAATGTGCTGCTCAAATTTTCTAATATGTTTTGCAGGCTCTATTCATGTGAAAATCATCAATTAGATGGTTGTATGTGTCTCTGTTTTAATACCATGCCCCTACAACTTAAGTTCCCTCGGACCTACATTTTACATGTTATTGCTTTAGGTTAGGTTTTTGTTAACTTATTATCACAGGTATTTTGCCTACTGTACAATTTGTAATTGTGAATGTAGGTCATTCTAACTCAGTATTTCTTGTTTCACAGACCTTAGTTCAGCTTTGTGTTTAATTGATCATGCTAGATTAATATAAATGCATGCATCACTATTAGTACCACACTCAAGGATAATTTTTGAACAGTACAAATTTGGGGCTCTTATCCCTCAAATAGGAATTTCTTTTTGGCAAAATGAATAATCTAGGAATATTTTAACAACAATGTCTTTGGTTTCTAATCTCCTATCCTTCATCATTTAATATTTTTGCAATTTATTCAAATTTCTCTTTATAGGACATTAAAAATGTAACAATATAAGGGTTGGTGCAAAGAGTAAACCAAAAATAGTTACCTAATTTTGTTCAAGGTTTGTAGAGAAGTTGCCTTTTTAGCTGTACTGATCATAAACCCAGACCTGCCAACCCATAACAATTTGACCAAGACTTACAGAAATGGCCCTTAAAATATTGACTTAAAGAAGCAGAAATATGGAAATACGATTACTGTGTTAATATCCAGATTCTGGCATGTCTTTGTTTGATTCATATCCAGGTTTTGTATTAGATTCAATGGAATTGGTCAGGGAACCCGACTAACTTCACAGGAGTACCACCGAAACTTCAAACTGCACATATTTTTCATGCAAAATGTCTGCATGATGAAGCTATTACTGATAGAATTTCGAAAAACTATCATCCATCATGCTATATATGTTCAAGACAGAAGAGACAGTAGGCCTCTAAAAAGTTTTCATGGTGTAGAAAAATAAAATGAATGTTAAGATTCTTTGAGAAAATAGCAGGCTGAGCAACAAATAGGTTTTTTGGACATCATGTGTTGTTGTTTTTTTGAGTATGTTTCATGGCAGAAGAGCGATTGCCAAGGATTTTATTGACCGTCACAGGGTTTAGAACTGCAGTTTGTCAAACATTACTTGTGGTAATTAAGGTTTAAGTGTACTGTAAAAACTTTTTAGTTGAAGATAGTGCTTACTATCCCTGTATCAGTCTCGAATTACATTTCTGAATTTTTTAAATACGTTTTCCCACTTAAAAGCAGTATATTATGTTTTGTTATACCTTACTGAAAACTGGTCTAACTTACGGAACAAAATCAAGTGCCTAACTGTGAAAGTCTTGTTAGGGTTGGCAGGTCTTTAAACAAGAAGAGTTTTAAAAAAATGTCCTGTTGTCCATCATCTGTTATCCAATGTCGATTTGTCAGACTTTAATTATATAATACTTGCTTTTATTACAAAGATTCCCTCCTCCCATCATACTCAGATGTACTGTTTAATAGGTCTAAGTCCAAAGTGGATGGGATTCAGTTTGACAGACTGGGATCATGTTTTTCAATTCTGGTCGTTCAACTCTAATTGAAAAGGAATAATAATAGCTTGGATTGGAGACTAATACTTCTAGAAAATGAAAGCAATGCAATAGTTGCAGTGAAGTATTACATAATTAAAATTAGTTTTACCCCCTTCCTTCAGCAAAATAAAACCACCTTCATTTTAATGGACAGTTATATATAATATTTAATATATCCTGTGACCAGTGTCCAGTTGATCACAGTACAAAGCCTTTGATCTGCCAGGAATTATTAGGAGAATTTCAATGAGGGTATTGTGTACCCTCTTATCATTTGTCATGCAGGTTTTACATTCTGATAATACCTAATAATAATTACAGAGGAAACGGTCACCCAGACCAAGGATGACATTGGCAAGCTTTCCTTTGAGAAAGAATCTTCTCTGATGGTAGACATGCTGCTAGATGAAGAGGAGTACGATGATGATACCTCAGATAAACTTCATGCCTATGTGACAGGGGAGAGCATTCAGCCTCCTCTACCTCCACCTCCTCAGGTTGTGCAGGTGAAGCCCTGGGGGAATTCCAGCATGAATGGTGGAACATTGGACATGAATAACCCAATATTAATGTAAGTCATTTGAAATTCTTTATATTGAGTCTGGTCTTTTGCATTCAACAGTGAATTTAATACAAATTTCAATCAGATTTTTAAAAATAATTGTAGGATCCATACATTTCAGTAAAACATTTTATGTAAATGAGCAAAATATATACACTTTAGAGATTAAATTGAATAATATTTATGACAAGTGACACTGTAAGCAGATGAAATAAGTTATGGTAAGATTATCTTGCAAAATTTTGAATCGTGCAGTCTATGGAATGAATTTGCTGTCTTGTGTACTTTAAGACGTCTTACTCTCATTGTCTAAGAAAAACTAATGAAATCGACTAGATACCTAAAAATGGTATTGCCATATATAAATTTTTTAAAATATTTGCTACGCACCTGCCATAGAGCAGAACAATATTATGATGTTATCCGTTTGCCCATATATTATATGTATGTTACCAATTTGGTTTCTGCACAATAACTTACATTGTTCACCATTTACAGTTACCATACTTTGTGGATGGTTTGTAATTGGGATAAGGAAAAACCCTGGGGTTAAAAGTTCATAGGTCAAAGTCACTGACTGAAAGAAGAAAAGTAGTTTCTAAGCAATAACTCGAGTTATCCACTGTCTTCAATTAACAGACTTTGTGGATGGCTTGCACTTCAAATTGGGAAGAACCTTATTAATTTCAGGCTCAAAATGTCAAGGTCACCTTGAGTGAAAGAAGAAAAATTATTTTTGCACAATAATTGCTGTTTGCCATCACCAGTTTTTTTACCAAACTTTGTGGATGGCTTGCATCTGATGCTAGGAAGAATCCAGTTGTTTTCGGAGCATGAAGGTCAAAGTTATGGTGACTGAAAGTGGTTTCCACACAGTAAAATTAGTTCTAAATGACACAACTCAACCAAAAATTTCTAATTGACTTGCACTTGGGGTAAAAGAAGAAGGCTATTAATTTGGGGGTCCCAAGGTAACAGTCATGGACTGAAAGAAGAAAAATTGTTTCTGTATAGTAACATTAGTCCTACATAACAGACCTGGCCCAAAATACACTCTGACCTATAAGAAGGTCAAAGAGAAATTGGCTTTTTGTACACCTGAAATGTGTGTGTGTGTGTGTGTGTGTGTGTGTGTGTGTGTCTTATAAACAAGTATATTTGATAGATTATCTTGTATCTAATTGGCTGAGCTTGTTACCACTTCAGAGGCCATATTTCTGATCCAGTTTTGATCAGATTTGGAATGTATGCTCAGTTGATTAAGATCTCAGGTGAGTCTGATAATGAGCAAGATCTATGCATACTAATAAGGTAACCTTGCATCAGATTCGCAGAACTTTTTACCACTCTGGAAGCCATATTTCAGCTACAATGTAAATAACTTGCAATATGGGTTTATATCATTAAGATCTTGGATTTGATATTGAGCAAGATCAATGCATTAGATGAGATAATGTTGCATTACACTGCCTGATCTTGTTGCCACTCTGGAGACCATATTTCCAGTTTTGATCACATGTATTATTATGCTTATTTCTTCAAGATATATGATGAATTCAGAAATGAGTAAGGTCCCTGCATATAATGAAGTGATCTCATATCAGATTGGTTAAACTTATTACTCCTCTGGAAGCCATATTTCTTAACCAATTTTGATCAAGCTTGAAATGTAAATTGATATCCACATCTTGGATGGTTTTAAAAATGAAAAAGATCCATGCATTTTAATGAGACAAACTTGCATCAGATCAGCTGACCTTTGAACCACTCTGTAGGACATGGTTTCTGATCTGATTTTTATCACGCTAGGGATATATGCTTATATCATCAAGATCTTGGATGGGTTCAAAAATAAGTTAGATCCATGCATTTTGATATCAGTGCATGTTATACATTACCTGCTGGTATTGTGTTGCTTACCTTTTCCAGGATGAAATTACCCTTGTCCATATAATAAGAATTCATCTGCCCATGGATGAACCTCCAGACAGAATTTGGGAATAATCCAGAATGGTACACAGACCTCACATTCCTAGTCTGCTGCCCATGTCACATGCATCATAGTCCTTGTCTTTTTTTCTGGATGATGTATGCATTGCATTCAGTGCAGTATCGCTCTGTAGAATTGTTGCCTTCAACTCTAACAAAAATGCGCATTGGTCATTTTAATACAAGTTTCCATAATTCTCAGAAGTTGTACCCTGAGTTCATTTCATTTTTATTCTTTGATTTAAATTATGAGTTTTCTTCAGATAATTTTTGTTAACAATTCAGTAGTGCACTGTTTAATGTTCACCACCTCATGCTTCCTCCCCAGTTACCCAAACACATCCCATGTATGTGTGTATGTGTGTGATTTGTATTATTTATCATATCATTATAATTTGTATTATGTATCTTAATTATTTGTTTTATTCCAGCCCTTTGATGGGTATCACCTCTCTTTCATTGCCAGAACCTTAGAGGCCTCCTTGTCAGACCTTGTTTTAAAATTTTTGTGAACATCAATTGATGTTTTATTATGTTTTACATTGAGACTTGTCTTGCGTGGGGGGGGGGGGACACTCATAGCTTTTGTTTCTGTGTTCAGGATAGACACACACATTTTATTGCATTTTACTGGTTTTATAATTTCCAATACTAAGACCAGTATTACTGTGTTAGTAGCACCTTCCTGACAGGGATTGACACTATTGTCAGAAATTATCAGTAGAATGTGTCCTGTTTTGCCACTTTTTCCCATTGAGTAGCATAGTCAGATCCATCGCTGCTGTTCAAGTTTTGGTGTGTTTCTAGGTCTTGCACCTCTCATTCATCATCTTTATGACCCTTCAGGCATCTCAGACTTTCTTGGCAGGAACTATGGGTAAACAGAGTTTGGGAAATGTGGAAACTGGGCACAAGAAGGCACCTGCCTTTTTTGCTTAGGTTGGAAGCAGATGGTTATCTGCTCTGCTGTCTCTGGTCTGACAAGGTGTGTTACTTCCAAGAACTGTTGTACATGCAGGGGGAGGAGGAACAGGCCTTCCTCCTCATCTTAGCACTTGAGCTTCTGTCTGGGTTCCTCGGAACTAATTAGGGGAAATCTAGCCCTTCTTACACTGCTCCTGTGGCTTAAGCAGTTAGAGCATCTGCCTTGGATACGGAAGGTCGTGGGTGTCAGGATAATCTGACTGGGTGGGACATGATGCTACATGTCTGTGGCATGATGCCCCAGTGCTAGACATCACTATGAACTGCCACACTGCTGACATTGTAGTGATATGACTGAAAAATTGTTAAAGCTACATTAAAATCAAAATCACACACACACACACGCCCTTCTCACACAGACACTCACACACACAAGCTCTTCTCACACAGACACTCCTTGATCTCAGGAGTGTACAGGATCACTTTTTTCATACATATATAAATCCAGAGGAGCATTCGCGAGTGAGGTGTGCCTCCCTGAGAGTGATGAGCAGCACCTACTTCAAGCTCTTATGGGTAGAGAGTGAGGCTCCTCTCCCCAGTGAAGGAGGAGCAGCATTCTCTCGAATGTGGTAGAGGAGTGCTACAATCAGGCTCAGTTTTTTCTGAAGAGTGATCCTCCTACAGAGTAGAGTTGGCTGACGGGTTATCGAACATTGATACCAGCTGGGGAGTGGACAGGATCCTGGCTTAGTTGGAAGGCATTGAGAACCAGTCATGACCTGGTTGTCAGCTCTGTTGCTTCGGGGATCTTTGAACTCTGGTAGACCTGGTTCTCCTTGGAGACTGCACTAGTGTCACCTCAGGTTACTCTTGTGGCAAATGGGAAATCACAAGGGGACCTTCTAACAGTTCAGATTTCTCTGGACCAGACTTTCACCAACACTTGAGTTGATGGGAAAATCAGGACTGGTTTCAAACTGGAGTCCCATGCATTCTCCTGAACTCCACTCCTATCTTTTGATGGACGTGTCATATTTTTGTGTGGCACACTCACTTGGAGCCTGCGGGAGATCGTGGGTTCAGTCCCCGGCCAATTTATACCAAAGACTTACAAAAAGGTACTAACAGCTGTCTCGCTTGGCACTCAGCATTAAGAGGTTAGTGTTAGGACTGGTCGGCCTGGTGTCAGGATAATGTGAATGGGTGGGACATCATGCTACATGTCTGCGGCATGATGCCCCAGTGCTAGACATCACTATAAACTGCCACACTCCAGACATTGTAGCAATATGACTGAAATTTTTTTAAAGCTACATTAAAAATCCAAATCACACACACACTCACTTGGAGCCAGAAGGAGTCATTTTTCAAGGTTCTTGATTCAGAGAAGCATCTGTTTGCCATATAAACAATCTCTAAATGAGAGTGACACAGGAAAAAGTCACTGTCTGATGGTCTTAGGCAACAAAATGTAGTGTACCTCAGGTGTCAAGCCAGCACATATGCCTCTTTTTGTGTGGAGCTTTGAACCTCTTTCCCTTGAGGTGTTCATCCTGAAGGTCAAGTTTTCAAACAAAAGTTGCCACGTGCATTGTTCAGGTCATGATGTTCTCCACATTTCAGGTATATGATCCGAAGATGAGAATTTTTTTTATTGCAGTATGAGACACATTAACTTTAGCTCGTTTTCTTCTCTTTGTTTATGGAGAGGAAAGAATCCTCAGTTTCTGCTATCAAGAGCTACTGGGCATCACTGTCAAACACAGTCAAGTCTTCTAGAGGCCTGGCCATCCATTTGAATTTTTATAGTGCATCCTCACCCACTTATGCCAAATTGGAACCTTTTCATGTGTTGTATACTCATTAGCTGACTATCCCCTATGATAAGATGTAGCTTCAAGAATCTTACCTTGAAGACCATTTTCTTGCTTTCCTTAGCCTCTATGAGACAAAGGAGTGAGCTTCATGCCCAATCTATTGAGAAAGGTTGTCTAAGGCTGAGTGGTAATTTGAGTAACTGTCTCCTTTGCCAGCCAGCTTTCTTAGTGAAAAACCAGCTACCTACAGTAGCATCACTTCCTGCAGAGATCCCCAATCTCAGTCATATCTGTGCTGGGGGTGATTGTTATGCCCAATTAGGGAATTAAGATTCAATTTGGTTGCTTCAAAAAGGGAAAGAAAGTTAAGGAAGCATCTTTTCCTGCCCATAAAGGACTGGGCATTTTGTTGTGTACTGTTTCTTGGTGGATTGTCCAAACAATCAAGAGAGCTTGTTAGTCCTTAACAAACAAAGATCTTTTATTCATGAGGATAAGAGCCCTGACAGTCTGAGCCATTACTATATCATGGATAGATCATTGGAAGATATTGCAAAAGCCACAAATTGACAATTACACATGAGCTTCCCTTCCATTGTACTTTCATTCCTTGGCACACCAGAGTGTAGGCATTTATTCTTTAGGGCCCATAGTTGTGACTAAAAAAGTAGCTGAATAAGATTCTTACTTAAGGACATGTGGAAACATGGTATTCAGTCTGGAAATGGGTTAACATATAATAGAACATATATGGGCTTGGCTGACCAGGATTGGTTGAAAATGTATGTTATTTTTTAGGAAACATAATCTTTTGAGAGCTTATCCTAGTTGTAAGTGAAAAAAATAGAGATGTTGTTTTATTGATGGAATTTCAGTCCTTTAGCAGTCTTTATATTGAAACACTCATCACTGAAATTAGCAGCTGATTCTTTGGTGCAGAATTGAAAGCACAGGTTTCAAACACATGTAGGTCCAGAAAATGCATATCCTTTTCTCTACATAGAAGATGTCATCGAGGTTTCATCTATACTGATGTATAAAGGTTTGATCATGGGCACTCAGATATTTAAAATTTTTAATTTTTAATATCATGGTGTTTGCATAGGCTTACTATGGGAACTGAATTAGTACTGTGAGTCCTTAAATAGTGAATATTCCTGCAGTAAAGGTGAGTACATCCTTGGTAGTTCCAGTTCTTGAGGCCATCAGCCTCCCACTGCACTGGCAAATTTAGCTATGCAGTACCAGCAGCTAGTGTATTACTAATACTAAAATGTTGTTGTTGTTGTAGGGTTTAACGCCATTTTTCAGCACACAATAGGCTATACATGGAGGCCAGTATTGATGGTGGAGGAAGAACCCGGGAAAACCCCGGAAAGAACCACCAACCCACGAGAAGCTACTGGTAGTGTATTACTAATACTACAATGTAGTTTTGAAATGATGTAATACTACCTGTTTGTATTGCCAGATTATCTTTTAACCCTATTCAGAAGACCCATGAGTAGTCCAGTCCTGAAATAGGTGAGGACTATGATGCTTGCACCAGTAACTTGGGCAGGTGACCGGGTCTGTGATATGTTCTGGATTCTTCCAGAATTTTCTGTGTAGGTTCATCTGTGGAAGAATGGTTTTTTATTACATTGATGAGGGTAATTCCATCCCAGTATAGGTAAGCTATGCAATACCGACAGGTAAGTATTACCTCATAAAAATTAGTTCAACCCCACTCCAAATAATACATGTTTTTACACTACAACATAAGTCTGCTTAGTGAAATGGCCAACTGTTAAGATCTGTAATCAGGCGAGCAGCATCAGGCTCTTGTTTGCGGAGAAACTATTTTGCTATGACCAGTGTCCAGTCTGAAATGCGCTGTAATTTGCTTTGCAAAGCACAATTGGATAGTTATCTCTTATTAATTAATCAGTATCTTTTGAGTTTTGTCTTTATCATTCTTTTGTACCTTACATTCCAGATTTTTTCTAGGCATATATCAGCAGTTGTTGGTGAAAATAGGTCTTTGCGGTGTTTCCCTTAATATTTTTAAACCCTTAACAGAGCTTGTGGCCTTAGAAGATTCTTTATCTTTTTTATTTAAGGTCATTCAAGTCATATCACAATCTCTCATAAAGTAAAACCTGTCTTGAAAGATCACTGCCATAGAGAACACAGGTCTTGAAATTTCAGATTGTCAGTGCACATATTTATTTGTTATATATTGTTATGACCTGTCATGAGACACCACCTTGTCTTGAAAGACATAAGTTTTGGCAGAAGGGTGGTGTTTAATGACAGGTTCTACTGTGTAAGTATGTTACTCACCTTTCAGAGAAGTATATATTGCCATTTGTTTTTCCAGGTTGTCAGAGGAGGAAGAAAAGTACAGTAAAACTGTGAAAGCAGTGATTGGGGGAATGGTGAATCAAAAGACAACGGGGGGTATGAGCAGCAGCACAAACTCCCTGCTGTACTCCTCATCAGTGGGACAAGGGCTTTCCACAGCTCTAGATGCAAGACTTGAGATTGGACTAGAGACTCAGCCAGAACTGCGACTGCGTGTAATGCTGTCTCTACAAACAGAAATGCTGCAGAATGCCTTCAGCTCATCACTTCCATCAGCTCCTTTGACTGGACTTGATCAGAATATACCATCCATGGCAGCAACAGATGATGAACTATCTGAGACGCACACAAGTCTGTCCCCCACATCCTCAAATGAAATGCTGAGTAATGCTTTTGATGACTTGTTTGCACAACTCCTCCTTGGGAGGGTCAATCTGGATTCTGTAATTCAGTTGTGGTTAACACTTAATGAGGAGGGTACCCTAGAAGAGGGTGACAGTCAGACCCTGTCTGATTCCAGTAGAGTCCCTCTGATTCCTCTCAGTCTAAACTCTGTGAGCAGTCTGCTGGCCTGTGTGGCAACCATGCCCAGCCTTCCTGTCAGGACATGGGTTCTTGTCTTTCAAAGTCTGACATTGCTGGCCAATCTGAAAATCCCTTGTAGCAGTGATAGGGGAGCTGATACATCCCCCATGGCTAATGCCATGTTGGCAGATAGCAACCTGATCATTGTCATCACAAAGTTCCTCTCTGGGATGTCCAACCTGGGACCCATGTTGTCTGCTGCACAGAGTAACCAGGTGTGTTAATTAAATATAGTCATAAAAATTGTAATTGAAATGATAACTATATTTTGAGTACATTCTGCTGAGGTTGTTTGAAAGATTTTAATGAATGCAAACAAGTGAAGTGCAGAGAGAAGGCCAGAGTTATGATTTTCATACCATTATAGAATAGGTCTTCCATGTGTTTGATGTATGTCTATGAACACAAGCACTCACATGAACACAGCAAAAATACTCTTACTGCAAGACACATAACCAACCTTGAACATGTAATCCAATTGTAATTGGGATGGTACACAGATCAACATATAATTTAATTGTTTTCAAATATTTATTTCCGTTTGTTTTCCACTTAATATTTTTACATATGTACAAGAAACAAGATTGCTATAGTAAATAATTCAGTTTAATTGTTTGTCTGTTAATAATCTGACATTACTGTATCAAAACTTGATGATATGTGTCTTATTGAAACCTCTCAGGTAATATAAACCCCACAGAGATGCCAACCATTCTGGATTTTGCAGAATTATTATGAATTTGTAAATTAAAAAAATTCCTGATCTATATTACATTGACAATGTACCAGAAAATCAAAATTGTATGGATTAAATTTTAAATGGGAACTTTCAATGTGGACACAGGTAAAAGGACTTCATGATCAATATGATAGACTGGTGCATATAATATAGTTTTTCAGTGTAAACAACAATATGTTCATAACAAGAAACCAGTCAGTCAGACTGTAATTATTTGAAAAATGGTGGCAGAGATGAAGAGAAACAAAGGAAAGTAATAATTGATGTGGAAAACTAATGTTCATGGTTAATGTTTAAGGAATTAAAGGTTCTGCAGTTAAAGGAATTAATTTACCTTTCATTAAAATTGAAACTTCATTGTTTTGGAATATGTACAGTATAAATAAACTCATTTTAAATATATTTTGTTATCTATTCCAGATGGTTGCCTAGAGTCTGCAATATTGATGCTTAAATTAATCATGAGCTTGCTTAGGAGTTGGGTCTCTGCACCCTTAGGGAGTAGAGGATCTATAGTTGTACTTTACTAGGCAATTTGTGAAATCACGAGAATTGCAATGGGGAGTTGTTGAATTTGAACCAGTTGAAGAAGCTTCATTAATTGCAAATACAATTAGCAGATATGAATGCTGACTATCATGTAATAAAAATCATCTTCTGTTTGATGCACATTCAGATGTCCAAAATATGAAACTTTAATATGTTATGACTTAATATTGCAAAGAAACTTAACAAAGGTTAACCAAATGACACCAAAGTTATGATTTATTGTTGAAAACAATAATTTGCAGCAATATCTAAATTTTTCCCAGGTTGGCCCATCAGGAACCAAGGCTTTTTATGAGTTTCTGCAGCGGCTTCATGTTAAATGTGCAGACAGAAGTATCCAGAACCTTAAGGAATTAATGCTGAAGTTGGTCTACTCATTAACTGCAGACCGGTGAGGAAGATTAAAAGACTTTTACTATATCATTTTAAAATACTAAATTACATTATTATTCTTCAACATTACATTTTAAAGACAGTAAAACTTGGACTAAGGTGATGTTGAAAACTGTAGCATGTATATGAGTGAAGAGTGTGGTAAGTTTTTCAGAAACATATCTTTATATAGTTGATCTCATATGCTAATATTCAGCTCAGCTCAATTACTTTCTGATATACAAGTACTTGTATCTTTTATCCACTTTCCTTCCTAAGACCTACCATTGTAAAATCAGTGTACATAGTCAAACCTGTCACTAGCAGTCACTCATGGGAAGAGGCAAAAATGGCCATTGTACATGCAGGAGACCTCTGTACTTGTGTGCCTTGTATAATTGGTTTTTGAACAAATGCCATATACTGAATATCATTGGTATTATTGTTATTATAATTATTATTATTATTGTTAGTATATTATTATTAAAATTGTTTTATGTGCATTTTGCAGCAAAATCATAGGTTACGCATATGTTATTCTCTCCCAAATTCATGTTCCACACAAGATTAATGTATCCTGCTCACTTTAATCCTTCCTATAAACAAAATCATCACTGACTTTAAAACTAAACTGATCTTGTTTTGTTAACACTAAAAACAGCATCTGGAGTAGTCAGTTGTTCAGCTTGCCAGGATCATTTGATGTTTAGTATTGTCTGCAGTCAGTATGTTATGTGTTACCATGGAAAGTAGTGTAGAAATTAAGAGTGCTGCACAACAGTGTTCTTTAAGTAAGACTCTTTACATAAGCAGGGTGCATGGTGTTTGTGTGTGTGTGTGTGATATGTTGTCTATAGGTGACTCTTGTTTTTTCATTTTCAGGGGAGCTTTTCAAATTGGTGTTGGTCCCCTAGATGCCCAGTGCAAATTTCTAGATTTTATATTAGATATGTCATATGACAGTGTGGACATAAGTAATGCTATAAGTGTTATAGAATCTGCAAGTGTTTTAGTACATCAACATATACTATGCCAAGAGAAAGTACAGTGTCGCAGTAGTGGTGAAAATTTAATTAATGCAAGATCTTGCTTTGGTGGATTATTTGCAAATCTCTTGCGAGGTGGTGACTGTAGAACTGGTGTAGGGGACACTAGCCGAGACCTTTTGATGTGCAGTCTACTAAAACTTGTGTCCAGGTTAGTCAGTGTTCAGAATTCAGCCCGTGGATCAAGGTCAACAGCCTTAGCCACAGAGGAACGTCCTGTTGGCTGTAGCAACCTTGGGCCAATGACAGATTTCACAAAACTCTCTCAACAGGGGTTGGGAACAGCCACATGCTCAAGCTGTCAGTCAGATGAGGAAAAGTTTGGACAGACAGATGAACAAAAGACAGGGCATTTATCTGGTGTTACAGAACGGGAAGGAAACCATCAAACAGCTTCAGAGCCTCAAGGAACACATTTAGCAGATATAATACTAGGTCATCGGCCAATTATGTGCAATCTGATTCAGGCCTTAAGCTATTGTAACAGTAATACCATGGCAATGATTCTTGGTAGCCGAGGAGTTCCCAATAACATGCAAGAGACATTAGAAGGAGGAGATCCACTGTCTGTAGGAGATGGAATTTACCATATTCTAGTCATGCTTTTTAAAAGATGCACAGATGCCAGGCTTGTATTGGAATCATTATTCCTTTATTTATCTGGAGGATTTTCCACCACCAATGGGTCTTTGGTGTGCCGGCTCTCTGAGCCTCTCCTTTGGTTTATACTTAAGGTTCTGGACAGCACAAGGATGCTCAGTTTGTTCTTTGACATGGGTAAGTTATTGTTTTGGTTATCCTTTCATGTTACCAGCAGTCTTTTAAAGGACCAGTTCCATTTGTTCACCCTAAACAATGTTATTTTCCTAAATGATTATATAACAAATTAAATTGCAGAATTTTAATTATATTCTACAGTTTTGAAATTCATTATTTTGATCTCCACTATCACTCAGATCTAATAAATGTATTATCTATATTCAGATTTCATTTTCAGATACATTACCCAATCATAATATGTTTGTAGAATATCCACTACTTTGTAAATCCAGCCCTCTGAAACAAAGCCAAATGTTAACCGTGTATTTTTGCTTGTTATATCAATACAATTTCCTAAGCAATCTTCTTATCAAGATGGAGTAAGATGATGATTGTCTCCCTTTGGATAGTGGGATTGGTGCCAAATCCAATCGGTCGTCAATTACTACCTATGCTTAAGCCAGGCCAGCACTCTGTCACAAGAGGTTGCCACAAATACTTTTCTTTCTGTTCCTTTTCATCAATTCTTTGGAGGTTTTCCAATCATAGGGAAGTATACTCCATCAATTTTCCTTCTGAAATTCACTCCTTTATCACCATACTCAAATATTTTGCACTTCAGTTATCATTTTACCATGCAATAAACTAAACAGCGCCATCTTAAATACACGCCCTATGGTCATTAGTACAGTGGAACCCCGCTATAACGCGCCCCGCCATAACGCGAATTCGGATATAACGCGGTCGTAGCATGGCTCCCGAAATTTCGTATATTCATTCACACATGGAGAAAAAAAATTTGGAGAAAAGTAAAAAAAAACAAAACAAGAAATTAACTTCATTTTGGGCATGAGATTAGTTGTGACTTTTAAAATAATATGATCGTGGCATGGTTCCTGAAATTTGAAATTCATTTACGTGTATTTTTATCGTACCGTGAAAATATTTGTTTAACGTATGAGAAATAGTGTGTAAAACGTTTATTATAATTTGGTGGAAGAATTCGCGTATGACTTTTAATAATAAACGATCGGAACTTAACAATTTATCCAGGTTCTTTAAGTGATTTTGGAGAAGTGATCGTGTATGAATTCTAAAATAATACGATATATATATAGCGTACGAGAAATAGTGTGTACAGCGCTTGGCTTCTGAAATTTATCAATTTGAACAGGTTGTGGTGAAGCTCCGTATTCTACTCTAGAAGAGAAAACTGGTTTCATTAGGTTTTTGAATTGTTAAGCCGAAGTAAACATTATCGGAAGTGTTACTTATTATGGATCCATGAGTAAAGTCAGTAAATCGTCTTTGTGATTGTCTTCCATGAATTCTGTATACAGTCGTTGCTCAAACAATAGCCGACATGGGCTTCTTATTTAACTGCAATCACAGCCAAGCAGCAGACAAAGCTGTGGTTGATACAAGAGTCGCACAATTTAATAAACATCAAAGTATGAAAGCCGCCAACATGTATGCTGTGCTTGGCGGTGTGATCAAACAACAAACAGTTGAAAGTAAATAATATCCACTTTATTATCTGTAAATTAAAAGGGTATGAAATTGTACATCCGTTCAGCTTAATTTTGTTTTATATAAAAAGTGATTCGTAACCATTGCAGGCCTTCATTACTTAGTTATCGAGCTTTATCTGTGTACGTTGTTTGCTTATATAAAAAAATATTTTACTGTTATGGAAAAGCAAGTTCAAAAACGCAAGTCATTTTCTGCTAAAGAGAAACTGTATGCCCTAGATCAACTAAAGAAGGGCAAACAACAAACTCAGCTTGCCAGAGATCTAGGAATCAGTGAGTCCACTTTGCGAGGGTGGAAAACAGATGAAGGAAAGCTCCGTAGTCTACCCAACATTCTTGAAGAGGAAACTGGTTTACAGCGTAAAAGGGTTAAGTTAGCTAATGACAATGTCCTAGATTCAGCTTTGTACCAATGGTTTGTACAAGCTCGCTCAGAAGGTGTTCCAATTTCTGGCCCAATTCCGAAAGCCCAAGCAGAGAAATTTGATCGCCGTATCAATGGAGATGATTCCAAATTTAAGGCGAGTAATGGCTGGCTAGACAGATTCAAGAAAAGGCACGCTATCAGCCAAGTTCTTGTGTCTGGGGAAATCCGCTCCTCTGACAAAGAGGCTGCCAATTCCTACCCGATTGGGCTTAAAAAGTTGCTGGAGGACGGTTGCTACACAGCCGACCAAGTTTACAACCGCGATGAGACTGGTTTATGTTATAAAATGTTACCCGATCGCACCCTTGCAACCAAGACTGACAGTCACAAACGAGAAGGTTTCAAGAAGAGGAAGGACAGAGTGACTCTCTTATTTTGTGTTAACAAGTCTGGCAGCCACAAAGTCAGACCTCTGATGATTGGAAAATCGAAAGCTCCCAGATGTTTTCATCATGTAAATATGAAGGCACTTCCATTTCAGTACACTAACAGCAAGAATGCTTGGATGAATAGCTCCATATTTGACGACTGGTTTCACAAAACATTCGTTCCAGATGTTCGGGCTCATTTACGAAAACTCAAGCTGGAGGAAAAAGCTCTCCTCCTGCTGGATAATTGCCCTGCCCACCCCCCAGCGGAAAATCTTGTCAGCAGTGATGGCAAGATCAAAGTTTCGTACCTCCCGAAAAACACTACGTCAGAAATCCAGCCACTTGACCAAGGCATAATTTCCGTATTTAAACAAAATTATCGCTGTGAAATGATAAAGGGAATGGTAGCAGATAATAACGCATCCGTCGACACATCATTGGCATTACTCAACTTAAAAGAAGTATGTCACCTTGGAGGTAAAGCCTGGGATGCTATCACTGCACGCTGCATTGAACGATGCTAGATAAAGGGTCTTGGGCCAGCTTTTACGCCCTCGACACAAAATGAAAGTGACGATGAGCTTGAATTTACAGGATTCACTGAAGACGACGTACGTTTAGCAGAAGAAGCACTCAAAAAATACGAGCACAGTCATCATGATATCCTTAACTGGTATTCAGTAGATGACATCTGCCCTATATACGAACACATATCAGATGACGAAATTGTTACAAATGTCAGCAGGAAGAATGAAGCTGCACAATCAGAACCTGAAACCAGTGACAATAATGATAACGATGACGATGGCACCCCAACTCCCCCACCAAAAGTGTCTGAAGCAGTAGTACATTTAGAAGCAAGTTTAAGGTGGCTGGAAACACAAGATGTTGACAGCGTCAAAGTCCTTCAATTAAGAAACATTCTTGACTTTGCTAGAACCCAACAGTTCGTGGCAAAGAAGCAAACGTCATTGGATATATTTTTCAAGAAATGATGAAATTTAAATTTGGAACCACACTGACTTTGCACTTTGCGCAACGATTAATTTAGCAGTTTTCACATGTTTCTTTTGATGTTCACAAAATCTGAAATAAAAGTTATTTGCACGCTGAAATCATGCGTTGATTGTTAATTATTCTTGCAGTTGTCGCATATGATAAAATTTTAGCGGTATGAAATTTGTACAGACACCGTATGTAGACCCGGGAATAGCTGCATGCAATGACCGTACGATATCAGACGGCAAGTAAATGGTTTCAATATTTTGTTCATCCTATATTTTACACGACGAATTCAGACTATTACAAAATTATTGAATATTTTAAATCTGTACGATTTTCAATGAAATTACATCCATTATGGATGAACTGCATGCCACAACGGCACGGTAGCATACAGTGTTGATACACTTTTCATGATATAGCGATAGTCTGGTATTATCGGTCAATCTGTATTATCGTTCAAACAAATAAAAATTAGTAAATGTTTTTAATGCACAGTAATAACCTATAAATATATTAGCCATCGATTATTTTGAATATATCTTAATTAATGCATTCCAGTTAATATTCATCTGATGATAAGCCGACTTTTGATCATTGTACATGTATACACGTATATGTTCTCGGAAAAAAAGTTAAATATTGTAAAACCCCGCATTAACGCAACCCCGCTTTTAACACGATCCGATTTTATGGACCCCGATCATCGCGTTATAGCTGGGTTCCACTGTACTTGCAATTTATCATAGTACATAGTATATTTTTTTTAAATATGGATTCTGAAACAGTTCTTTTGACTATATTATTTGTATTTCATTTGCATTTAAGATGCTTTCAAAATTCCTTTTGTTTTTGTTCCATTTATATTCCATTCACATTTGGAATTCAACTGTCATCTTGTCAGTTTTTATTTCCAGTCTTGAAACTGCATTCAGATTTTGACTTGTCTGCTTTTTTTCATTCATCATTTGCTTTCATTATAATTCTCATTTGAAATGAAAATATATTTACTAAAGTCAGGTTTTCTACTTTGAATAGTGTTAAAGGGGGAGAACTATTACTTTCATATCTTATTAAAAGTATGCAATGATTTAAAAAAAGCAAATGCTTAAAATTCAAAATACAGCATTGAATTTGCAATAAAATGAAACAACTGCACTAAATGTGAAGTATTATGGAATACTTTTCAGCGAATGTTATTTGTTATTTCATACAAGTTAAAATTGTACAGATACAACCACCAATGATGATTTCACTGACAGTTGTTAATGACTGTCACTACATGAAGAATGTCACAGCTTGTCAAAATTTCAAAATTGTCTGACAAAGTAAATAATCTGGCCTGATAATAATTAATATTTTAATACTATCTATTAAATGCATTGATTTCAGTGATCTATCCCTCAGTAGCCTCTACTGGACCTAAGCACCAGATTTTAGCTAGCTCTGGAATTAAGATGCAGTGTCTGGCACCTGGTCATGCCACAGTTTGTGGACATATTATGCAACACTGGATTTAGTGAACATGTCTAATAAAATATCCAGTTCTCGATTTATTAAGGCATCATGTAGTGTAACCAGACAAGGTCAATTACTGGTCAGCAATTTCCCATGTCCATACACCCAGTACCTGCCTCATGATTTTGCCAACAATGAAGGTGAATGCCAGGCCTATGACATAAAATCTTGTCTTATTTAAATCATGCTTTAATAAAACTGTAAATTTATACAATACAAAACATAGCACTAAATTTATGATAAAAAGTAAAATATAACCACAGCTACAGTAAATGTAGAGATATAGTTGCAGTGTATTTGTCAGCAAATTTGACTACTTATTCAGGTTCATTGAAGTAAAAATAGCAGATACGGATTCTCTCCTTAGCATCCTCCTTCCTGCAGATAATGACATTATCCTTGTGTCACCCTTTTCTGACATTCCAAGACATCAATAGTTTGTCACAAAATGGAAGACATTCTGCCATAATAACCTGTGGGTCATGAAAATCACATTCCTGATTTTCTCCTGTTGTCAAGGCTACCTTCACTACAAGTATTACCCAGAGATCCATACAAAGCTGATCTTATGCATCAGGAAAGAAACAGTAAGCCTAGACCTCCAGGATGTGTACCCTCATATTCCTATTAAATGGTCTTCCTGGAAAGTCATGTTCTCTTTCAGGAACAGTTTGTGCCAGTTTAGGGAACTCCTGCTTTGCATCTTTATTCCTGGAACTTCATGAGAACAATGGGTAAAGTTGTGTCGCACTTCTGAACCACCTCATTGGCTTCAAACTAACTGGATAAGTCTTCAAAAGTGCCAGTTGAATTGCCCTTTTGCTCTTGCTATTCCTCTTATTCCTTATCAGCAAAGATAAATCTAATCTCATTCTATTCCACCTCTTTTTGTCTGGACTTGAGTTCAGAATTGGCCTGATTTGAGTTTGTCTCAGATTATACTCAAAGCTTGTTCTGAAAGGATGAAACTTCATATCTTATTAAGCTTTTTTGTGCTTATTAAAGCAATCTTTTTCATCCTTAACCCTTAAAGTACTCGTCACTGGCAAATGATGACTGATGATAGGTGTGATGTTGATGGTTTTGAAATGGACGAGATTATTTGAGTTTGCTAATGGTTCAGTGGTATTTCAAAATTAAATGTCAGCGTGTAAATTACTGAGCCTATAGACTTTGATGAGATTATGAACTACAAATGATGAAAGATCAAAATCTGAGGTTCTTTCCAGGATTGCACAGACAACAACTACATTGGTGGCTAAGCTGAATCCTATTTGGAAGGACAGCAACATCATGAGTGGGTCCAAGATTAAGTGTATCGATACCCTTGTCATGTCCCTATTCCTGTATGTATGTGACATGTGGACCCTAATAAAAGAAATGTGTGTTATTGAAAGATCCTGAAAATCTCATACTTGGACCACATATTTAATGAGGTGGTGCACATTAGAATCAATGGTGCACTTGGAACATACACGTTTTGCTTACCACTGTAAAGAATTGCAAACTAAGATGTTATGGTCACGTTTCATGCTCATCTGGCTGTCAAAGACAGTCCTACTGGGCACAGTGAGAGGAAAGAAATAACAAGGGGCAGACAGAAGAAGAGATGGGGAGGTATCATCAAAGAGTGGACAGGCTTGGGCTTAGCAGAGTCCCAAAGTGGGAACAGGGCATAATGGAGAGAGATTGTTGCAAAGTCATCAATGGTGCCTTTGTAGACAATTCTACACCTGTGATTTTCACAAGTTGGATTGAAAGTTATAATAAACATATTTGTGGATGGATGAGCCACTGAAGAATAGAACCCTGGAAATGGTAACTGAAGTGTAATGAGACATTCAAAAGGAGATCTTGATGGCTCTTAACATTCATAGAAGAAAGGTACAGTATTTCCACTTGTGCTCTTTTATCCTGGATTTATTGGTTATCCATTCAGCCTTAAAGGAACTAATCCAAGACCATATGAATTTCTTACAGTGGTATCATTAGGTACCAGGGTCCAGGGATCACCCCAACAACTTTGTTTCTAACACCCTTCTCTATTCAGTAAAATCTAGAAACATTTTTTAATGTAAAAAAATATGCAAGTTATATTGCAAAGCATATTTCTCAAATGAGCTCTTTTATTTCCATAAATAATAAAAAAATATGCAATTTTTCAAAGCTATTTCTTTGTCAATTCACTCATGTTATTATGGTGTCATAAAGATCACACATCAGATTCACTATGTAAGAAAATGCTTGCAGATGAATGATTAATTTTTCACCATGCACCTGGACGATTTGATTAAATATAGAAGTTAATTTTAAAAAATCAATCTCAAAATTGAAAGAAGCAAAATTGTAAAGATGATGCATGTCATCAGATGTTGAATTTTCTCATCAAATAGGAAGCACATAAAACATCAGCAGTTGAGCTTACAAGTATTCTTGCACACATTCTTTGTGTGTCTAACTGACATGCCCCTGTTTTTTTTGAAACATTCTGACAAAGTTTTCTTATTTGGCTTGTGAAGATATTACATTGGCTTGTGAAGATATTAAGGAGATTTTAATAGTATTAAAAAAAATTACTCTGGATTCCATGTTGCTCAAGTTCAACTACCACAGTTTGTAACAAGTGTTGCATCTGTTCAAACAGATGTGTTGGCTGTTCCATTAACAAGAGATGAACTAGCAAAATTTGTTTGAGATCAATTCATGCTTACTTAAAGGTTTTTGACCTGGAAGAAGATGATGATAAAGCTGGTTGCTGTTTCTAAAGATGGACTCATGTTGTTGTTGTTTTTGTTGTTTGTCCATCGAATCAACAAGGACCACTCTACTCATCCAAGGGTTGGAGGGGCTGGTTCTGTTCTGTGCATGCACAGGTGGCTGATGAGGCCAATCCTTGCATGGAATGTTCATTTGCATAAGGGACAAGGGATGAGTGAGACTTCTCCAGGAGGGTTGATGGCACACACTTTTCTGGCTTGCCTCTTCAGCTCTGCAGCTGCTGTCCTGCTAGATCTGTACATCTTGGAGCCTTTGTGCATGGAGGAACACCAAGTGACTCAGTTGCCTGCTGTTTGCTCCCAAGAATCAGGGTTTATGTTGAACGCTTTCAGTGCAGCTTTCAGATTGTCTTTGAAACGTTTCTTCTGACCATCGTGGGATCGCTGTCCTTGCTGTAGCTCACCATAGAAGAGTCTCTTAGGCATCTGGTGGTCTGGTACGCGTACAACATGACCTGCCCAGCATAGCTGGAACTGCATCAGGATGGTGTGGATGCTGGGGAGACCTGCACGGGCAAGTACCTCAGTGTCTGGCACCTTGTCCTGCAACTTGATGTTGAGGATTTTCCTGAGACTTGTAGTGTGAAAGTGGTTCAGCTTCCTGGTGTGGCATTGGTACACAGTCCACATTTTGCATACGTAAAGTAGTGTGGGGAGCACAGCTGCCCTGTAGACCTTTAGTTTGGTCTGGATGCTGATGCCTGTTCTATTCCAGACATTGGCATACAGTCTGCCGAAAGTTGCACTGGCTCTGGCAATGTGGAGGTTCAACTTATCATCAATAGTGATGCTCTATGACAGTTTGCTGCCAAGGTAGGTGAAATGGTTGAGTTTTTGGCCATTCATGGTGATGTTGGGATCAACATAGGGCTTTATTATCTCTAATCCTCCTAAATGGATGTCCACATCAACATTTGATTTAAGTGACTGAGTGGTCTAAAGCGCTCTCCGCTATGGATCACTGCCATCTCAACTCTGTCTGCGTGGGTTCGAGTCTCGGATTCAGCCAACGTGGGTACGTGAGAAAGCTTGCTAGTAGCTTCTCGTGTGTCGGTGGTTCTTTCCGGTGTTTTCCTGGGTTCTTCTTCCATGATTAATACTGGCCGCCATGGATAGCCTATCGTGTGCTGAGAAATGGCGTTAAACCCTAGAACGGATGTCTTGTGATACCTAGTTGCTACTAAATGAAAATGGTGCCAGTCTAACATCAATCATAGCTGCCTTGATGGCCACTGTCACTGTTCCCTTTGAATGGATGGTCATATTGACATAGAGGTTTTCACCAAAATATTTAAACAATGTCTAAAATGAAAATGTGACTGTCTGGCAACCAATATGTCCATGACAGCACACAGCAGCTACTTTGAAAAATGTTGTTATCACTGAAGAATATCAAAGATGGTTTTAACACTCAGAAATTAAAATTCAGAAATTGGTCTTATCTTGAATTCCATGAAATTCTTTTTGGCTAGTAGAATGTCAGTCCCTTCAATGGACACTGTTCTTTTCTGCAAATTGGAGCAAGAATAATATTTTCAAGCGTTTTGTTAGCTGCAATTTTGAAAAATAAACTTAATCACAGATCCCTATCCCCAGATATTGTATGGTCACTCCCTATCATGGCACATCATTATGACCAGGTATGAATACAGAGCTCAGTCCCAATTTTGCATGTTTGACACTACATCGTAGCTTTGCAGATGAAGAAAGATCATTTTCTTTGCTGATAAAATCCAACAAGTTTTGATGTTTGAGCAACTATATGATCTAGTCTCTGATGTGTGCAAGGATTACACAAATGACACTTGCATCACATTCAGCCCCCTTCCCACCCAACTGAACTTTTGAGAGAAACAAAGACTGCATCTAGTTAATACTTGAAGCTGGACAGAATCTTTGTGTCTTTTTTTAATTTAATGTCTGTTGTTGCGATCATGTATTTGCACATGTGTTTGTGCTTATAATATTGACAATGTTTAGTCTTTTAGGTATATTAAATGAATAGTGGATATTCCCTTAACATATTATGATTAGGTAAGCATTATCAGTGAATTATATTTACTCTTTAAACTAAATTGCCCACAGTTAAAGAATTTTGACTCTTAAATGATTTAGCTTTTGTGTCTTCAGGTGGAGTAGAGGTGGTTTGCCGTAACATCGTAATGTGTAACAATCGCCTTATCAGCACCAGCCCTAGCATGGTATCCACGATGATGCAGAGCATGATTGGCAAAGCTTCCAGCATTGGCAGGAAAAAGGCTTGGGATTCTGAATCAACAGATGGACTACTAAACTTTGCACCTCTAGGTAAAAGGTTTTTGCCAGAAACTTTAGTGGTAGTAAACATAGATAGTAAGCATATTGTGAGAACTAACAGTTCCTGTAGAGGTTTTCGTTTCTGAAATTGAGTGAGTTAGCATAGCATTGTGAATTAACTTACACATTTGATGGAAATTTCTCAATACCTGTACTGTCAATAAGTAATTGATATCATGGCTTAAGTGCCCTTTATTCCATGTGTTTTGGCCATACAACTTTACATGAGTACAACAGAAACTATACACTGTAATTAAAGCTGTACCGATTAATCAGCCATACTCATAATTGGGCCATTTATTAAAGCAGTTGGTATGATTGGTATCGGCAGAAATTATCGGTGGCGATGTTAACAAATTTCCAAAATATAAATTCACACATAACATTCATTTTGACATAGCTCAAATTTTAAATCAGAATTAAATACATAGCTGCCAACCCTCACGAATTTGGTGTGAATTTCACGACTTTTTCAGCGATTCACGGATTCAAGCCATAAGACAAAAATTCACGAATTTTCCGATCCTCAGTTATTTTAAATCTTTAATAAAATAACCGATTTTCCGTTATGCGCTAGTCGTGATATTCGCAGTTGCCGAAACGGTCCGGTACCGCTGGTCACGATATTAGTAGATCTACAGCCGATTAGTACAGTTGGCCCGGTCGCAAGCATTTTAGCCTATTTTAATCTGTATGTATAAGAGTAGTTTTACAAGTGCTTTTGAGAGAGACTAGGGCCTAACTGGAAATTTGCTCCGCGCATGCGTCAAAACACTGATTCACGTTATCGTTCAGCATCGCATTAAGATTTTGAAAATATCTTCACCACCAAGGAAAAAGAAATGTATTACTCAAAAAGTGAAGTTTAATTTGGAATATATCAAAAATTGGCCATGCATTCTGCCATTAAACATTGATATTCATTCATGCTTTTTGCACTCAGTGTGCCATCGCAGAGACGATGTGAGGAAGAATGTCGGTTGCAAGAAACACGTAGAAGTTGGTGAAATTAAGAATTTGCAGGTTTCAGCTCTGGAATATTTTAAACCATTGGCGGAAGACCCGCAGGCTACCAACGCTTAAGCATTATTTGTGAGTTTTCTTGTGTCGAACACAATCTACCTTTATCAGCTGGAGACCATGCTAAACATTTGTTCTGACATATGTTCCCGGACTCGAAAATCGCTTCCAAATTTTCCTGTGGAAGAACCAAAAATGCTGTAGCTCCTGTGCATTCCTCACAGCAACAGTGATAGCGAAAGAGTATTTTCTCTAATGAGAAAAAAAAAAAGACAGACTTTAGGACCTCCTTAGCGGCAGAAAATCTGTCAACAATTTTAGTCCCCAAGATCTACCAACAGGCAAGAAGTCAGAACTGTTTAGAAAACAAATTTACGATCAAGCAGTTGAGGAAGTTCAAGTCTGCCACAGTATCATGTCTTAATAAATAAATATTTCTGCATATATGTAGTGTTTTATTTTTATTTTGCAAACTTGATATAGCGTAGTATTGATGGTCGGAGTAGTCAGAGTGGATGGAGTTATTGTCATGGTATTTTTCATGAATTTGTGTCCAAATTCACGCCTTTTTATCCCTATTTTCACTAATTGTGAGCCTGGAAGGTTGGCAGCTATGTAACTAGTGGAAACTAAGGAATAAACATTTGATTTGGGGGTTAATTGAAAGACGATATATTCTTAAAAGTAAATACTTTTTAATACACTTGCTGTAAACTACCGCTGATTGTCTGTACACAACAAATTATCAATATCATTCATGCACTCATCCAAATCACAGCAGCCAACCAGCCAATGAGGCCTCGCATGGCTGTTGAACTTCCAGCATATACATTAGCAGATAGCTAGTCAAATAAGATAGCAAGCAAAATTTCCAGCTACTACGAAACTATGACTCACTATTTCTTTAGCCAGTCCTGCAATGCTGCTAATCAATGAATAGCAGTCGCACGCTGAAGCAGCTGAACGCTGACATACAAATATTATGCAGCATTGATATTGGCATGCCAGCGCCAGTGGCATTACCCCTGGATACCCCAGCTGCTGAGCTGCTTCAGTACGCGATTCACAGTGTGGTGCGAGAATTCATCCAGCAACGTAGACAACTTAGTAGTAACTTACTTGATATTAAACATTGTTTCAAGAGTGCGAATTGATTGGATTATTAATATTGACTAGCAATTGTACACTATTAAATATACTACCAAGCCTATGCATAATGTCGAACTCGAAACACTCAAGTTCAGTCTGGAATTACTTCAAAGTAAATGCAGTTGACGAGTCCAAAGCAAATTTCACACTTTGCAACGCATGCATTTCCAGAGGTGGAAAAGATTCAAAAAACTTTATGACATCAAATCTTGTCCAGCACTTGTGCTGCAAGCACATTGTCAAACATGGCCTGTTTCTGGCAGATCAAAAAGAAAAGGATGCAGCAACTCTTTGTACTCTAACTATTGACGCCATGCTGGATCAGAAGCAGCCATTTGCATTTGACGACCTGAGAGCTATTATTTGACACAAAGCTATTGCAGAGTTGATGGCAGTAGATGTGCAACCATTTTCTGTTGTTGAAGACATTGGGTTTCGACGTCTGATAGCCAAGACAGAACCACGCTATAAAATTCCAAGTCAGAAGTACTTTTCCACATCTTTGATACCTGACATGCATAAGGCGATAAAAAGCAGAGTGCATGATTCTGCACAATCTGACCTTAGTTTGACCTCTGATGCTTGGTCAGACCCATCCATTGGCGTAGCCTTGTAGAGTCTTATGGCACACTGGCTGAGGGAAGACTTTCAGCAGAAACAGCTGATTTTAGCAGCAATGCCTCTCGATGAATCACACACAGGAGAATATTTGGCGAGCAAACTGGACAAATTATGCGAAGAATACAACATTCCCAAAACTCATATCCATGTTCTTCTGCGTGATGGAGGTGCAAACATGGTTAAAGCAGTGCGTCTGGCTGAAATTGACAGCATCAGCTGTTTTGCACATGCTGCAGCTCATTGTCAGTGATTGCATTCTGTCACAATGAGCTGTCATAGATGTTTTGGTGATCTCACGATCTATAGTCAGCAAGTTCTGGCACAACAGCACTTGAAGAGCAGCAGGACAAATTTGGCATTGCCCATAAGAAACTCATCCATGATGTCCAGACACGCTGGAATTTACATACAATATGTTGGTTTCATTATATGAACAAAAACAAGTCTTGGGGGATTAGGCTACTCTATGACCTGCCTAGCCTAACAGCCCAACAATGGGTCTTGATTATATTTTTGTGGACACGTTAGGCCCATTTGCGGACATTACCAAGGAAGTAAGTGATAGCCAAACATCAGTATCCGTCATTCTTCCAATGCTGAAAATGCTCAGAATGTTGCTGGCTTGAGAGCATGAAGTGAGTCAAGGTATTCAGACAATGTGCCGTGATATGTTGACATCACTGAACACATGCTTTGCTGATGTTGCCAGCAACAAGAAGCTTCTCTTGGCCACCATCTTGGATCCACGATTCAAACATCACCAATTCAGCGAAGAATTACTTGTGACCAGATCCAAAGAATGGCTTAGAGCAGAATGCATCATACATTTGTCAGCTGACAAGCAGGAGGAACCCCCGACCAAAAAAAAGAAAAACTGTAACTGAGACAAACGCCACTGGACCAACAACGTTGCATCTCTGGGATTTGTTTTCTGTGGCCTTTGAAAAACATGTCCATACCATCAACGAAACAATCCACGGACACCGTTGACGCAATACTTGAATTGTATCTGGCCAACCATCTGTTGCCACGAGAAGAAGACATATGGCTGGTGGAACACTCACAGGTTTCAGTTCCGCTACTTGGACAAATTAGCTAGATGCTATTTGTCTGCACCAATTTCAAGCGTTCTGAGTGAGCTGTTGTTTAGTGAGTGGCACAGGCCAGATATTTACTGATCTTCATGGATTGTTACTTGGCAAGAAGGGAGAAGTGTTACTTTTGCTTAAATACAACCTACCTCAACTAGGCTTTCAGTATTAGCTGCAGCCAGCATACAGTGACGTCTAACTTTAGTCTTAAAGCATGTGTATTATTAATTTTAGCTGTTATTGGGCTATCATTATTAACATTTTTAGTCATTTATTGAAATCTAGTAATGGTGACTTGCATCATTGAACGTAAGTTAAAAGACGAGCTTAATACATTTAAGTTTTATCAGTGTTAGTTTTACAGTTTTATGTTTGTGTGATCATTGTTTTCTATAAATAGCAATGTACTTCTTATCTAGTTTCTGTTTGTTTTTGTATAGAACTCACACGGCAAAATAGCTGCTTACATTACACTAATAGGTTTATGTTTCTGAACCATTCATTGATATAAACAAATAATAATGAGATAATTGGTCTCATTAGTATTGGCAATTTTAATAATGGACTCTATGTGGTATCCGCATAATCGTCAAAAAGTGACATCAGTACAGCTTTAATTGTAATTAATTATAACTGAATTACATTACTGTAACTGTAAATATCTTCCACTGAAACAAACAATTAAATTTTTTTTAAAAATTTCATTACTTCTCCAAAAGATATACTTTTAAGTTTGAATTAAGCCTCCTAAACACTGTAGGTGTAAAGTTGAAGTTACTCATCAGTGAGCAATGATGTTTGAAAAGAAGAACACTTTGGTGAAAAAACACCTGTACATATGCAGTCACAAACATTTATAAGTATTTCAAAGCAATTTGGAAATTATTTTGATTTTGTCATTTCCAGCAAAGTTATAGTTACTAAAGAAAAATTGTTTCAACAGCATTTGATTAAATATTTTTACGTGTTTTTAATTTTAATACAGTAATATAGTTCCACTCTTGCGATGGATCTTTGGTGCCTTCTCTGATGTACACACATCATTTTGTAGACATATTTAATTGAACTTCTGCAAGTCCCAATTCATTTTGAATTTATTTCATCTTGTAAAACTAAAAATATTTAAAAGCATAAAAGAGGTGATATGTAATAAATACAAAACTGCATTTCTTGTTTTGTTCTGAGTCTGGGACAACACTTTGATATGGCTTAAGAATATGTTTTGACATAACAGCCTCGATGGCTCCCAACACTAATCAGACTTGATCTTTCTGGCCATTCAGGAACAAAACGTTTATGTAGTTTTATGCTTGTATCATTGGGAGAAAATCATATTGCCACAGTGGTGATGCCACTTTTATGACCACAGCGGCAATATCACTACTTTTGGAACTACTTCATTTCCCTTTTAGGAAATATATCTGCCCTTTTGTATGTTAATCGAACTTGTAATTCCATATTTAGGCAAATGCAGCACATAGGAGCCCAATGGCAGGGGACAATATCCTCAATCCTCCAAATTCATGGAACACAACATTTTAGACAAAGAAAAATTATAGTACCGTATGTCAAATAGTGCTATAAAAATGAGATAATCTTATTTTCTTTGACAGTTTTGCTACCTTAAAGTTTTGTGGTCTGCACTGTACTGTCATTGTACTGTCATATTTTCCTTGGACACTTACATTATTGCAATCAATGTTTTATCATGTGCTCAAATTACTTGTGAAAACATGAACATGTTTGAATAACGGGTTAACCCGAAATGCACCATTTATATTTAGTATATACACTTTATCTACCAGGGTTTATTATAAGAAATACCCCTGTTTTCTAAATTACTTTTCTATCCAAAGTAAGATACCATTAATTAAATGAGAGAGTGTGTATTTGCAAATTTTTAATCTCTTTAGTGACTATTTCAACTTCAAAATTCAATAAATCTTCTTCACCAGAGAGCTGACTTTAACCTGGAAATAATGTTACTCAAATGGCCATTAAAGACTAAATTGCAACTTGGCTGGTTACCATAAACTTTGAATGTTTTCATTGCCAAATACCAGTTTTAAAATAGATATTTACAGCCATCTTAAATTTTTATCCCCTTTTGCAACATTGGCCATTGTTACCACCAGCAGAGACATGGATCGATATTCACTAATGAGTAGTTGGTAGGCATATATTTTGATTTTTTTAAATGACAAAATAGTGCACACAAAGGGGCACACAGGGTCAAGATTTGGGGGACATGGAACAAATAATTACAGGAAACCCATGATCTCGTGTTTAGTGTGCATTACTGTAGGTCTATTTCATCTATTCTTCAGCTCCTCTCTTTCACTTTTTCAAGACTATAGACCATATATTGTATGCTTGTGTAATCATTGAGGAGGTGACTAAAAGCAATAAAAAGTAGATTTCAAGTAACAACTTTTTCAAAAAATAGTTTTTTGACATAAATTGTGCAGATTGTTAGTGACTGAACTTATATGACCATTTCTGGGTGGGACATCATGCTACATGTCTGCGGCATGATGCCTCAGTGCTAGACATCACTATAAACTGCCACAATGCAGACATCATAGTGTTATGACTGAAAAAATGTGAAAGCTGCGTTAAAAATCCAAAAACACACACACACAATTTTGTAAGGAAAAACTCTTCATTAAGTATTGTAATAAAATTGTTTAATTAGTAATTTTAACTTTCATCACAATCATGACCATGTTCAGTAACAATGTAGAAATCAGGAATGGATGGGTGGAAACTGAAATTAAGTGACAGTCAAAATTTGTCTTTAGCATTTGTTACCAGACTAGACTGCAAGCTTGTCAAGACTAGGCAGTTGATGATAGATTGCTCCGCCTACCAAATCACATGACATGACCACCTGCTAACCTCTGACAAACACACAGTATTTGTCAAAGACATACATTTCAATTTAAGTGATATGTTTATTAAAAATGATTTGTATTATTCTTACAAGTTGCATACATTACGCTGCAGTAGACAATATTTATGTTTGCAGTTCATGTTCTTATAGTAATAACCTAAGTGTTTTATTTCAGTAAATGATAAAAATCAGTTTTAAGGCTGCCTGAGAACTTATTCATGTAAAATGAAATTCACTCCATAAGATGTTAATGTATTTAGTATATATTCTTATCTTTATAAATTTTATCTGGCTTATGTTTATAGTACCTTGAAAGTATATATGAATTAATATAATTACAAAATCCTAAATAATTACTGTTTAGAAGTATACTGTTGTACATAATTATAAAGTTCTGCTGTGTTCGACAGATGGAATTTGATCAATGATGTCTGTTGATGGAAGCATGTAAATGCATGCTTAATATATCAGATGATAATTATCTAATATCATTGTTTGTGTTCTTGAATTTATTATTACATTTTTGTATCCCTAGTGAAAGATCGAAATGATAAATTTTGGGACAAGTCAACATTGAAGTGCAAATTTTCTAACTTTAAAATAATAGTCTGGGATTCAGTGCTTCCTATACAAGAAAAATAATATACATCAAAGCCTGACAATTAGTGGGTTCTCCACCCACATTCTATAAATGTTTATGTTTACATATATCTTTCAATTTCAATTTCTTCTTTTTCTTCAAGCCATCGACAGGACATGCTTTTCTACATAATTTTTTGCAAACAAACATGTTGTAATTGCTTTTAGTTGTTTCCATATTCTGCTGATTGTACACGTGAGCACAACAAAAAATCTTTATCCGTCAAAATTTTGTCTGTGTTTTGTGAAAGGAATGCATCTAATTCCTCCATTAATACAACCTGGATATGGAATGTAAGAATTACACGGCTCCCACTGACTTATTTTCACCCTTATTGATCAAGAAATCAACAAATCATTGTAAATTTGTAAATACTTATCATAATCAATTGATTATTGTCACAAGTAACTTGTTGGAGGAAAATGCAGATGAAAGCAATGCCTGGAGGTTTGTCTAATTTACGCTTGCTGATTTGTTATTTGTTCAGCATGATTGACAAGTCCAACAGTTCATTTCATGTGTGAATGAAGAAATAAACAAAATAAAGAACCAATCCTTTTTTTAAAAAAATCAGTCATTAAAATCTTTAATTTGAAAATGTTATGCTCGGAAGGATGTCTGACACAACCACTCTGTAATGTTTCAACAGTACCCCACTCTGACAATGTTCATTGTATCAATCCACTCAAGAAATGTTTTCAGAAAATATCACTTCCTTTTCATATGAAAACAGTTAATTTCACGGCATGCATAATTTGAAGCATTATATGTACAAGCTAAATTTCTAAAAGTCACTGTTATTGTAAAATTTAGGAACTTCTTTTATTGGGGTAGAAATGAAACCAGTAGTCTCATTGACACAGATAAGTCAACAAAATCCAAAAATCCATTTAAACAAATATTTTTGGTCTTAAAAATATATAATAAAAAGAAAATGTGTATTATTTGGAGCAGATGTAAGAAAATAATTCACTCTTGACGTGGAAAATTTTTCACCATTTGTTACAAAAACAATGTTTAAAGTTAAGTCATACATATTTCCTGATATCTACTCAATAAATGTTGATACAGTGGTCTCCCTCTTTAAATATATGGCTACCCCTTCTGCACCAGGAAATAACCTTATAAGACAGGTGGCCTTTCCAAAGGGGGATACATTTTTTGTGAGAAGTATATGTAATGTATGTTGTAAGAAAGCTACATACTTCAGATCATTTAATATCTTCATTTAAAAGTGACATTAATTATTAAAAAGTTCTTTTTGTCTTTAGAATAGATTTATTTAAAACGAACATACATTAATAGTTCTTAACATTAATAGTTCTTATTCTTAACTTAAGTGTCAAATTGTGAGTGGGGTATTGTTGTCATGCACATTGCAAAGCCATTCAAAAATGTCATTTTATTCTTGGAATATACATAATTCTCTTCCCATTTGCTCCATTTTCCCACTGCTGCTGAATATTCTCCTTATCTGTTACGACGTTGTTTATTAGAGTCCTATCATCATAAAATTATTCGTCAGATCCCACCTTCATGTTGTCGAGTCATGAGTTGAACAATTATGATGTTCTGAAAAAGTAATGTGTCCATTCACATGATGACATGTTAAAGTTTCGTAATGATTTATTCTTATGTTGCTAATTGTACAGTAATGCAATTAAATTATGCAGACAAAACTTTTGTTATGGATGAAATGCCTTCTTTATAAAGGAAGTGATACATGTACTGTCATGCATATTTTAGTCTTTGTCTGGTACCCTGTTTTGTTCAAGGTCAATTTCTCTGAGCGTGTTAATCTACAAAATGTATATTTAGCCTATGCTGACCATGTTATGATCTTGACAATTCCATCCAGTTGTAATCATCAAAGAGAAGAACTCGACAGCTGTGTGATGCCCATAACACTATCCAAACATTATTGAGCCTATTCCTGGTTAATGTTGGCTCTTATAGATAATGATAAAATATTAATCTTAGTGCTACATGTAATTTAGCCGACACTCCTTTCAGTTATGAAACCTGACATCAGGACATAGGTATCAATGGAGATAATCAGATTACTTACCTTGCCATATAAATTAAATATTGGTTCAGGACACATTTAAAATAAAATGTTGCTGCATGTGAAGGAAACATTTTATGTTTTTGTACTAAAATGCTGGCTGCACGTTACATTAGAGGGGTGGCCATTCTTGAGGTGTACTTTTGAAAACAAATTCGTAGGTGCCACTCGATTCTGGCTGTAAAAACCAGGTGACCACTGGTCAGTGAGGCTGTTCAAGAGGGGGACCACTTTATCCTCTACATATGACTTGGATTGCAGATGATGATATGCATACATTTCTGTTTGTTTTGTAGGTACCATCACTTCAAGTAGTCCAACAGCTAGTCCTGCTGAGGTTCTGATAGCTGCCTCACCCCAGCACCGACGTGCCCGGTCTGCTGCATGGTCATACCACTTTTACCCAGACGAAGCCTGGGTAGACCTTACCATCTCATTACCATTTGCAATTCTGCTCAAGGAAGTCCAGATACAGCCACACAATGCAGCATTATCCAGTAAGTATATGTAGATAATGGAGCCAATAGTTTCAATACTAATTTGTACAATAATTTCATATAAATAGCCAGATTGTGGCCCACTAGCTTAAACAATGTCCAGGTCAGCAGTAAAACAGTTATCTTATTAAAGTGGAAAAGCCAGAAGCTGTTTTGATTTTACCAAATAATTTTTTATAGTGATAGAGCCATAACTTTCAGCTGTTTTTTATATATTTAAAAAAATAGCAACATATAAATTTGCAAGCAGCGAGAGCATGAGACTTGTTCTTTAAAACTCTGATTTTTAAACATGTGAATGAAAACAATACAGTGAAAAAATAAATAAAATATTGCTTGGGACATGATTTTAGCATGCCTCTATTAAGTATAGGGGACCAGTTTTACTACCCCTGGCATTGGCATCATGGTCCATACAAACAAAAGCATAGATAGGTAACAGTCTAACTGCTTTTCAACCATTATTTCTTCCCATGTCCTAGGCAACAGTATAGAGTTGGTTTCATGTGCCATAGGGAGGGGCCTAAGTATACTCACTTTGTACATAAAGTGCATTATTTATTCATTTTTAGTTGTAGCATTTAGCTAAGGTTACTATAGCCTGTATTAATTCTCTGATACAGGGAATTATATAGCTTGGTGAAGGGATACATTACAAGTACTACACCCATACCCCAAAAGTAAGCCACTGCACACCATGTTTCATGCATTATTGATTTGGATTCAAGTTTGTGTTTTTAAGCTGATTTCTCAGTCACTATTTATGCTAGAGCAATCAAACTAGCATTACTGCCAATTCTGCCTTATTCATCAGCTTTCTCATCTCTATTTCACTTGAAATAGAACGATCACCAGTCTTGAAAAAGGTCAGTCTTTTCTTTCATGGACCTCCCTTGTAGTTACAGCTCCACTATTGCCTGCAATGACACAAAATGTACATAGCAGTAAACAGACTATTGAGCCAGTATCAACATGGTATATTGGCCCACTCATACCAGTCCTAGATAAACCATCACAACCTGCAGATATAACTGAAATCTGAATTGTTACGTTTCCTAATCAATGTGGAAGTTATGGGACTTTATGTTTCATCCTCACCTTAACAAAACAAAACAAAAATAAAAATTCCCTTGTTCCCAGAAAGGTATATGGTCTCATTCTTTTGTGTAATGTGCTTCATTAAAATGTGAAAAACAAGCATTTAAGTATATAATGGATATATTTGCATTGTTTACATGCAGTTAATATTGTAATTTGTCGTAACAGTTCCTTAGAGAGATATGGCTTTAATGTTCTTATAAATTTCACTTGCTGAAACAACAGCATAGTGCATTCTACAGCAATAACATAAACACTGATCCTGCATGCTAGCCTGATACCAACAAGTGCCCAGCAACAAGCAGTTCTGTGAACAACTAGTGTTCAGAATTGTTTGGGCAAGAAATTCCACCACTTTGAAAACCCAGTGATACAATTAGAGAAGTATGTGTGAAAATGATGCCTTTTTATCTTGCCTATGTATCACTCTAATACATGTATGTGAAAAATCATGTTCTTTTTACACTTATAGCCTGTCCTGCCCATGTATCACTTGAGATCAGTCATGATGGTGTGACCACATTCCCACTGTGTGCACCAATGATGACCAGCAGCCTGGCATCAATTAAACTTCAACTCCAGCAGCTGGAAGTGGTTGCCTCCGTCACTATCCGCTTGCACCGTGCTCGTGACTCCATGACCATTGGCCTCTCACAGATCCTCCTCATGGGATACAGTGCTTTTGGAGATGCAGGGATGTATAAAACAAATAACATATTCCTGCCTATTGAGGACTCCGTGTCTAGATCCAGGTACATCTTGTATAGGAACTTGAGACTTTTATGTGCAGTGATGATATTGAAAAAGTGTGTGTGTGTGTGTGTGTGTGTTGGCAGATAATTTAAGTACTGGTTATATACAGCACTGAGGAAAAGCTACATGTAGTTAGCAAGAATGAAAAAAATCACAAGTTCAAGATATTATTCTGTGCCATGTATACATGTGCTGGGTCACTGGATATCTTTTATCATCCTATTATTCCACACATGTACACAGAAACCTTTCCATTGCGAACACAAATGGTAGAGCTTCAGATGTAATAGTTTTGATATGAGTCAGAGTATATATTCTTTGGGGTTTTTTTATGTCTGAAGTGAATGTTTTTTACACAATTTTGCCAGATTCTTGGGTTAAGTTATGCATGCTTCACTGAAAGCTTGCAAAATTAGATTAACTTTTTGTTCTGGTTTCTTGGATTAGAAATATATCAGAAGGATTCCGAGACTCATAAAAGTATAATCACCTGCATTATTGTTGGCCTTACTTTTCATATCCTTTGTTCTTTACAGTGTTGGGTGGGTGAGACTGCTGCACCACTGCGTGACCTCAAGGAGAGAGCTAGAGGATAAGGTTGCGGAGGCTGCTGCCCACATCTCTGGTCTGCTAAACACATGTACTGCCCTGCTGATCTCTCCTACTTCTGGTATGGACATCCCGCATGTTGAAACTGTGCTGCTGAAATTGGGGCTTCACTCTGGGGAAATGGGGCTGGCATTGGTTGACAATCTGCTCAGAAGCCCAACTTATGGACCAGAATCAGGTATGTTGGCAAATTCATGTGAGGTATCTGTTTGGATTATCAGCAATTTGAATTCTTATGAGCCTGCTCATTGTAGAAAAAAGTTTTGTATTTTGTGTCAGAGCTGGGTGAAATTTAGTACTAACTCCAGTAAAATCTGGATAACTTAAACATCAGTAACACTTGTACAAAATATCACTTGAATTACTTGATGTCCCTCTTAGTACCTTGAAGATGAAAAATACCTCATCGTGTAATGCTTCAAGTTTTTGTCCTTCACTGGCTTGTATAAAGTATAACTTTTCCTAGGTTTGATAGAACTAAAAGTGAAACATTCTGTATACATACATATATATGAATGTACATACAAACATACATACATACATACATACATACATACATACATACATAACACTTATAAAGCTTACTGTTTTATATCAAGCTCGCATCTGTAATGAAAAATGCTCTTCATAGTGCATGAATCTGTTGCGTCCTGAAAATTGTGCTAGACTAGCATGGCTGCTGTCATAGAAGGGCACACACATGCCCAAAAAATATACATCTCTGAATGGGTAATTTCATTTAAGTGAAATTTGTACTGATTTTACATTCCGGAAAATATTGCCACTCCACTTAAAGGATATAATTTTTCAGTTTGGGATTTTCGCTGAAACCTTGCACTACCTGTCAGACTGTTAACCAAAATCAGACTTTAGTGACAAAATATTTTATATGCAAATTGGTGATGATTTTTTGTAATTTGATCATTGGATTTGTTGATATTGTTAAATTTGTTTTGTTGATTCTTCAGGACACCCATCTCATTACTTGGGTAAAATTAATGGTATGGGCAACAACTCCACAGTGGAACTATTGTATCAGCTAGGAATGCATCAGGATGCATGGACAAAAGACAGGTATGTATAAGTTTTAATGAGTGCAATATACCAAACTTGTGTTTATTTGTGTTTGATTATTTCAGTTTTGTTCATGAGGCTTTATGGAGTGCATTATGCCTCTCAAGTCTGGATGTATATACTGACATAATTAATGGATGAAGTAATATATTGGAAAAAGTCAATTGGTTCTTGAACAAACTATATGATAATTACATTGTAACATTAATTTCAGATATACATGTGTGCTTATACAAATATTTTAATAACAGTAATTCTGTATTTAGTCATTATGTTTGAAAAAAATTGAAATTTCAAGAAAAGTAATATGAAGTGCCACAAATTTAACTTTGATAAATATCAGAGTGATGACGGAGAAATTGACAAGTTTTCGTTTATACAGCTTGTTATTTTGCATCAAATAGTTACAAATTCATGCATTGTACATTTTGCATATCAGCTGAGATTTATGTTGATACATGGAGCATAAATAACCATTTCACTAACAATTTTCATGGCTATATACTAATTTCCTGCCTTAGTGTTAACAGTTATGGATAAAAATGGTTTACAATATCAAATTTGCAATTATTTGCATCCTATAAGAGTCTGGGACTGACCTCCACTTGTAACAGGTCAAAGACTTGTATGCCTGAAATTCACATGCCAAAAGCTTGTGCAACAAAATGCCTGTGTTCAGTATGGTTTTTTTTAAGCCTATAATGGTTTTTTGGGGGGTCTTTTTGGAGTGGTGTAAAGACTCTTATGATAAATGCCCCAGATAAAAGACATTGATGAGAAGTATAACCCATCCACTCACCCACACAACACTCTCTGCAGTGTTGCCAGTGTTGCAGCCGGGTCTCTTCCACTCAGATAAAAACTATGTGATAAAAAGAATCATAAATGGGTAATGACTCAATATTAAATTTATGAAACTAGTACAAGATGGACATAATTCAACTAATTTCAGAGGTTCAGTATTAAATCATTTATACCCATTTTAGATCATTCATTCATATATATATATATATATATATATAGAAAGATAGAGACAGAGAGACAGTCAGTCTATATCAAGGTTAATTTTCCTACTGTAGATGCCATTCATACCTACTATATATGCCCCAAATCATAATAATTTTGATTAAAAGTCAGTATCTTGAATAGTATTTTCAGTATTGATGGGTGAATAGGTGGAAATTTGATTTGAGTTTATGAATGGCAATATTTTTTTTTTTAATATATGTTTAGCGACAATAAAAATAATTTCCAAGAAAACTGACAACTTAAATATGGTTGTGAGCAAAATCAGTCTCAACTTTTGTTTCTGGAGTCCGCTAATAATGATTGTGTTTGTGATGTAGATACAACAAAATCAAAATTTTGGTAATCTGTGTATCAATTAGTCTTGCCCTCTTTGATATGAATGCTTTTTTCAAATGAGAAAATACCTAATATATTTACCATATTTGTTGCAGTGCCATAAATTAATTTTTAAAGTAATTTTTACAAATCTTTCTTTTTGAGTTGTATCACTTGGGACACCTTTTCAGTTATAATATCAATGTTTAGGTGGTTAAATAATTAATAAGTGTATCAATTGTAGGATCTAAAAATGAAATCATTTCAATCTAGCATGTCCAAAAATGCATGCAACTTAAAAAGTTATTAAAAATAATAAAATAAAAAACTGGTCAGTATTATTCACACCTTTCTCCCATAACAGCAAACTTTTTAAGAATTTTTTTTTACAAGTTTAGATGCAATATTGGAAACTCTAGGTGTTTGCAGTGTGTACAAAATACTTTAAATTCAAATATTTTACATTTTAATAGGGGGCCAAATTCAGCACAATTTGTTTTGTGTCCATAAGTTCTGGAACCTTTGATTTTTCTTAATACAAACTTTGATCAAAGGAAGAAAAATCATTTTATTGATCTAGTCCAAAGATATATTGTAAATACAGTAATATCAAAACAGCAGTATGTTCAATGCAATGATGTCTGAGTTCAGCTGTTGGAGATGCCATGCATGATAGTCCGTATGTATATAAGATTAAACTTAGCTTCTGGTTGATCTGAAAATGCACCAAAATCCAGTAAATTCCATATGTACATGTACTCATAAGTCAAGTGAAGCCGCAAACAACAAAAGATCCGGATTTGCTGTAGCATAATGCGCCTGCAACTCAGGGTCTGTTTTGTTTGTTCTACTGATTATTTCAAACAAATTGCACAGACCCAGATTGCCAGTGCATTATGCAGTGGCAGATCTGGGTCTGTGCTGTTTGCATTTTATTTATCTTATAAGTTAGTGTATACAGTGTTGTTTCCTTATTCAAATTTTCAACGTAATAAACTAAAGCTGTGCAATGCAGTATGCCGCCACTTTCATACAGACTCAACAGTTAGGTAATCAGTATCTAGGTTACAGCAAATCAATAATTAAAAGTAACTTGCCAACATGAGGTAAACTAAGATGTTTATTGCAGTGTCTTTTTATTATTTCAAATTCTGACTTCACTCTGACATCTAAATACATTGGATGGTATTCATCAGTGTGAACATTAATAATGGTCTTCAAAGTGGTTTCTCTCTCATTCTCTCTTTCTGTCTCCATTGAATATATTCACTCAACAAATTAAAATGCAATTTAAAATGTATAAATGGCATTTATATTGGTAAATGTTATACAAATTTAGTATTTTGCTAAATCATTTGTTTATTTTCTTAGAATGTTTAACTGTATTTGTTGGAATTGGGACTAATACATTCAGAATATTCATCTTATAATATATTTTAAATGATATTAGGAATTAAAATTGATGCATATCATCTTTACTACTTTATCTTTTCATTTGAACAAATGTTTCATGTATTTACAGGGTAACTCTAAATTTCAAAGTGGAATCTTCTACTACAACTGATTGAAATTTCCCTTGTGTGATATCCATTGATTGATGTTAACTTGAAAATAATTATATATGAGATTTTTTTTTCTCTCAAGAAATCGCTATTTTTGGACATTTTTCCACACAATATATTTGTAAGACTGGTTGATAATCATAAACTGCCAACTCATTATATGATTTTTTATTGGTTGTCTTTTTTGTGGTTTTTGTTTTTCAAATAATATGTGCAGGATTAAATTTCATCATGCAAACTGACCTTGTTTAGCAACTTCAGAACTTGGGATCATTAATAAAACTGCCTTCCACAGCTGTCCAAAAACTTGGGCTACATATAACAATTGTTCAGAGAAAAAATATGGATGTCTAATGACAGGTTAAACAAAATTTTTCTTTCTTTATTTAATTAGTTAGTCCAATTCTGTGTATATTCATTTGTTATAGCAACAGAATGTATAACAATTTTCATTTTTTTGTCCATGTATAGGATTCAAGCTATGCTTCGTTGGTTAGGAGACAGTGCCCGGTTAGCTCTGCAGAAGACTTCAGGGTTTTCTGGCAACAGTTTCCAGTCAACTCCACGTGAAACCTATTTCAGTCTGTCAGAGCCATCCCCAGCCCATGTCCACTGCATTGCATCAGTCCTGTGGCACAGCCATGAAAACAACAAACAAAACAACTTCAGTCTGCTGATCTCAAAAGAAATAATCAGGTATAAAGGACCTTGAATGATTACAATACATGTGAACCTCCCATATGGGGTGTCTCCCATCACTTACTGAAATCTCCTGTGCATGCAGAATTGCTGTTGAAAATTTATATTTTTCCCTTTTTTCATCACTTTGTTCCAGTGTAGTATATTTATAATATTACTGCCTCTGATCCAGTGTAGTATATTTATAATATTACTGTCTGTGATCATGTGACTGAACTGGCTTAAGCGGAGCAAGATGATTTAGTTGCTAATTCCAAACAGTATAAAACAGTTAACCTCCCTTTGATTCTGACAGCAGGTTCGGTTGGCATAAGTGTTTGTCAGCATTGATTATCTACTATGTGTGGTCAAAATTAATTCCAAAAGGATTGAAGGTAATAATTGATTATGGATGAATTACTAAAGAATTTAATCAAAATAAATCAGGGTCAGTTTGAATTTGGTGTTTGAAGTCTGTCGAGTTGTCTAAGCATATGCTATCTGCCAATGCTTAAGCACCAAAAAAAAATTTAAAAAATCCAAATGTCACACAAAATGCAATGATGATTGGAAACTGGAATTTGAATGGTTTGTGTCAAGCTTAAAGGATATGGCTACAGTGGCAAGAATGACATTGTTCATCATGCAGAGTATTAAAGCACATTAAACAAGACAACAGATATGCCATCACTGAAATCCTTTCACCGAATCTTCGTCAAGTGTGGTTAACAATCCTTATAGCTGAACAGCCTCCTGTTTACGATAGAAGATAATTTTTCAGAGCTATTCTTAATAATGTTCCTGGACTTGGAAATCACATAAAAGTTCTCATATGGACAAAAGCTACTCACATAGTGACCCTAGGTTTGGGTCTTGTTTGGGATGAGATAGTCGAAAGATGTGCTGCAAGGAAAAATTCTCCATTCTCTTTCAAAATCCTCTATCTTAGGAAGTTAAAACCCCACATTTTACAAATCTTCAGACTTGTTCTTAGCTGGCTTCTCTGTTCTGTCATCTGTTTGGATTATATAGAAATTCATTTGAGCAAAAGTATAGGATTTTGTGCTTAACTCATGATCTTCTTGTGCCACATTTTGTGTTATGAGGTAGTGTCCTTGTTTCTACCTCTGTGGCATCAGCATAATTCATGATACACCAATGCAGGTAATATTACAGAAAGGGGAAAGATTTAGCTCTGCATTGAACAAATAATGTTGACTTTTACCCACATTAAAAGATATAGCAAAAGAAACAACAACTTTTGAGACCAGATTTTTTTTAGGCTGAAAATCACAGGTACTGAAACTTGAGTTTCTGTCTGGATTTTGGACTTCCTGCCATTAAATCTAAAGCAAACCTGTCTGAACTGCACATAAATTAACCTTTACACAAAGTAGGGTGAGTCTGAGATTGGAGTATACCTGGTCTAATGCATTAAGTAAAGTGTGTCTTTAGATGGGACAAGAACTTTGTATTTGGATGGAAACTGAACTTGTTAGCACACAGTAGAGAAGAATTAAGATTAACAATATTCTGTCAGTGCAAAGTTTTCAACCTTGATAAAAATGTAAACTAGTTTTGTATTCTAGGAAAGAATATATACCTCACGGTGTTCCATGTGGCTTTTACACAATATTTCACAACAGAAATGAATATCAAGTTTTTAATAGAAATTAAACAAAAATTTGTTCTCCAATTTTTTATCAGATTAGTCAGCAGAGTGTTATGAAAAATATATATTGGCACATAGTATTGACCAGACTATAACTTATCAGAGTTATTTTGTCATGACAAAAAATGCACCGTCATTATTTATTGACAATAATATAATATCACTGGTGTTTATGTAAACAAAAGCTTTACATTATTTTTCAGCTCTCTGTACGAGTGGTCTTCAGTGTTAAGTACAGATTCCTCCCTGAAGGAGGCATTAGACTATGTCCTGTGTTCCATGTGCTACATACAGCCCATGTATTTCAGCCAGGTACTAGAGTGGATGGGAATCGTAATATCCATGGACATTAACATGATGGCCCCCATACCAGACGACAGAAAGGACAGCTCTCAGTATAACTCTGCATCCATGACAGACGATTCTAAAGAGGCCAACAATGCATCACGTGAACAGCCAGTTAATCGCATGACTTCACATCATCTAACTGAAACCACACCATTTGCACTTCAGGACGTGAAACACATTTGTTTGGATAAATCTAATCTTGGAACTTTGTCGCGAGTTTGCAAGTCACCATTGGCAATAAAACATTTGCTTGAAACAGGATTTCCAGCAGTACTAGCACAGGGGCTCTTTGAATTTTGTAATTATGTTATTTCCCAGTTTACAGAGTCCTGGTCACAGTCAGAAGGGGTGTCAGATTCCAGGAAGACTGTTAACAGTGTAGGATTCAGTGCTTCTTGCCAGAGCAGTTCAGAGCTAAATCACAAAGGTAAGATGGCATACAATTTTATTGTAGTAAAAATGAAACAATTAAACATTTGTGTGTATTTACCCAAATCTGATCACACGGTTTTGGTAGGAGTCCTACTAGGAAATGTGCCTTCTTCATTCGCAGGTGCTTAGTTACAAAACTGTTGGAACAAGAAAATTGAATTCACACTCAAATTTCAAAAGTTGTGCTGTTTCACAACTTCACTTGTAATGAGGTTAGAAACAAAAATCACAGGTGTACCAAGGTAAATGTAGGAGGCTTATATATTTCCTGCTAATACCCATTCTTCTAACATTAATGTGAATAATGAATATATTTGATGGAAAAAGTAAATTTGTAGTAAATCGTGTTACCCAGTCATATTACTATTAAATCCTCACACTCACCCTGCAAATGTGAGCTTTCATTGATGTATCACTGAGCTTAAACTGGTATACATCCAGACAAGGGGCAGTGGTGCCTAGTGGTGGCAGAAGGAAGTAATGAGAAAGGACTTTTCCCTTTGTATGTTATATTGATGGGAAAGATGGAATTTGTGTCTTCAAATGAATTGCTGGATTCAAGAGGTAGTGGAGTTTATTTCCTAACTTTAAAATGTTGGGGTAAGTACTCTCAGAGTAAATTTTTAAAAATGTACTGTCTCATACTAAAAGTCATTTCTTATGCCTCTGGTGAACTTCCTGACGGCCTTATACATGCTGATCTGAGACAGTCTCTGCAAACCTATTTTCAAAATAATTATAAAACCTGTCCAATATTTAAACTTAAGCAGACTCGTATGTACAAAGCCTTGGGTGTAGGTGCCCCTTTTTGCAGAATCATACAAGGATCACCACATACTGGTTCCCACTCTCATCAGAACTAGAGAAACCAATGTGGAGAACTATCTAGTTGCCTGTCAGTATCAGTAGAATGGGTCACATGAACCATGAGAAGCATATTGTATTTTCTGCCATAAAAGAGGCCATAACATGACACTGTTGGTGTTGCAGTTTGATTTATTTTGATCCCTTGTTATACAATATGTATTATAATTTGACTGGAGTTTTTTGCAGCTGGTGTGGTGATTTCTCTTATACCAGTACCTATATTTTTCTTATCAGATAGAGATTGACTGTAATTTTAAAAATAACCCTATAAATAATTCATGCCTACATTCTGAATGACACAATATGTATACCTATTCTGAGGCCATTGTTATCGCAGTTCTGAAGTCGTGGTTTGGATTTTCCCCATAATGTCTAAAAATAGAGAACTTTAACAGCAGACATCTTCTCCCCAAGTTTGGATGAGATAAAAATTGACTTGAGTCTTTGTAAGTTCACGTATATTCTTGGATTGTGTGAAACATACACAGCTCCATTAATGACAATATACTGTCAGGTAGCCTCAAAATCTGGTGTAAAAAATGGCCTAATTAGACACTGGTGGTTTATGTTACATTTCTAACAAAGTGAAGTATAAACAATTAGGATTTAAATATGAAAGGCTCATGCAAAACCTTTTCTTTTATGTATCGAATATAGGCAGTCAAATTTCATAACTATGTGGGCACACCTTTTTGAGGATCAGTGCTCTAAATCACGGGATACTAATATTGTATATTTGTGATGCTGGTAATTGGTGATGGTAATGCCTGATTTTAGTATAGATTACACTAATTGCTTTAGTAACAAATTTAATCAAGTTTTTATGGCAGCTAGTTAGTCCTAATTTATAAATTAAAATGATACTGATCTTGCATCCATTGTGGTCTCTAGTGGTCATCTTTAAAATCTTATTGCTATTCCTCCATGGTGCATGATTATACCGACATAGGGTTATCACTAAAAAACGTCTTGTGATGTCTTGTATTCCGAAATAAAAATGGTGCCAATCTTAGTAGACATCATGAAAATTTTATAATTTTAGAAAATATAGATAGTTTCTTGTAAATTCTTTTAGTCAGTAGTTTATCTGTCTGTTTGAGTGACTTTTTTTATCTCAGGGTGGTATTTACTACATCATAGTGCATTTGTGAACAGAAAGCACTTCTGGACAGAGTCAGTCTGTAGCTGAAATTCAACAGTTGTAATATGGTTCCCTGTTGAACATAGCATTTCAAAATTCGGACTGTAATGCATTTACTTATTGTGTAATTAATAGCTCTAAAAGTTGCCAGATAGCAATTAAAATTACCAGTATATATATATATATATATATATATATATATATATATATATATATATATATCCAGTACACATGTAGAGCTCTGTTATTACAATGTGGTAGTTGGTGTCCATAAGTGTTAACCATGTTATGTAGTATGTAGGCAAGCTTTTCCATCCTATGACATCTGCATTTTCTTTTCTTTGCACAGGTCTTTCATTAACTGCTACTACAGTGGCAGCAGTGCTGGACTTTTTGTCTCAGATATCCAGTGAGAATGCCATGAAAGACTGGCTTGGAGGAGCAGATGGCAATATATTCTGGCCTGTACTGTTGACCATGCTTTGCAATATCCCACTCCATAGCCCCATTGTAGCTGGGACTATCCCACAAAAATATGAGGTGAGGATTGGGTTCCTGTGCATCACTTAAAGACTTAAGCATGTATTTATTACAGAAATGACACTCAACTTCATTTTGTTAAAAGAACTTTCAGTTTGATGTTAAAATCATCATGTGACAAGTTTTCATCTGTTCATCTACATGATTTTGTTTTGTTTTTTATGCAGTGTAATGGCACTTTTAATGCTTTATTATGGCTATATCATGCTAAGTAAATGGGGGCTAACTGCCGTTTCCAAGGAAGCACTGAAGCAGTTACCCAGTATCAAAACTTAAAAGAGTATTAATTGATATTGATGGTAGTATGTTTTGTTATGATTTAAGTTGATGTCAGTGGAAGACCGGATGGCCATTGAGACCTCCACTATCAGGTTTTTTACCCATGTGGTGTCCTGCCATGTGGACAACCAGATGCTGTTTGCAAAAGTCCTCTGTGATGTCATCAAAGAGCAGGGTAACACAGTCAAGACAGGTGAGATCATACCTGTAATTAAGCATATGATGTTTTTTATTTTGTCTTTTTCCTCTCTTGGTTTCATGGGAGATATTCATAAAATCTAATGCACTAAAATTTACTGTGGCACTTTGAAATACTTCTGACAAAACTTTATAGGGTAAGATTTTTTTGTTGTTGAATCTGCTCGTTTCATAGGATGAGTGTAGTGTAGAAACTACTTGCTTGTACCCTCAGTAACTTTTTTCATCTCCATTGTTACAACAGCATGTAAATATATATACAGAGAGAGAGAGTGGGGGGAGGGGGAGAGAATTACAAATATGTACCAAATGGAAAACAGTGGAAAGTGCTATCCCTGGATTCTCCAAGAGAATGCTCGATAATAACAAAATTTTATAAACACGAATAAATAACATTATCATACAGGTTGGAGTGTTTTAATTCACTATCTACAGAGATTCAAACCAGGGTCCTTCTCTGTTTACTGGCTACCTTGATTTATGGAAGTATGGTATCAAATCATGGTATCTGGAATGGATTTAATCAGTGTAATTGTTGTAAAATGACTGGAGTGGCTTTCAAAAATAATTTTTAACAATTTCTCAGTTCTGTTTTGTTTCTATCTGTATATTTTGTTGAAACTATTGAGACATTATTTTGGTAGCAAAGAATGACTGATCTGGTTTGCCACTGGAGATTGTGAATTGTTGCCACATATTAGTACAATATTTGCCTCAATCATTATTACTCAGATACCTGATTTTCTGCTGCCAATATTCATGATAACAAGTAACACAAATTCTTGTTTGCAGGATTTTTCTAGAAATGAAATTAATTTTTAGAATTTTTTATACTTACACCAGTAACAAACACATATGACCACGACTCCTATCTCCAGGCAAATTAACACCAATTTCTTTAATTCTGTACACTCTCAAGAGGGGTTGCTTGTGTTTGAATAAAGATTTGTTTTTTTCAATAGCTTGCTGGCTTGGAAGTAGGATTGTGTCATATTCTGGAGCCATTTTCAACTCTACCATAATGCTTGTTGATTTCTGTAATATTTGTTTACTAAGCATTTCACCAGTGATGTATAGCAGGTTTTTCTTGAATTGTGTCCAAAATATCAGATGAAACTAAGTTTTTCCATGAATATTTGACATAAATTGTTTGATGCTGCAGTGTATTATATAGAAAAATAAGTTTTGAAGCATTGAATATCCTTTCAATTGATAAAAGAGCTTAGAGATGCTAAAGGAACTATTAAGATATCCATCCTATTTGAATTTGTCACAACTTTTTTGATTTCTCAGAATTTGTCTTGATCACTGTTGTTGAGATTTTTTCAGTTTCTTGCAAACTTACATGAATCTGTCATTTGGAAAATCTTGCATATAAAAGAATTCATGTGCAGAGAATGACTTTCTCAAATTTACACTGCAATTTTGTTAATCAATACTGTGGGCCTCCTCTTTTGGCCCCACTACCACCAGCAGGGATCTCCTCTACACAGCTAGTTTTCTCGTCACTGATGAGTTTGTGTTCAAAAATATCCCTCATGGAAAGCCAGCCCTCTTATGTGATATATGACCAGAATTTTAGCCCAGAAACATCAAATATACCCCATACAAGCAATTCATAATTAATTATTTATCAAACTTAATGACAGAAAATATATTTTATATATATATATATTTGGACAGGTCTTAGTGTGTGTCCATTGTCTGGATTTACACGGCGTCTCCTGCTTCAAGTGCTCTTGGAAGATGAGAAGGTGCTGGTGGCATTTAGAGCTGATCCTTCACAGCATTGGACTCAAGTCTTTAACTCTGCAAACTCTGTGCAGCACCCACGGTTTGGAGCTGGTCGCCAATTCAGGACAGTGCATGTCAACATGCACACCACATTTTCTGAGCTGGTCAACGAAGTTTCAGGTAGTAGCAGACTATATTAAATAGTAACAAAACCTTTCATAGTTTAAATATTCATTGGAGTTTTTCTTTGTACTTCATTTATAGGTCAGCAATGGATTATTAATAATTAGCCACACAATATTTTTAATGTATGGTTCATCATTACGCTTTCTCATTACACTGTATTTTAGCCACATACGACTTCCTAGATTACATTATGGTAATTAGTAATAGATATAAATATTTAACAAACTGCCACTAGTACATAACAATCTGGATTTTCTTAGCGACTCCATTTTATTATAATCAACAGGATGGAGTGGGTTTCATAGCATTTACTCCCCAAGGAAAGGGGCTGAGAGGGCTAATGTTGTACATATATGTACATTAGTTGTACATTCCTGGTTAAGTTTTTGCATTTTGCTATGGTTTTGTGCACACTGTATGAATATTGTTCTACCTGGAATCATGAAACTTGTGTAGTAAATGCACCTTCATGGGTAGTACTACAGCCTCATCACAAAAGGAGGCCACTTTGACTAAACACTTCAGCGACTTTGGTTAAATATGTTTAAGTAGTTTAATTGTTAAATATGGGAGTTTAAGTTTCTTTTTATCAAGCTATTTTATACTAGAATCATCATGCCAGATGATTGTGTGTGTCTATTAGTACCACATCCTTACCACAAAAGAAGGCCACTGTTACCTACAGTTAACATGTTCCTGACAAGTTTTTGCAATTAGCTCTAAGACCAGATAGTGTTTTGCACACTGTATAAATACTGTTATACCAAGATTAATGTAGCATGGTGCGGGATGTATCTTGACAAGTAACAAAAATGGCCACTAACCTATATTTCAAGTTTCCATGGTTTAAATTTTGTGATTTCACTTTATTTTTTAAATTCTGTTATGGTTGAATGGTCAAACTCAATTATTCTTTGCACCTCTGCTTGTACTGCACCTTTACAATAAGAGATCACTAAATTATATTTCACATTTACTGACTTGGGCATAAATTTTGCATTTAGTTCATGACGGTATGGGGTTTTGGCATCCTATCAAGAATTGTATACTTGGGAATGTATTTTGAAGAACACTACTTCTTCATTTTAATATCAGGTCATAAATAGCCCTTAATTAACTTGGATTAAATTTTGTCTTTGGTGTTCATTTCTCTGTAATGCTAGAATCATGATGTTGGTATGTATCACTGTTACTAGCACACCACTACATCCTTCTACTGTTTCTACATCCTTTTTACAAAAAGAGGTTTCTGACATATTGCAAAGTTCAGTAACTTTGTTCAGAATTCTGTGTTAAAAATTCATTTATTGCATTCCGTTAAAGAAACTTATTAACTAGATGCATCTCTGTTACTATTACTCCCTAAAATCAAAGGTTACAGGGACATAAATTGTATACTTTTCTAATATGTGTTAAGTATTTGTGCTTATAATCACATAGCTTCATCCATGCTAGACCTATGTACATCCTGGCCTACTTAAATTAAAATGCTCTTTCTGACCACTTTATTGGAAACTGGAATAAACTTACTTATCATATTACTTTAATTGTATACTTGGATAGGTTGGATGGAACTTAATTGTTGTGTTGGACAAGAAAGATATTTTTGGATCACTGATAAATCTAGTTTTGAAAACAGCCTTCAAAGCTAAGTAGATTAAACTTTGAAGAGGAAAATCCCATATTAAATTATCTTGGTAAACTATTGTATATTTCCAAAATGGCAGCAAAGAAAACAATAATGTACAGGTATTTTGAAAATGATTCATTTTTGTTTTGTTTGAAACCATAAGGCTCATTCAGGATCTCTTTTACATTAGAATTTTAAAACAGATGATATTGTTTATGCATTCTTGCTTTTATTGCTACTAATATATAAATCCTTTTCATTTATATGTGCAGTCAAACCTGCCATAATGTTCACCTCCATTAAGCATCCCCTGTCTTAAATATCCACTTTTTCAAGAACCCTCAAGTAATTATGCCAATAAATGTATATTAGGCAACCACCTGTCTTCAGAGGTCACTTTTCTCAGTTCATATAGGTGTCTGTTTAAGACAGGTTTGACTATATGTAAATGATACATCAGGTTGCAGAACTAAATGTATTCATCTATTCACACTATAGATATGGCATACCTTCGTGTACTAAATGTATTCCTCTCTTCGTACACTGGATATGGCATACCTTCATGAACTAAATGTATTCCTCTCTTCATACACTGTATATGACATACCTTCATAAACAAAATGTATTCTTCTCTTCATACACTAGATATGGCATACTTTCATGAACTAAATGTATTTGCCTCTCTTCATACTCTAGATATGGCATACCTTCATGAACTAAATGTATTCCTCTCTTCATACACTATATATGACATACCTTCATAAACTAAATGTATTCTTCTCTTGATACACTAGATATGGCATACCTTCATGAACTAAATGTATTCCTCTCTTCATACACTATGTATGACATACCTTCATAAACTAAATGTATTCTTCTTTTCATACACTAGATATGGCATACCTTCATGAACTAAATGTATTCCTCTCCATTCACTATATATGACATACCTTCATAAACTAAATGTGTTCTTCTCTTCATACACTAGAGGGGCCCCGAGTGGCCGAGTGGTCTAAAGCACTCTCCGTCACAGATCACTGCCATCTCACCTCTGTCTACGTGGGTTCGAGTCTCGGGCTCGGTCAATGTGGATATGTGAGAAAGCTTGCCGGTAGCTTCTCATGGGTTGGTGGTTCTTTCCGGGGTTTTCCCGGGTTCTTCCTCCACCATTAATACTGGCCACCTTGTATAGTGTATCTTGTGCTGAAAAATGGCGTTAAACCCCATTACAACAACAACAACAAAATCATACACTAGATATGGCATATAGATATGGCATACCTTCATAAACTAAATGTGTTCCTCTCTTCATACACTACACTGCTCCGGTGGCCTAGGGGGTAGAGCATCCGCCTCAGATGCAGGAGGTCGTGGGTTCAATCCCCGGCCAAGTCATACCAAAGACTTACAAAAATAGTACTAACAGCTATTTCGCTTGGCACTCAGCTTTAAGAGATTAGTGTTAGGACTAGTTGGCCTGGTGTCAGGATAATGTGACTGGGTGGGACATCGTGCTGTATGTATGTGGCATGATGCCCCAGTGCTAGACATCACTATAAACTGCTACACTGCAGACATCATAGCGAAATGACTGAAAAATTGATAAAGCTACGTTAAAATCCAAATCACACATACACACACTCTTCATACACTGGATATGGCATACCTTCATGAACTAAATATATTCCTCTCTTCATACTCTAGATAATGGCATACCTGCATAAAGTAAAAGTATTCCTCTCTTCATACTCTAGATACGGCATACCTTCATGAACTAAATGTATTCCTCTCTTCATGCTCTAAATATGGCATACCTTCATGAACTAAATGTATTCATCTTTTCATACACTAGATATGGCATACCTTCATGAACTTAAATCTATTCCTCTCTTCATACTCAAGATATGGCATACCTTCATGAACTAAATGTATTCCTCTCTTCATACTCTAGATATGGCATACCTTCATAAACTAAATGTATTTCTCTCTTCATACACTAGATATGGCATACCTTCATAAATTAAATATATTCCTCTCTTCATACTCTAGATATGGCATACCTTCATATACTAAATGTATTTCTCTCTTCATACTCTAGATATGGCATACCTTAAAGCAGCCCAGCTGCTTGAAAAGAAGCCAGATGAGACTAAGAAAGACTCAAGCCAAGTGGGTCTGGAATTGGTGGAATATATATCCAGTGTGAATTCAGGTAATACATTTGTATTTATAATGGATTCCTTGTTGTTGAACCTTCATATGGGAAGACAGAGATAGGTTTCAAGTTTCAAGCCATAATATTAATATCAGCATTATTGTTATCAACACTGAGGTACTATGTTAAAGTTTCATAGTGTAGATTCCACAACTTAACATTAGTTTGTTGTGGTCTTTTTTTCCTCCCTCGAATATGTTCCCCAATCACATTAACATTACGTATATAAGACCTACTACCTCCCGAATCTAGCCCTTCCAAAGACAAAAATTCATCTTTCAGTCTATAAAGTATAGAGAAAGGTAACTTTTGCCCATTACCACGTCTTTGCCACCTATGGATGGTACTAGTTTAAAGCCTTAGCTGTGAACTGAACATGTGAGATTACTTTGCATCCTAAAAACCATTTGGATTTTTTGTTGTATGCTTCCATTTATCAAGGACTACATTATTTTCAGCCTTAATACATGTTATTCTACAGGTGGTATACTTTAATTTTTAAATTTCATTCATATTTATGTGAAGTTTCTTTACCTACATGGACTTATTCTCGGCATGGGAAAATCAGTCTCAGAGTACTGATCTATTGAGTATCCATCCTGATAAGGAGTGTTTGCACAGTTTTGTGGGGGATGCCCTTGGTCTCCCTCCTCCAACAAAGAAATGTCAAACATTACATGCAGCTACTGTCCCTTCTGGAGAATTGGAGGCAGTGTGACTTCTCCTCCTCCACCTAAGTTGTCACTGGAATTACAAGTGTGTCATTTGGTGCAACAGGTGACAACAGAATTGGTTTGTTCTAGCCAATTTTCTCCTGTCTTTCCATCTTATTCTGTCCTAGCCAAGAATTTCATCTCTATGGGAGAAGAATTTCTACCCAGTTCTAGACAGCCTAGTGGGCATAAGTACCTGCACATGCCTGAGCGCAGTCCTAGGGCCAGTAAGTCATGACCATGAAGACCCACACACTGTGTGGGGGTGAACCTGAGGATAGCTTACACTTAGATCCCACCATGGAGGGGACTGAGAGCAGCTTTAAAGCAGCTGTAGAGGAAATTTTCTGGTGTTGTCTAATAACCACTACCCCTCTCTTCTACACCGGCATACAAGGTCAAGACCTCAGTTGATATTGATGAAGACATCAGCCCTTCCTTTTGTCTTCTCCCACAATCAGTAAAAATCAAGGAAATTGCAAAGAAACTTTCTTCCAAAATCAATGGTCCAGGCAATTACAAAGCCTTTTTATCTGAGTCAAATACCAGGGTCCATTATATCTTGCTGGTATAGAACTCATTCTTGCTGGTATAGAACTCATTCTGATGCCTTTTCTACAGATCTTCCAGTATTAGACAAAAACTACGCCATGGTCAATATTACTTCGCCTACTTATTATAAGATAAATAAAGGAGTTATGCATGCCACTTTGAAGCTCATTCACAAGAATGTGGATACCTCTTCTTTATTTGATTTGGCATTGCTGGTGATTTTTTTGACTGGTAGATAAGGCTGGCAATGACCATACCAGGAACCTAGGTCGAGAATATCCAAGGTGATTAACTGGGTTGCCCACCATGCAGTGGCAAATGCTTTGGCTGTTCTACTAACTTGGATCTATGTGTCAGGACGTATGCTTATGCTTTACCTCGCTCAAGCCTCTTCACGCTTTGATACCTTGAACCACTCCCTTCAGATCACCTCTACTGTTTAGTGTCATGATAGAGGAAGTTCAGAGACAGGCATTCTAAGAACTGCCCCTCAGCCTCTCAACACAACACTCACATTATAAATCATCTGCCAATCTTTCTCAAAGATCGGATGCCAGGAGACAAGGGGATATAGGATCATTCACATCTGAAGCCCAGAAAAAGTCACTGTCCCAACCCTATCAACAGAGACAATCTGCTTATCAGTCTCGAAGGCAAACATCTTGTGGGCGTAGAAAACCAATTTTCTCTATCCCTAAGCCTCCACTCTTTCGCCATTGACTTGTGTGCCCATCCACCCTCAGACAACTACCTAGTAGGCACCAGACTCATATTTCAAACAACATTGGATTGATCTCTTCCCAAAACATGAATAGGCGATTCAAAGGACTTTGGGTCTCGTTTTGCAATCCCTCTTCCCTTTCTTCCTCTCCATTCCTGATGGAAGTACTATCTTACTTGGTAAAGGATTTGCTTTTACAATAAGAGATCAGGGCACTCATTGAGAAGCATGTGACGAGATTATTCAGAATCAAGTCTCCAGGGTTTCAGTCCACGCTTATTAGGGTCAGGAAGACCAATGGTAAACTCTGATTTGGCTGAATTCAAACATGTTTAAACATTTAGCCATGACCTTGCTGAAGCTTCTTCCATACAAAAACTGTTTACTGATAGTGTTTGCTTCAGCATGCAGAGTCAGTGAATTATGTATTTTCTCGGTGGACCCCACCTACCTTCAGTTTCAATCAGACGGCTTGGCGGTCCTTGTGATGCAACCTGGTTTCATCACAAAGAACAGGTTGCTGCCCTTGAGCAATTAGAAAGTTATCATACATGTTCTTTCCTGTATTGACATATCCCAAGAGGCTTTCAAACAGGATATGGTACATGCACTCACTGACTTCATCAAAAGCATGCTGATCCAATTCATGGGTCTTGAAGGCACCTCTTTGTCCCAGTTAAACCTTGGAGAGAGGTCATAAACCCCTAATGCCCTCTCAACATGGCTGAAGTTGGAAATACGTATGGTGTACTTAGAGTTGTCACCAGAACAGAGTTGTCTCATAAAGATCTCTGCTCACAGAATAAGAATGATCTATACAAGCCTTGCCATTGATCATAATGTTTCTGTCAAAGATATTGCTCAGGCAGTCAGTTGACATGCACAGTCAACTTGAGTTTTTATCTTCGAGATTTGGCTCAACAGTGACTCACTCTGGATCTCATAGGCCCAGTTTCAGTTGCAAAAGTGGCTGCCAAACCCAGTTGACATCAGCATGACCTCCAGATGAACACCCAGTGCAGCTTTCACTGGATTCGCCAAAAAAACATTTTGTGGTAAGAAGAACTCATTATTTCTTCATTGCTAATGTAATCCACATCGCCTCTGGTTGTGCTGCTCACAATTAGGAGGGTAGGTTGACCTTCATAGGGAGAATCCAATATTCTCCTCTCAGGTTACTTTTGGTATAAGTTGGATGCTCAAGATACCCTCCACTTATTTCCTATTCTCTCAATGTTAATATGATTGTGAAACATATTTGATGGCGAAAGCAAATTTTTAAAGTTTATTATGAGTCTCCATGAATACTTACCAGATCACATTACCTTAATTCCCTACCAACCTCCCTGTAATGTGACCATCCTTTTACACGATGTTCCACTCAACTTTGAACTAGCGCCACCTGTAGGTGGCAAAGGGGAGGTAATGGGCCAGAGTTGTTGTCCTTTGTCTATATTTTATAGAAATACAAAGTTTTGTCTTTGAGAAGGCACATTACCTTAATTCCCTACCAACCTCCCTGTAATGTGACCATCCTTTTACATGATGTTCCACTCAACTTTGAACTAGCGCCACCTGTACGTGGCAAAGGGGAGGTAATGGGCCAGAGTTGTTGTCCTTTGTCTATATTTTATAGAAATACAAATTTTTGTCTTTGAGAAGGCTGGATTTGGGAGGTTGTAGGGCTTATATTCCTAACATTAGTGTGATCAAGTAAGAAATATAATTGACAACAAAATTTGCTTTCTCAAACATCGTAAAATTCATGTGCCTTATCCATGGATAGAGACAGAAGCCTATTGATTTCATTACTAGTAGATCCATGATCATGGTCACTGGATCTGAGAATGTGATTTTCCTTACTGCATGATAAGTCAAGTTTCTTTAACTAATTTTTATCAGGTTTCATTGGTAGACTATACATGGGCAGGACAAGCTCCTTGTGCATTCAGAGGCCTTGAGGTGAAAGGTTCAGTTTGCTGGAGGTGACATTGTACTTTTTGGGGTTTTCTGCTTGATAAGTTGAGTTTTCCGATTCAGTTATCTTAAATTTGTTAAGTAGCCTATATTTGGGCAGTGGCATATTCCTATTGGTTCTCCAGCCCAGAGGTCAAAGATCAAGGACACAGGCACAAGATTTTTGGGTTCTACATCATGTGCCTGCTTTCCACCAATTTCTTGTACCCATTTGATATAAACTTGATAGTTGTATTACACTGAGCAAGGGCAGCTCCCTATTGAGTCTGTGATCAGACGTCTAGGTCACTGGATCTGAAATTGGAAAATGTTAATTTTAAATTCGTAACAGCTACAGTTTGTTGGGTGATTCTCGGTTCTTCTGATGGCTAATTTTAGCTCTAATGGTCATGGACTAAACGAACTTATGAATAGCCTGTTGTCTGTTGTCGTCACATGCATTGCCACAAATTTGTTTTTGCTATTCCTTCATAACTATGTAAAGGTTTGCCATGAAACTTTGCATGCACTTTCATCCCAAGGCCTAGTTGGACCTAAATGAAAATTGTGTCACTCATATATACACTATGACCACCACCGTGACCATTTGTAAAATATTGTTGTGACTACAGAATGGAAAGTCATATGATGCATGTTCATTAGAAAACTTCTAGGTCCAGGAAAGTTATCACACTTCACCTCTTTACAAAATTTCAATTTAGTTTTGTTTAAAACTTGTTTTTAACTTTAAATTCTTCATTAGTTTGCATTTCTTTAAGCTTTTTAAATTTCAGAAATATTAGATATAAATATTTTTATGGAATAATTGTATTGAAAATACAAGTAATGGACTTTATTTTACTTAATTCTTTCAATATATTTTAAACATGTTTTTCTTGTATGTAATGTAATAAAACACACAATATACTTGAATGGCTACCTGTTTGCCACAGTTGGACTAAATTTCTTTATTAGATGTATTTGTCAAAGTCATGAAGAGCTTATAGGATAGTCTGTTGTCTGATCTGTTTCTAAGGGCAGATTTGTTACCACTGCTTCTTCCAAACTAATTGAAAGAGTGCCGTGAAACTTTACACATACAGTAGTCCTAATGTCTTGTTGGTACTAAATGAAAATGGTGTCACCTTTTCATCCAATTTGGCTGACACATTGTCCATCTTAAAAATCTTTTATTGCTACTCCTCCTGATTGGAAAGTTGTTTCAACATGACATTTTCTCCAGAAGACTGGTATCTATTTGGTCCTGAATAAATGAAACTGGTGCCAATCTTGCAAAATCTTGTCACTGCACCTCTTACATGAATGATGGCATGAACAAAGGTTTACACACAGACACTTTCAATATTTCATTGGTCCTGAATAAAAATGGTGCAGACCTGAACAACAGTATATTCACAGTTTTTTGAAGGAGTTTTAAATCTAATTGACCTTTAAGCCAAATCAGAGGTCATACACTGCAGTTTTTTTTATTTCAATGAGCTTATAAAGAGAGTGACTTGTACATGTACAAGTGAATTTTGGCCAAACTTTGTATTTATTTTATTTTCAGTGAATAAATTGACAGTCAGTACTCTGATATTGACTTTAAGGTCCAAGGTCTTGACTCGGGTTGTTTGCTGTTTTGGCTTGTTAACATGGTAACACAAACAACTATGAATGAATTTTAATCAAATCCAGTTTTCGCATGTATCTGATGAATACCTTGAATGAAGCATCTAAATTATTGTTTTTCTTCAGAAAATAATTATACATTTAACCAAACTCAACACATGAGTATGTCTTGACATTGTCTGAGACTTGTAGAATGGTTTTCTATCCATGATATCAGGTTCAGGGTCAGAGGCCATAACCGAGAATTTTGTCCAGCACTCACAGGTATCTTGTGAATATGCTTACTCTGACATGTAGGAAAATATTTTTGTTATAAATGTTGGAGTTTCAATAAAATCGGTTTGCACATATTTTTTTTTGGCCAATAGAGCATCAATACCTATGGAGGACTCAGTTTTGTATAGTTTCATACTTCAATCAATATATCGTGTAAAATGTTAAACCTCAGTGTCACTTTAACAGGCATTTTTATTGGACGTGAGGAAATTAGAGAACCCAGGAAAACAGTGATGCCTATTTCATTAGTGGACTAACTGATTAATTCTTAAAGTTTTGTTTTGTTATTAATAGGTCAAAATTTTATTAAATATTCTTCCCATGTATTAAACCATTTATTTTCAGGTGTAAGTGACGTGCACAGACAAATAATTTCCATTGATTTGTTGATTTTATATCTCAAATACAATTAAAAACTAACGAAAGTTTACTCTTATGTTCCAGAGTCATTTTCTGCTCATAATACTGAGAAGCAGGAGAAATTACAAAGTTCAGCTGGAAGTAAAAGTTCCCTTCCTCCTCGTCCCCCAACTAGACGGGGGCGCAGCACAACAGATACATTTACCAAGCAATTTCAGTACCAACCAGTATTATCAGTGTATCATCCATTCTTTAAGCGTGAGTAACTGCCTAATTTAGTGTCACGGTTTGGTTGAACTTTGGTACTAATATCATTCAGACCAATTAAATAATCCATGCATTCATAGCTGTACCTTTCTGTTATTTGTTCATTCTTTCTTACTTTGTCTCTCCTTATGCATCCTAATCAAATCATGGACAATATAAAGAGTATGCTTTGGAATCAAATGTTTTGATGACTACTATATAAAAAGGATTTGAATTTCCATTTAATGACTTAAATTGAACTAACAAATGTCTTATGAAGATAATTTTGTGTTCCTTTCTCATCTGTTCCCACCCCCACCCCCACCCCCACACCTTGATTAGATATGTCTATGAATGTTGGTGTCTTGTAAGCTATAAAATCTTTTCAAACCCTGCATCACACATTCAACCCAACAAAAATGTGCTGCTGTCTCCACTTATTGTATGCATGAGTCGTACTAGGATACCAAACTTTGATTTCAAGTTTGATTGGCAGGTAGAATGATGAAACTTCTCAAATATCCAGTTCTACCTAAAAAAATGAAATCTCAAGACAAGAATATATATATATATATATATATATATATATATATATATATATATATATATATATATATATATATATATATATATATATATATTGGTACTTACCTGTTCATGGATTAAACTGCAAACACAGATCAACGATCTGGATCTGTACAGATTGTTAGAACTAATCACAAGAATAAACAACATAGAATATTGTTTGTGCATAATGCAAAAGACAGATCAGGGTCTATGTTGTTGGCTGTTGGATTTTATTGCATGTAAATATGGATGTTTTCTTTAAGAAGAGAATATATTGACTGATTTTGTGAGTCCTTAGACACAAGATAAAATCAATACCATACATACCATATACGCTAGCTTTTAAGTTGGATTGGATTGTATGAATATAATGGTTTTTATCTCTGTTAAGAAAAATATTTCATATGAGTGAGGGACCTTACAATCGGAGTAATTGAAGAAGGCAAGGCTATTTCCTCTTAAATGTATCTTCCTTGCTCTCTCAGATGGATGTGTTCTGGCTCTGCCAGAAGAATGTACTTACTTGAAATATCTGTCAGTCAGCTTGCAGTAACTTGATTATCTTCCATTTCTAAACTTGTCTCATTGTTGAAAAAAGAATATTCAGCAATTGTGGATATTTTATTCTTAAACAAGACTTTAAAAAATGATCATCCCCTTACAACATATAAGCTGACTTTTTGTTTGCAGAAGGAGTGGTTTCTCAGAACAGGTTTTACTGTATAACACAATCTTCCCCAAAATTTCTTTTCAGTTATTGTTTATTAATATTAAAGGTCATTGTAATATAAAGTAACAGTAAAAGACATGTTGTCTGTATATATTATGCATCATCATCCAATGATAAGGACATATTTTCTGTAGACATTATGCATTATCATCCAGAGATATAGATATGCTTTTTGTATACATGTTTTCTGTATGCATTGGTAATGATAATCCAAAGGAGGTGTTTTCTGTTGACATTATGCATGATAATCCAAGGATGCAGAAACATTTTCTGTATACATTATGCATTCTTGTCCAATGATACAGCAAGTCTTTAACCATGTTTAGCTACTTTTCCAAATTTTCAGGAAACTCTCATAAGGAAAGCACTGGTGTAAATCTTGACTGAGCTGTCAGTCTCATTATTGAAAAAATCTTTTACATCATTGTTAAATGAATCTGGAGAGGTTTAGGATACAGCTCGATCTATGTGCAGAGACACAATCTGAGATTCCAGTGAATATCTACAGTAACACATAGAAAATAACCTCCAGTTCTATAGCCAGCAATTCAGAATTTAAGCCAGAATGGTTGTAACAATTCTAAGACTGATTCATACACCCATCTATCTTGGGTTTTAAATTTTAGAATGAGAATATTAGAGTTTGTAACCTATGACAAAATCTGACACTATTAACACCATTCTGATGCCAGTCATGGCCCTAAAGGTCACGTGCTGTGAGTATGGTAGCCAACATGCTGTTTATTAAAAAAACATAATGCAGTTTGTGGCATTTAATGAGAAAATAAAAACATCCACTTCTGTCTCAAATTTGCTTTTTCATAAAGCGCCACAAAAACTACATGCACATTTACCTGTAGGTGATTTAATTTCATGCTTAAACCTATGTGAATGCTAGTGACATTGTAGCATTTTATGTATAAAGTTTAAAAAGTATATTGAACATAAATATGCTGACATGAGAATTGTGAAATAATGCAAGTTTCTTATTATTCATAGATCTTATTGAAATATTGCATTCAGTGCACCTCAAAATAATTATACATTGCTTTGCACTATAGTTACAGTTACTGACATACCTAAGTTTGGTTTATAGTCTGCAGCACATGATGCTACATGCATGACCTGTAGAATTTAGGAAACTGGTAGCCAGACTTGGCTTTTTTAAATGTTGTTGTTTAAAACAAACCCATTTAAACAGGCCTGGCTTCAAACTATTAAATAAATGTCTGTGGTTGTTATCACTATTTTTATGATACAATTATTCATAGCAAAGTCAAAATGCATATTTTGCCAAGAATCACAATTGATGGTCATTTAATATAATAAAATTGATCTCTGCATAACAAGGTCATAATTGACAGGTAGTTACTCATGAAGATCAGTAAAGACAGGTTTTACTCTAATGCCATCAGCCTATTTACTCTGGCATTTATTTTATATTTCTAGTTAATTATTTAATATGACAGGAATTTTATACTCGGGTACATCAATTTACAATTACATGTATTATATATGTCTAATTACCTACAGCATGTATATCTCCATCTAATTATTTACTATAATATATATTGTATTTCTGCACTTACATATAATTATTTTCTATGACGTGTATGTTATATCTACACCTTCATCTAATTATTTACTATGACGTGTATTTTATATCTACACTTCTAATTAATTACTATGACATGTATTTATATCTACACTTACATCAAATTGTTTACTATGACATGTATGTTTTATCTAAATCTGATTATTTAATTGTACATGTATCTTCTCACTTTTGCCAACTTGCTTTTGTGATTATATTGCAAATTTTTAACTAACATAGTTTATACTTGGGTGTTATTTTGTTTTCATGCCTGCTTTCCCCTTTCTCTGTCTGAATTTTCTTCGATACATTTGATTAATGTGTTTATTACACAAACTAGTTTAACTAGTTTACCAAAATGAGTGAGAGCTGCAGAATGTGGAATGCCTAGCAAATCATAGGAGAGGATTGACACCTGTCTCACTTGTTCCTTAAATAGCTTTACCACATTTCTGAAAATTATTCAGTTGTTTGGTCAGAACAGTCTCTTTGTAGCACCATATTTAATGAAAATATCAGTTAATAGAACTTCTTAAAGCTAGCTATGTGTTAAGTAACATTGACACATATTCCACACAATAATATATCAGTCTTGCTTGTATCATAATGTGGAATACTTGTCTCCATATCTACTTATCTGATTACCAGGATCAGAGTTTGAGTACATGATTGGGTATTGTCATCATTTATATCAAATTAATTGGTTCACATACAGTTCTCGATCATTGTAACATGGTAATTGGGGTTCCATAATTGCTGACTATGTTATGGAAAGAAACTGCATTATAGTGAGAACTGTGTATTTATTAAATTTATTAGACTAATTAAGATAAAATAGTTTCATTTTGGTCATGGGGTCCATGGTGATACCATGTTTTATTAGAATAAGAGTATGACAAGTGAGAGCTGTATCTCTTTATACCGTTTTATTTTGTTTTGTTTTCAGACAAGCGACTTCCCCCAGGTTTTAGTGTGTCTCAGCTGCTTCAGGTTCTTCAACAACAGGAAGAGTGTCAGGGTCAAAAGTCACTGGAATTTACATTGAGGCTACACATGAGGTCAAAGGACAAAGTTTCCAGTTCTACAGGTCAGTCTGCATGTCATGAAATAAATAGAACCTTTTTGAAGAGATGCAGGATCCATATAAAATCATGTTAGAGATACAAGGGCAAAATAGACTTAAGCAGGTATCAAATTTAAAGCTTGATCATTTTTAAACAACTTGAAGTTGTAAGCATTATAAGTTGCAAAGATGCTGATGGATTGGGTGAATGCAAAAATGTGTACAACTCATGCACTTGGATAGCAGTGATGCATGAAAACTCACAAAATTTATTTTAAGTTGCACAAATAAATATGTACTCTGTGCAGTATAAAATGTTTATTTAACTGTTAACCCTTAAAATGTTTGTTACAACATAAGTCATGTTGGTGGTATTAGTATCATAAGGCTTGTCACAACACCTGTGTCTTTTCAGGTAGGCAATTGTATACACATTTGGGTTCTTCACCTTGACATGAATGGTTGAATGGTTGTTAAACTAAATTTGATTAGCACCATGGGCCATGGAACAGGCATTTTGTGGTAGTCTGAACCTTGCATAAATTACAAATGCATGTAAAATATATGCTACTTACGACACCAAAATAGTTCATTCCTAAGGTTTATCTTCAGACAATTTTGTTATTGGCTGATGAGAGCGATTATGACATTGATTTTTAAAGTTATGAACCATAACAGATGGAAAAGTGTTAATATGGATACTAATGAATGATTTTAAACTCAGAAAATTATGTTGAATATGACTGTACACATATTGGATGGACAAAAACAGATATAATGCAGGTCATCCCCTCTTTCAGTGATATTTCAAAATTAAATGTGGAGAAGACCGAATACAACCTGAATGGAATTCAGGTATTTTAAAAGTAGATTGCCTTTTTTTCTCAAACAATTAATCACTGCAGGATATTATTGTAGAAAACTATATATTAGGTTTAAGATATATTGAATAAATGAAATTAAAAGTTAAGATATTTATTTGATCAATAATCTCTATCTTAAAAAGGACACCATTGCATTGATGGACTTGAAATCCTAATGCAGCATTATGGAACAGATAAGAAATCTAGCATAATAATCAGCAAAGCACTGAATTAAGAAAGGGAAACTCTAGCAGAGCTTATGTTAGTGAAAAATCTTACTTTTGGAGCAGAAGTATCTGAAAGACAATACCTACGAACTGTGGAAACTTGTACATAACCATCAAGAACAGTTTCCCAACTTATTCAGGCTGCCTAAGCTGCTTATGTATATGCCCCTTCAGACAGCAGACTGTGAAAGGGAGATCTCAGCACAGAACAATCAGCACAGAACAATATTCATACACAGATAAGGCACGTATATGGCTCAGAAACAGTCAACAAATTATTGCTTATACAACTAGAGGTGATGTTAAAAAATATAGAGCTCTAACAGAGTGGAGTAGAAATAGAGAAGTGTAAGGTAAATATTTAACTATGGCTGTTTCCTCCTCCCCGTCTGTTTGTTTCTGAGCACACACACACACACACACACACACCACTTTTTAAAAATTTAAATTCCTAGCAGTATCTCTGAAGCTGAAAGCAGTAAAAGTTACAAGAAAAGAAAACTCTCTGAGGAAAAGCTCTTTCTGTCTATACTTTTTGCAGTTCAAAATGAGTTTCATAGCACCTGTCATTAATTAATGTTAGCATTAAGATATTCCTCAAATTTTGGAATCATCATTGTTCTGTTAGTTCCTGGTTACTTTGTCACATGGATATCATACATCACAAATTTCTTAACTTTGACAGATTCCTGAATATGGGGAAAATAAAACAATGCTTACTCTGGAGAATTCAAATTAAACCATATAAGCTTTGTAGAGAAACATAACACCTGCACAGTACAGTGTGAATTTCATTTCTTTTTCCAAAGTGCAATTTTCACTCACTGATGTTATGTCACCCCTTACAGATGGGTTTGATTTGCAAATTACACCCAAAGTTTCAAAGTGAAAAAAGCTTTTTGTAGCCCTAAAGAAGGTGGGGTGTTGGGGATATTGGTTGTGGTGGAGGTTGACTGAAAGTCATCAGATAATTAAGTATTTGGTAAAATTGAAAAAGCTTTAAATGACTTGTTCACAAAAACTGCTGAACAGAATTTAATGAAATGTGACACTATCCTGGCATTAAGACTTTCTGATTTTCTACCAATGATGCCAGTCCACCATCAGTTATGGACAGCTTTCCTAAAACAAGAGAAGTTTGAAGATGCTTTCTCTACCAAAACTCTTGAATATAATTTGACCAAGCTTGATGGAAAGTACTGTAATATGAAAATTTTCAAGACTATACAAATGCTAATCCACCATAAATATGGCCACCATTACAAAAAACAGAAAAACCTTTAAACAGCTTCTTTACAAAAAATTGCATTGCTTTCAAGACCTGGATGAGCAAATTTGAAGAAAAAAACATCTTAGCATACAAGGCAATGAAGCTGATCTGGCATCAAATATCACCACCTTTGCTAAACAAAAAAAGGAAAACATTTAAACAACTTATGCAAAAATGCTGAATAAAATTTGACCAGAAATGACAGAATGCACCGTCAGATTTGTACAACCTACCATCCAATATGGCCACCATTACTAAAAAAGAAAAACTTTACAAGACTTTTTAGAATGTGCTTAGCAGAAACTGTTCATATTCACAGAAAGTATTTTGGAATTAACATACCTGAGAGATCAGGACATAATCCAGAAAACACTATTTTTAACTCTCACCCACCCCTGACATGGTCATCTTTCTAAAAGCATGAATTCAGTAAAACTTACTTTAAAATTGTGAGATCTTTCTTGACACTGCCACATATACTTGTATCCTGTAGCAACCATGATTTGCAAAGCTTTACACTTAATACTATCACCCCAGGGAAATTTATACCTGCAATTGTCACATCCGTATGTCATATTGACACCATGTGAAGATCACAGGGCAAAGACAACCCTTTTTCTAGGCAATAATTCTGCGAAATATTGTGTTCCAAACAGCTTGATGCAACTCAGAATAGTTGCCATCTATGCTGGTTTTTTTTAGATAATCAGCTTGCCCTGAACCCATCTCTACTGCTATGGGTTGCTAGCTCTTCTTCTTAGCCAGCTATTGGTATTACACTTTCTACAAACTGTAAAGCAGCTATGGGAGGTGTACTTGCCTCACATCTCTTTCAAGAACAGCAGAAGCCCTAAACACCTGGTTCACAATTATATCCATGTCTTTTATTATTAAACAACAAGAGTTGCACAACTGACAACAGCTAAGTTTGTGTTTATTATTCTTTGGAGCACTGCTGTGGGAGAGCCCATTAGGCTGATTTTTCTTGGGTTAAGTACAGTGCAACCCTGCTATAATGTGCCCTGCTATAATGGGAATTTGGATATAACACTGTAATGACATGGCATCCCGAATTTTTTTATATTCATTCACTCATAAAAAAATATTTTTTGTTCAAAGTACATGAAATAGTGTATACAAAATTTATTATCATTATGGGAAGAGATCGTGTATGAATTCTAATTTAATATGATCAAGGCGTGGTTCCTGAAATTTTAAATACATGTATGTGTATTTTTCTTGTACGGGGAATGCATATTTTTTTAAGTACAAGAAATAGTGTGTAAAACGTTTATTACCATTTTGATGGTGTTGTGTGGTTTAACGCCATTTTTCAGCACACGATAGGCTATACATGGCGGCCAGTATTAATGGTGGAGGAAGAACCCGGAAAGAACCACCGACCCACGAGAAGCTACTGGCAAGCTTTCTCACATACCCACATTGGCCGAATCCGAGACTCGAACCCACGCAGACAGAGGTGAGATGGCAATGATCCGTAACGGAGAGCGCTTTAGACCACTCGGCCACTCGGGGCCCCAACCATTTTGAAGAAGAGTTCACGTATGAATTTTAATATATACGATCGTGGTGTAGCTTCTGAAATTTAACAATATTACCAGGTTGTTGAAGTGTTATGCCAAAATAAACATAGGAAATGTTACATATTACTGGTCCATGAGCAAAGCCAGTAAGTCGTCTTTGTGATTGTCTTCAATTAATTCTGTATACAATTGTTGCTCAAACAATAGCCAACATGTTTCTTCTTTAACTGCATACACAGCCAAGCAGCAGACAATGTGGTGGTTGATAAAAGATTCTCACAGTTTAATAAACATCAAAAAACAAAAACCGCCAACACGTTTGCTGGGCTTGGCAGTGTTATTAGATGCAATAATTTGACCAGTAAATAATGTCCGCTTTATTAGCTGGAAGTTGAAAGGGTATGAAATTGTATGTGCATTAAAATTTTTTTCTAAAAGTGTCTCGTGACCATTGCAGGGCTACTGCACTTAGTTTCTTGGGTTTTACATCTGTATGGTGTTTGCTTATGAATTTGTTATTAATTTCCTGTTGTTTATAAAAATATTTTACCGTTATTGAAAAGCAAGTTCACAAATGCAAGTTGTTCTCTGCACTGTGCCCAATGATTAGTATAGTAGTTTTCACACGTTTCTTTTGATATTCACAAGATCTGAAGTAAAGGTTATATGCATGTTGAAAGCATGTGTTGATTGTTAATTATATTTGCTGCATTCGTTCAAATGAATAGGCGTACAATTGTTAATTATTGGAAATTTGCAATTGATAAATGTACACGGAAACACATATGAGAAAATTTTAGCAGTATGAAATTTGTACAGACACCATTCATAAACCCTGGAACGTAATGAACCGTACACGTGCTTTGTCTTTCTTAACCTAATTTTGCTGTTAATTTTTCCCATGGAATTCAGACACATAATGATGTGTGACAAAATTATTGAATAGTTTAAATATGTATGCAATTTTTGCAATGGAATTACATATATTATGGATTAATTGCAAGCCCTGACGGTACAATATCAGATGTCAAGCAAATGGTGTTGATACTCTGTTCATGCTGTATATTAGACACTGAATTCAGACAATGATCTGGGGAAAAAATTATTGAATATTGTAAATCTGTGTGCAATTTTTCAATGGAATTACATGCATATAGATGATCTGCTTGCTACAACAGCACGATTGTAAATGGTGTTGATACCCTATTTGTGATAATTTTAGGCATGAATACATGCATATGTGCCAATGAGTTCTCTAAAAAAACTAAAATACTGTAAAACCCTGTATTAACACGATCCAATGTTTTGGACCCCAATTATTGCGTTATAGTGAGGATCCACTGTACATGAATTGGAACAATCCAATTGATTTGAAATTCATAAAGACTAGCTTTGTATTTAGTTGCTTTTCAATAAACAAATTGACACTCATTATCAGAAACTGATCTCAAGTTCAGTGGTCTTGACTTGGTTTTGATATGTAATGCCTGGTCACCATGATGACAGAACCAAGTATGAATGGATGTTTATCAAATTCAGCTTGTGGATTTATCTGAAGAATCTCTTGTATTTTTGCAAGTTTAGTAACTTCTTGGTTTTTTGTTAAAATATGTATGTATTTAACCAAACTTGACATGTGTGTATATATATCATTTTCTGTATAGTTCATTTTAATCACTTTTTCTTTTTTTATGGATACTAGTGATTTGTTTGCACAAGTTATGAATGAATTTTATAGATATCCACAACATTTTATATTCATATGTGTGACAGGTACAACCAAGATGTTTTACACCAAGGAGGAAGTTGTTTCTTACCTACAGTCTTTTGTCTTTGCGACTAGGTATTTTCCTGTTGGAAGAGACTGAGGATGAAGCAGATGATTTTTCAGATGAGGTCCTATTATCTTCACTACCCTTCCCCACAGCCCTGCAGGTGTTTGCAAGTATTGGAGGCCTGGCCTTGCTGGCAGAACATCTGCCACTCCTTTATCCTGAGATTTCCCGCCAGATTACAGCTTCTGACATGCACAGCAGTGAGGCAGCTGCTCAGGATATCTCTCAGGAATGGGTGCAGCTGGAACCCTACCCAGAAGAATTCTATGAGGTATAGCCATATATATATATATATATATATATATATATATATATATATATATATATATATATATATATATATATATATATATATATATATATATATATATATATATATATATTTATATAGACTCAAAACACAACCATATTTTTGGCAAGTTTTCAGACAGTAAAAAATAATTACTTTTGTGTTCTCAGAAGACATTTAATTCTTTAATTTGGTATTTCAAAACAAACTGTTACACAAATGTGCATCAAAGAGCTAACCAGTAGTTCCTACATCAGTGTACTACCATGAAGTAAAGCAGCCACATTTTTTCTCCCTTTACATGTCGGGTAATAAATGAAAACACTTTACTTGCCCATTTTTGTTCATTTGATATATGTCCCTCGACTTGAAAACCCAGTTATATGTATATTAGTGCCACGGTTTTAGTTGTAATTTCCAGGAGAAGAACCATATTATAGTAATCTCTCAATTCATCATTTAGTCCTCTGCTAAACAGAATTTATTTGAATCTGCCTTACACATTTACTCTAGCCTTGTTTAAATAAAACACTTTCACAAGTATAATTCTGAAGGTATTTATGACAGACAAATGCATACATTTTGGTATTGAGTGAAACTACCTACTTGACTGTTACTTTAAGCAACAAGAGTCAGTATGGATTCAAAGTACTCGTACATCAAAACAAAAACATTATCCTTGTGGTCATTATGTACCACTAATTATGCATAGTTATTGTTCTTCTGTTAAGTAACCTCTTTACTTTATAAAAAACTAAACAATAATCAATGGTAAACATTGTTTTTGAGTGATGAAAGAAATAAAATAGGGAATCATGGTTTCTAAGTAAAAATAGAGATAATACCATTTTCGTTATCTTTAATTAAAGCCATGACTATTGCACATCCATAAAGTGGACTCAAATGTAATGATGTCTACACTGACAAACATTTTATGAGCTGAATGAAGCTATTAAAAAAATGAAACAGTGATGGAAAATATTATGTGCCATTTTCACACATTCAACTGACTTTTTTTGCACAAACGTTTATAGTAATTAGCATCAATCTTGCAATTGGATATCCTAGAATAGACCTGTAAGACTTCGAATTGATGTGAACTGTAGATATACCAGTATGGCACTATTGGTGAGCCATATCAAAGACACAAAATTGGTACTAACAGCTGGCTCGCTTGGCGCTCAGCATTAAGAGTTTACTATTAGGACTGGTTGGCCTGGTGTCAGGATAATGTGACTGGGTGGGACATCATGCTACATGTCTGCAGCATGATGCCCCAGTGCTAGACATCATTGTAAACTGCCACACTGCAGACATCGTAGCGATATGACTAAAATTGTTAAAGCTACGTTTAAAAAAATCCAGATTACACACATACATTGAGGAAGTTTATTTGAAGTAATGAACTTGCTGAATTGGCACATGCATTTCTGATATTTGAAAATAGCTTACAACACAGAAATGCACATATAAAACCAGTGATTTGTAAAAATATTTATCCTGTTGGTGTTATATTTAATTGGTTTGGGGAATATATCTATGTTGCAGCTGTATGAACCCATGTCTCCAGCCCCTCAGTCAGGACGGGTCCCATCCCACCCACTGGGGACCATGCCTACCATACCACCCCATTCCTTGGTGGCATTTGGACTGTTTCTTCGACTGCCTGGGTATGCAGAGGTGCTACTGAAAGAGAGGAAGAAAGCTCAGTGTCTACTGCGACTGGTGTTAGGCGTCACAGACAATGGAAATGGAGGTTAGATTTGATCAGCAGATTCTTTCAGTATGCCTACATATGTTGGTATGATACCATCAGTCTGTACATCCTTCTGTTAACTTTTTCATTTCTGTACAGTAAATTTACATATTCTGCCTTTACCAGACTTCCTAGGAGCAAGGAAGAAGCCTAATACAATTGAAGTCAAGGTCACTGTTACTGAAAGAAGAAAAATGGTTTTCATATGACTTTGGTGCTACACTGTATACCTGGACCAAAGTTTCTGGAAAGCTTGCAGCAAAGGCGAGAAAGATGCTTATTGATTTGGGGGTAGAATGGTCAAGGTCATTCTGACTCAAAAGAAAAATTGGTTTTGCTCAGGAAACTTTTATTGTAGAGCAAGTTCTTTACTAAACATTTCTGCACTGGATGTTTAGTTGAAGACTGCATACCTGAATGAAAGGTCAGGGACATTTTGGTCAATAGGCTTCAGAGTCAGCCATGCCCTGCTAGTGCCTACATAGAGAACTACTTGCCATGCAGTCTGCATACATGTTCCATTCGTATCACTCTTGTTAATGCTTGCCTTGACAGATAGTGAGACTTGAGTATTGCTTTTTCAGCAGTGATAGCCTTGATGGTGTCATTTATTGAAATTCCTAATACACTAGGATGGTAAGTAGTTGCATGGTTCACATAGTGTTTTTGCAGAACACTTGATTATTTTGGTTTCATATTCAAAGTGAACACATCTGGTTCATATCATGAATAAACTGCAGGATATAAGGCATCCACAATTGTACAAAATCATTTTGAGTTTAAAATTAATTTACTTTTTCAAACTTGAAAAAGTACGGATATAGGAAAATTTGGGGGATGTCCAAAATGAAAAATGAATGCAATTCTTTAATAATTTCATCTTTGAAGCAGAGACTTTGTCCCTCTTTCATAAATGTTATCAGTTTGTAAACAAGTCTTCTCATGTATATTTGTACCTGATCAAAATGCTTTCTGTTATATTCTGCCAATTAAATATAATAGTGAAGGAAATATCATCCATTATAACAGGTATATGCAACTTCCTGCAGGGTAAGGTCTAGATAAATAAAGTTTAAAGCCACACCTATGATGTAAATTAGCAGATTAAACCAGGTTGTGGACTGTAGTTTCCAAATGCGTGCTTTTCAAGCATGGCTGGTACGTGAGAAAGCCTGCCAGTAGGTTCTCTTGGGTTGGTGGTTCTTCCCGGGGTTTTCCAGGGTTCTTCCTCCACTAATTATACTGGCTGCCATGTATAGCCTATCTTGTGCTGAAAAATGGCGTTAAACCCTACAACAACAACAAAAACAAGCATGGCTGCATTGCAAGTCATTGGCATATCTCTTAATGAGGCATTTTTTTCCATTGTTTCACAAGTGTGCTTCAAGATTTTCTTATTCTTTCATATATTATAGGCTGAAAGCATGCCAGTTAAGTAAGAAATTTTAACAAAGGGATGTACATGTACTTGTCTGCCATGTGTGAAGCAGGTGAAGAAAAGTTTCAATAGAAATCCTAATAACTGAGAATATATACATCTCAACTATCATTGCTCCAGTTTTAATTCCTGTTATTGCAGGTATTCAGTTTTGTGTTTTAACAATAGTATGTGATGGTGGAAACAAACAATATATTTCACAAAGTTCAATATTACCTTTCTTGCCAATCTTTCATTTCACAGTATTCCATTGATCTGGTTAATTGCTGAGATATATTCTGTCCTTTACTAATTAGCATTGTCATCAGCATATATATACAGTAAAACCTGTCATGAGCGACCTCTGCTATGAGCGACCACCTGTCATTTCCGACCACAATCGTAATGCACGGATCGATTTTACTATATAAACGCTCTGTTATGAACGACCACCTGCTGAACGCAACCAGCGACCGCGATTTCTTGGCAAAATATGCATTTTGACACTGCTATGAACGACCGCATCGCCAAAAAAACAAAACAGATTGACACCACTGACCTTAACTTAATCCTTTGTAAACACTAGAGCTCGGGATAAATGTAGTATGCAAACAAAGTGCACATTAAATAACACTATAGCTGAACAACCATATATCGGGATAAACACCTCTAACCATCATTTAATCCTTTGTAACAAAGACTGCATAAATAGCAAAGATTGCTCTAATAAAGTATTTAAAAATAATTTGTCTTGCTACAGTACCAGTTTTGTGAAATTTACAACTCCAGTGTACGTTGTCATTTGTAAACTGCAGTAAACCAGACTAAAGTACATGTCACTAACCGCCATTGTAATGCCGAAGTCATGTGAATTGCCAGTAAGAGTAACATCAAAGGGAGTAATGATGGATATATGCAGTCAATTTAGAGGTTTGTATTTTTTCTTTATCTTTATGAAAACTCACAAAACGCCGGTAGTCCTTATGTCCCAGTGAGAAATTGTTTGAATGGGCTTCAGTGTAGGTTAGAGTACATCGTTTGTCTTTCCAGTTAATCCATAAGGCCTGGAGGGTGAAAGAGCTCATTGTCTTTAACACTAGTAAGTGAGAATCATTTCTGGATTTTTTTAAAATTATTTTTTATTTCTTTTGTTAGTGTTTCACCAAGCCACCATCTGTTTACCTGGGTGCAGATGGTCGCAACCTTTGTTTATCGAGCTATAATGCTCTTGATTTAAACTTCGTCTCAGAATAAATGTATTGTTTCTTGATGAGTTAATTATGTCTTTTGGTTTCATTCATTGGTACATAATATATATTTATTCCACATTTCCCCAAAACCTGATAAAAACCGATAGTCTTTATAACATCAACACTAATAACAATGGCAGAACCTCCGCTGAAAAAAAAGAAAAATTTTAACACTGGAAGAAAGGATTAATGTCATTGAAAGAAATGAAAAACAGGAGACTGCTTGCAAAATAGCAGTCAGTTTAAGCGTCGGTAAAACGCAAGTTCAAAATGTAATCAAGGACAAGGAGTCCATTAGAAACAAATGGCAGAAAGGTGCACAAGCACAGAGGAAATATGCCACGGCACGACGGACAGTTTACAGAGATCTGAACGAGCGAGTATGGGAGTGGTTTTGTGTTGCAAGGAGTAAAAACATACCAGTAAGTGGAAAGTTGATTCAGGAAAAGGCAATAATTGAGATACATGTTCAGACCAAACAGCTGTGTAAAACATGTCAACAAAGTATAATGGATTTTTTTTAAAAAAAACAAGTGAATAAGTGTATAGAATTATATACATCATATCTAACTGTTCATTTTTTGTACATATTAATGTGATGCTGAAATATAAATTTTATTCTTGTTGTTTGATAGATGTATATCTTTATTATATAAAGATATTTTGAGAGGAATGCATGCAATATTTAACAAGATTTATGAATAAAGGATATGATACATGTACAGTGAGTATGGGTTTTATTTATTTGTCAACAATGCTAACTATTGACCCTGAAACCAGTCCATTTTCACACACCTCTTATGAGAGACCACCTGTCTTGAGAGACCGCTTTTGGTTGGCAGAAGGAGCGGTCTCTCATAACAGGTTTTACTGTATATACATACACCCTCACTATATCTCCAACATTCTTTCTCTCTAGGTCCTGGGCAATAATTTTGTAGTTGGTTTAATTGTACCTACCACCTTGTTAGGGATTTGAGAGGGCTAATTTTGTTAATGTTCATTATTGATTAACTTCATTTATCTCAGGGTTTTTTGCACCCGTATGCATACTATTATACCTGGAATCATGAAACTTAGTGAAGGGAATGCATCATGATGAGTACTACACTCTCATGACAAAGTTGGTCACCGGCATTTTATGTTTGAAGCCCATTGTTCAAGCTCTGTTTATGCTTGAAGTCATCAAAACTTGATGATTGTATGCGTTTTTGTTAGTACTACACCCTTACAACAAAAAAGTTAAAGTGACCTACATTTCACATTTTTATGGCTTAGATTAAGATTTTGCATTTATTGTATGCGTTATATTGTACCTAGAATCATGGAACATGGTGAGTGAATGCATCATGAGGAGTACTACACCCTCATGACAAGTGTAGGTCACTTTGACCCATGTTTTACATACCTTGACTTGGACTCAATTTTGTGTTTTAACTTCTTTTTTCAAGCACTATTCATGATAGAATAATCAGAATAGATGATTGTATGAATCTCATTTACCATTACACCCAAACAACAAAAGGTCACTGTGACCAACATTTCACATTTTTGAATTGTGAAACTTGATAATTAGATGCATCTCTGTTGGTACTGCACTCTTACAGCCAAAACAGGTTACTGTGATCTACATTTTATGATTCACTGACACAGATTAAGTATTTGTGCTTTGCTCATGACCACATATATTTTTCTGTGCTATATACATGCTAGCATTCACAGAAGGCCTTTTTCTGACTAGTGCAGTTGGAAGTAGAATAAATTTGTTCAGTGGTAAACTTTACATATAAATTAATTACATTGTATATTGTGATAGCATACATATGAGGCCTCAAATGTGGCTGACCAAGGAAATTAATGACACATGAACTATACCTCTGATAGTGATCATATTGGCCATCACTCCAGACTTGTACAAAGCCATTTTCACTCGGTAAATTTTAGCTTCCATAGTCTGATACATGTTGTTTATTAATTGTCTGTGAAATTATTTATCTGGCACAATTACAGTCTTGTTGAGGATTGTTTAATCCCTTCATACCTTACATACTTTGCCTTGGATTCCTGGAAAGTCTTTTCCGACCTTTCAAGGGACTTTTATTATTTTTTAAAATCTTTTATTTCCTGTCACAGTATGTAGGTAGGTAGGTGAGTTGGTGTTTAGATTGTTGTTGAAGTTCTTGTTTGAGCTTAACACCATTTTTTAATGCATAATAGGCTTTACATGGCCAGTATAACTGGTGGGGGTCGAACCTAGGGAAATCCCAGTAAGAACCACTAACCCATGGGAAGCTACTAGCAAGCTTTCTCACATACCCACGTTGGCTAAGCCCAAGACTTGAATCCATGCGGACACAAGTGAGATGGCAATGATCATTAAAAGCAACCACTTTAAACTGCTCAGCCACCCAGAGTCCCAGGTGTTTAATTAGATAAGTGGTTATATAGTGTTGATTAAAAGTTAAGATATCAGATTTTTAAAAGATTCAAAGTTAATATATAAATAGAAAATATTGCAAAAAGAACTTCAATTAGAAAGGGACCAACATTTTGTTGTCATGGTAAGTTTAGTCATAACTTATTCTGTATGATAATTATTTATAAAGGTTACTGGAGACTTCAGAATTCTTCTCAGATTTGAGTTTTGTAATGATTGAATACGTTCATTTATTTTCTGCATTCCTGCTTTAACTACTCTCATTTTCCATGACAGGTTGCATTCTCACATCCCCCCTCTCTGGTGCATTGCCAACCTTCCCCTTTTTGGTGCTGAAGTCCCTGTTTGATAACACACCTCTGACAACAGATGATGGAGTGCTGTTGAGACGCATGTCACAGGATATTGGAGTTCTTCACCTGATTCTAGCTTGTCTTTCAGTTCTCAGTCACCATGCACCAAGAGTCAGTTCAACAGGCTTCCAACATGAGGTAGGGGTCTCTTTTCACTTCACTGGGTTTTTGTAACCAATTAATTTACTTAGGAATGTGTACCAGAGTAGTTGCTTCAGATAAATAATTTAGTAAAATAGAAATGGTTAAAGGAAATTCAAACTTGTGTGATGGAAAATGGATGAACTTAATTATATTCATGCATCTTACTTTAAAGATATCTCATTTGTATATTTTGGTTTTACATGATATATTGGCTTTTAGATATCATAAAACAATCAAGTCAAGCTGCTATGCAGTCATATGTTGCTTCATGTTGATATGTTAGCTGCATTTTTGATTGACATATTGAGGTTCTACAGCATTATTTGTACCTTTAATATACAGACACAGATACTGCTGTCAGCCATGCAGTACACTACCAATCCATCAAGCAGCCAGAGTGCCTCTAACAGTGTGGAGGAGAAGGCACTACAGCAGCAGCAGCAACATTACTGGGCAAAGGGTACAGGTTTTGGAACCGGTTCCACCACCTCCAGCTGGGATGCAGAGCAAGCCTTGTTGCGACAGAAGAGTGAGGAGGAGCATGTAACCTGTCTCTTACAGGTAATTTTCTAGTTTGAGACACTGCTGCTGTAGTTAACAATTATCCATGGCCTTTATTACGACCTACATGATATCATGCATAGTAGTGTTGCCCTCTTATTTCCTGTCCTCCTTACTTTGGTTTCTTCTGCAATACTTTACCAGGGATTGTTTAATTTCTTGCAAAATTTGGCATGCAGCTGTATATTGATGAGATTTAATTTCTGGCATTCCACAGTATTATTTGGAGGAGTAATGGCTCTAGATAGACTGTCCTCTTTATGTTTGAACAGAGAAACTTAACTGACAAATGTTAAGGCCTTTTATCAGTGAATTTGAGGCTAGAGTATGTGTAGAGTGGCAGAGTGAAGGTTAGACATTTCCAAACAATGAATTTAAATTGCTATCTAAAGTCATAGCAGATGATGACTGTAGACAATTCTGTCAAACATATCTTGGTATATTATTAAAATTAACCTAATCATTTTTATAATTCTGTTTTAATTGCCTCAACTAAAACCTTTACTTTTGTCATTTTCCCCATCAGTTGATTTCTGCTCTTAATGTCTAAGGCCACCAATTTTATAGGGCTTGGCAGCCTTACATCCCCTACATTTTTTAAGTAGGATGTTCACTGGTTAATAAAGTTTGATAGTTACTTGAAATATTGTAAATTCTGAAGTATTTAATGAGGATTTTTATAAGTTATGTGTCTTGCAGACCACCATTATTCAGAATTGCCAGAATAAGGTGCTTTCATTGAATTTCTTTCCTGTGCAGTATATATATATATATATATATATATATATATATATATATATATATATATATCTATATCTATATATATATATATATATATATATATATATATAGCATGCAAATATCAGTTTCATTAGATTATACTAATAACCAAACATCATTATCAGTATGGACAATGATAGCATGTTCCATTGGACTCCAAAAGTTCAGAAGTTATTTCTTTGTTTTGATATGGGAGATTTGAGTTCTAAAACATTTTTGGGAGGGACAGGAAGAGGTGCTAATAGTGGAGAATTGCACTCTTGGTATGGAGGTTCTGTGGTAGTACATTTACTTTTCATGATTATGACCATCATACTTTTATCATGACTCTCAGGAGAGCCTACACAAGTTTTTTTGATGAAACTTCACCACAGGTAGCATTGCCTTCACTATCCCATTAAAAAAAGAGACTTAACTTCAAACTCTGCAAAATGGACCCTGCACATATTGCCTGCCCCTTCCTATTGCTTTAATGTTCAGTACTTAGCCAGTGTGGGGTTTCAGAGTAATAAGTGTTAAACAGCATGTCCACAGGTTAGAATCAAATTTAATCCAGTGCTCATCGATCTGCATTAAAGTGCATGGACCAGACAATTTCAGAAACAACAGATCGTTCATTACAGATTTGATATATTGGCAATATTTACTGCATGTTAAGCAAGTCTTTGAAAGGTGTTGGCCAATTTTTATGTTAATTCTTCATTTTCTTAACTTATTGCTGGATCAGTTTGAAGTTCATATCAAAGTTCCTATTACACACTGCATACCTCCACATAATTGATGGACAGTGGATCATGCTTCCTTACAAAGCTCGAATAAAAAATATCTAATGTGATTATATGTAGATTTTCATAGTAAACTTTGGTCTGATTATTAAAAAATATATCTTATCTTATTAATTGTTATTTCCTTCCACAAGGTGCTTGCCAGTTTCATCAACCCAGGAGGCTATGTACCAGATGACTTCTTCCATGAGAGTTATGTCCCCTCTGCTGAGAAATCCCTCCCAGACATAGTCCCAGACCTTCTCAGCCAGTCTTGCCTGGTGCCAGCTCTCTCCTCATACTTGCGTAATGACTCTGTTCTGGACATGGCTCGTCATGTTCCCCTGTACCGTGCACTACTAGAACTTATGCGGGGCCTGGCCATGTGTCCAGCTCTAGTCCACCTTCTGATGCCTTTGGACAAGCAGGCCTGCTCAGGGGATACAGGGCTGTCAGTTGGGAATCTGCTAGAGAAAATGAGAGGTTGTGTTGATACATATGCAAACAGACTGAAGTAAGCATCTGTCTCAGTAATTTAACATTTAAGTTGAAGATGTTTATTTCTCCCCCCCCCCCCCCCGGAACTTTTCCTATAGTGCTATAAGGATTTCAGATGATGGTAGAATTCTTCAAGTGATATTTTGAAGCTGTTTGAGGTCTTGGCTGCAAGTTCTTTTCAGCAGCACTGTCCAGTTTAATGCAGACATGTTAACATTTTCACAATAAAAGTGAGGCTTACAAGAAATGTTATGCTTAATGACTTATTTTGTTTTCAAATATGAAAATTTCAGTCAGCATGCGAAACAAATCATGGGCATATTGTTTGTATGCAGTAGGTTATCTTTGTAACATGCAAGACGAAGATCAATCTGGATGAACGGTGCCACTCAGCAGTTGATACATATAAACATTTACAAAATGCTGTGAAGACTGTATGGAATTATTTTCATAAAAATAGTACATGTAATTGTAAATGAAAATTTTTATGAAAATATATCTGTAAAATTATTTTGTTTGAAAACTTGTTTCACCTGTATTATAACTACGACAATAACTTTTTCATAAAATGAATAGTATTTAGTTACAAACAAAGATTAAAAGCAACAAGGTATGTGATTTTAAATTTCACATAGCTATACACAGCTAATTTGCTTTGAGCAGGCAAAGCTCATTATTTTTGCTAGAACTTGATATGTTTCATAATGTGAAACTTTGTCACATTGTCAGTGGAATTTTGTCTTTGATTAGTCTTTTGCTTTGAGATGTCTTGAGATAATTCATGTAATGGAATTGTTCAGTGTCTTCTACAACATGATTTGCTTCTTGGCTATCATGTTAAGAGGTATGTTATTTTTAATCCCATTTCCAAATTGCAGTATAAAATAGATTTCTCATAAGGTGTTACTATTTATGAATGATGTGTACAGAGAAACCAAGGTATGTCTTCACATTCAGTTTCTTGAAAGAAGTTGAGTAATTTTTTGCATTAGGATGTTCCATCAGGTTCTTCTCATGTATGTCATGGAAATGCATTTTAAGGCACGTTTCAGTATATTCTGAAAAGAAATTGTGCTTAAGTCTCAAACGCTAATTTCTTTGTAGAGGGAATAAGGATAAGGCTGGAGGAGGAAGCCGAGAGGAAGAAGAGGAGAATGAGGGATTGGCTCTGCTGATCCCAGACATCCAGGAAACAGCAAGAATTGTACACATATCTACCGAGAGACTCAGCAAAGAAGAAGATAGTAAGACCATCCATTAAACTATTAATTAATGTTGCCACACTTTGCAAAGATTTTTGTCAAGTTGGCCTTGGTGGAGGCAAAACATAGTAATCATTGTGGCATCCATGTGCATGTTCATACAACTATCCATCAGTCTGTTCATCCATACCCTAGATTAACCTCATTGTTGGAGGGTTTTTTTTTTTCTTCTTACTTTCCTTGCCATTTTATCCCATCCTTGTCAGGTTTGGAATATAGCTTTAGTATGCACTTATCATCCTGTTTCATTGGTGAATCATTGGGGTGAAGATTTTTCCCTTTCTTGATAATGAGAGCTTATGAAGCTATACATTTTAACTTTGATGTTAAAAGTTTTGTACTTTTACTTAAGTGGTGGTCAGTTTCTCAAGTATAGTTGGCCACAGAATCCTATTACTTGGCATTTGATGGACACATCTTGATGTGTACAGTGCCAGCTTACCAATGTAGGTCAGTGTCATCTACAATTTTTAGTGGATCGCCAAGACACTGTACATATGGGCAGCACCTGAATATATGAATATCAATAAGTCACAGTTCTCTGAATTTTCTTAAATGAATGTGGTGCAATACAGAGTCTTGCAGATGGAATTTGTCTTTCAGTTTGTATAGATCACCGTGCAACTGTGTGAATATTATAGTCACAGGCTAAAGATGCACATATTAACAAACCTTTATGCTCCTGTAATTCTTGTACACATTATTTCTCTGTCTTGCAGCTGTATTTAACACAGTCGTGTGAGTGCAACTAATCTTTCAGTTTTCAATGGATTGCTGTGAAAGTTGTTACCTATCTTAGTCATCATCAGATATTCATATTCACCATTCATTTTACACCTGCTGTTATTGGATAAGTTATTGCACTTTTCTTTACTGTTGATTCATCTCCATCATGGAGGTAGAGATCAGATGATGGAGCAGGCAAATATTTACATTTTGAGTTGAATTTGGGTGAAATGAAAAGTATGAATTTCATATATATATATATATATATATATATATATATATATATATATATATATATATATATATATATAGATATATATATATTAATTGAATAAATGAACAGAAGAATGTAAAAGGGGGAATAATAGGCAGTCTATCACCAGTAGTGGTATTGAATATCACCAGTAGTAGTATTGAGTATTTAACAAGAGGACATAGTTTGAACAAAAAAATTACATCTAGAAAACTTACCTTTCTGATTAGGTAAATCAAAGTAAATAACTAATACAGTATGACAGTACTTGTAGAAGACATGTGAACAGTAAATAATGACTGCATTCTAATACTTAATGTAAGTCATGATAAATGAATGTCATTGAAGTTTTGATGTTGAAAATTTGTTTAGTATTACAATCAGAATCTGGTTATTTATGGAAATCTTGTGTTCAGTAAGACACTATAACTTGTACTGCACAGACTGCTAGCGACATCTGGTGGCATAACTCATAATGTTAACAAGGCCCTTTCCATTCTGCTTCATGCAGATTTTCTAGCAAATGAAGATTTAAGAAAGAGTTAAATGTTTTTCTCAGCAAATGAGACCCTGAAAATTTAATCAAAAGTTATAAAGCTCAAATATATTAGGAGCTACATTTTGACTCTAAAACTACTGCATACTGGAGATATTAAGTACTTTCTTTTAAGGGTTTCCACAGCATGCTGCAGGATACAGGTGAATTATGAATCATTAATCACTCAGTTCCTTTTTGAATTTGAAAATATATCTCACAGGTAAGCGTGGGGCAGCTGCAAACAGTGATGGAGATGTGGTACCACGAGGAAGGCCTAGTCAGAAGAGTTTGGATGACAGGTACCTGGCCATCATGAAGAGGCTACAGTTTGGTAAGACAATAGATAGTTTGAGAAATCCCCCGTTTATAAAAAAAATGAGCTAGCGTGTGAACCTGTGCACCCTCCATATTCTTTCATATTTTGTTTGGAAAAAAATAGCAAATATGGAATACAACTTTCAAGTGCGAAATCCAAATTTGTGTGTGTTAAAAATACAAAAAGTTTGTATTACCAGGTTAGTATGAAAATAAACAAATGAAGCACAAAAGTAATGCAAAAACAGCTCCCCTTATTTAGCTCTGTATCAAATAGAAGGGTTGTATACAAAATGCTCTGCACTGCACATGTGTTGGATTTCTTTGTCTTCCATCTAAAGTATGGATGAGCCGGATTCAGAAAATGAATTTGAAATAAAACTATTGTAAAGAAAGTGGCTGAAGAAGAATCAACTTCACACAAAGACATGAAGAGACAAGTACAGAAGTTTATCATACCATACAGCAAGACCTGACTGTTCATTTCTGCTTGCAGAAAGGCTGATAGTTATGCCTTTTGCAAACTGTGTGAAACTGATATTTCAATTGGGAGTGATGGCAAGAATGATGTCTACTGCCACATAAAATTTTAGAAGTATAAAGAGAGAAAAATAACTCAGATTTCGTTGTAGCTTTTGAGTATGAAATGTTTGATTGACACTGGTGAACACTCTCTGCTGTTGACTTGTGCAGAAGTGTTGAACTTACGTTGTGTGAAGTTGAAAAGTGCCTGAAATGAAATGAATAAACCAAGTTCCAAAACATATTGTATGATACATGTAGCACTGAACTGGACAGTTTTGTCCGTAAACTTCACTTTCTTAGCTCGGCACTAAGGATCAGTAATTAATTATGCTCAACTATTATATGTTTCTGTTTTTACCTCTCTTGGTCATCATGCAAATTTTTTATTGCTATTCCTAATAAACTACATGAAAGAACACCATGAAAGGTTATACACAAATTCATCTTGTGGCCTAGATGGTCCTAAATGAAAATGGTGCTGCTCTGATATTCAGTATAGCACCAAAGTGGCCAGCATGAAAATCTTATTGCTACTCCTTCAGAATGGATGATCATATCAACAAGGGGTTGTCAGTAAAAACAAATGTATGATGTCTAGTTGGACCTAAATGAAAATGATGCCAATCTGATGTTCATTATGGCCACCACAACATTAAAACAATATCACCACATAATTTATCATGTAGTACATTCTAATTACAAACTACTTGTTTATTGTTTGAAGTGCACTTTAAATAAAAATGAGGGAATAATTTGTATCCTTTTATCGACATGTTTTCAAAACAGGTAAAATTAGAAAATAAAATTGCTCTTTATTCATTCATGAATTTGGAAATAAATAAACGAGAAATGAGAAATTGTTAGGATAGCAACCACTTAAGTTAAGGTTTACTTATTTATTTTTCTCGTGTATACTATGTAAATATACAAGTAACTTGTGGATAAGATGCAGTGTTATGTCCTGATCACATTTTCTGGACATTAATAAGAACAACAACACCCATAACTGCAACAGCTGCAGCTACTATATAAACAAAAACATACTGTAATAGTGCCAGAGGAATTGCGCACACACACACACACACACCAATCTCCTAAGTAGACTGAGCCAAAATTACATCTGATCCAGCAATTTTCACCCATTAATATGACATCCACCATTCAGTGTTGAACCCCACCTTTCAATTCTTAACCTCTTTCTTTAGAGAAATAACCTTATCAAAATCAGAATCACCATTGGTCACACCAGTTTTTGATCTTCACAGCCTGGCCAGCATGGGGCTAGGTGTGCTTGGTAATTTTAGGGGTATTTTTTCTTTTAAAGTGGTGTCTCCATTTTTTTCAGAATAATTTTGTTCACTTAAAGTGCAGTACATGTAACAGTTTAGCTAGTAGTGGAATGATTGAAATATAACACACACACACACGACCAGTAGACTCTGTCATCACTGATTGATCATGTGACTGTGTCACTGCAAAGACAAAACCCACATCAAAGGTCATACACCATCATCAGGCAGGCCAGGTGCAAAAGATAATGGCTAAGTGATTATCTTAAATAAATATGCCAGAACAAGTGTCACTTAAGTAATAGGGGCTTGATTTAGGTGAAGGATGTTTATTTAATGGATTAATTTTATACAGATAAGGAGAAACAAAAGCACAGCAGTACAAGCATGTAGCATAGTACTGGGTTCTGATGGGTCATGGGCTGAAATCATAGCATTGCAGGACCACTACAATAAAAGGCCATGAGAAGAACACTGATACTGCCAGAATGTTAGAGCTGCACTATTGATCTATTTAAATACATGTTGAGTGAGTTGATATGCTTTGAGGTCCCAGTACAAGCACATGACACAATGGACCAGGGGTGTTTTGGTTATCTCTCACCAGATTAAGCCTGTTTAGCAATAGATAACAGAGCTTAAACATTGAACAGTAAAATCTGATTTTAGGTATAAAAAAAGAAAATTATTCAAGAGTTGTGTTTAACTAACAATTTCTAGTACAACAGACCTTGTTGAACAAATGGGAGTAGACCACTTATTTCTGAATAATTTCAATCTTTCTGGCTGATGCAGTCAAACAGAACCACATCTTCACATACCAGGCAGTTCTATATATGTAATATACATAACTGAGTCAACTTGGTTGCATAAATACAGTTTAGACATATGTTAGTGTTTTGGAGTCTGTAATACCTGAGTCATATAGGTGAAACATGAGCCTGTATTGACTGATAGATTCAGACTGTTTGTCTGGAAAATGTGCAGGCTAAGTGGAAAGTATTAATTTTACTCGCAGTTATCTTCTGAATTGAGTGTTGCTTAAAATCTGGCCTTTTATCATGTACAAAAGCTTAATTGTGTTATAGACAAGGTCAAGCACCAGTCTTGTATGTATTCTATCATTTAATAAGGATGCATGTAACTTTTAGATTTTTGTACCATTATAATTAATAAATGTCATGCAGCTTTATGTTATCACTGCTATGGTTACTGCAACACTGGACCAATTTTCCTATTTCAGATACTTATCAGATGGTATCTGATGAAGGCACAACTATTCGCTTCTATGTGCGTCATCATTATGAGAACAATGTGAAAGCAGCTGGGGACATCAAGAACCCAGCACGAATTCGACGCCTAGCACAGGAAGCCGTCACCCTTTCCACATCCCTCCCCCTTTCAGTCAGCAGTAGTGTATTCGTTAGATGTGATGAAGATAGGCTTGACATCATGAAGGTAAATACAACTAAGGTTTCCATATAAGTAAAAAAATTGTATGGCTATTTAGGTTTATCTTTGTTACATTAGTACGTAATGGTTCATGACTGAGCAGAAAGGTCTTTGAGCAGACCATATCCTAATGACTGAGTTTTTAAAAAAATTGTATACCAATTATAATTCAATTATGACACTGTTGCCCTTGTATGCTATTATCATTACATTGTAAGTTGGCAGATTCTAGGTTGCATTCCTTGCAAGTGCTGTTTAAAGTGGTTACAGGACAATTTGTCCACATTTCAGATTTTAACATGTTTATGTGCCTGCCATAAGGTAGGCCTAATTATGTTATGATGTTGTCAAACCATCTGTCTCATACCAATTTCATTTCCAAACAGTAACTCCCACCATCTACATTTACCAAATTTTGTGAATGATATGGACTTGTGGAAGAATCCTATCAAATTCTGGGTCAGACATCACGGTCACTATGACTGAAAGAAGGTAAACAATTTCTGCACAAGATGGCTTGCGCTTTTGGCAAAAAAGAAGTCTGTTGATTTTAGAGTCAAAAGGTCAGAGTTGTGGCCTGTAGGAGATTTGGTTTTGCAGAATAACGTTTGTTCTAGAGTAAGTTTGTTGACCAAACTTTGCATATGGCTTGTGCTTCAGGTAATAAAATAAATTGTAGATTTTGGGGATTAAAGATCAGAGGTCATGGTAAGCCTAATAAGAAAATAATGGTTTCTGCAAATCAAGTTTAGTTCAAGACTGCACACCTTAACAAGAGGTTGAAAACATTGAGACCCCTTGGCCAGTTTTCTACAAGGCCAAGCATATCCTACTAGTGCCTTCATATAGGATTGTTAAACACAGGGTATGCAGATAATGTGCTGTTCAAGGTACTCATTTTATTTTCCATTGTTTACAATAAATTCTCTTAAGAAAGTTAATCTTTCATGTTTTTATGATAATAATTATAATAATAATAGAATAAATTATCACAAATGGGCATTCTGACTTTGGATATAGTTTAGAATATATGGAGTTGGATCATAGAAGTGAAGTTGATACAAGGATTTAGCTAACCTTATCATGTGGAATTTTTGTATTGCTTAATTAGTCAAATATTGATGGCGTGATTTCATTGCAAATATTAGTGATATTTCTTCTCATCCTTGAGGATATCTCAAAGTGCCAATTCAGAAATTCTTTGAAACTTGCTTCTCCACAATGATCCTATCAATGAAACAAGGCTATTTATTTAACAAGGTGTTGCTTTCACTTGATTGCCTTTCTGTCTTTGATCCCAGTTATTAATGAGTAGGTAGTTTAATTATATTAAGTACACAATGATATTTATAACTGTTTGGTTGATCAATTGGAATGAGTTCAACCAATTCTAGGTCTTACACATGTAGGATTTGCATGCCTTTTAACTTTTGTTTTATTCAACCTCCTTTATTTGATACAAAAGACACAATTAATGTGACAATATAAAGGAGGCCAGCTTTTAACTCAGTGCAACCATACAACAAATATTTCGTCAGATATCAACACATGGTTGGCAATTAATTAAGTTCTCAACGAAACACTCACGGATGTAACTGTTATGATCGATTGTTGCATTTTATGTTTGAATACGAGAGTGCACATTGCATTTATGATTACACTTAAACTGAACTGAACTAAAACACAAATTTCACTTTAAAAAAATTATTTATTTATTTATTAAAGTAATGTCTCCAGCAATCAGCAGTGACATCTTGATTGATCAAAATTTCATTGAATATTGATATTTACAGGGTACTAAGAAGGTTGTTTGGAAAGAATGTAACAATATATATTACTTCTTATTAAAAGTTGATAATTTTATAATGTTGACTAAAATTTTCAGGTCCTGTATACCGTTTTCGATGGTAAAATGAGTGATATATAGTGATTCATTTACCAATTTTGGTTGTGATTTTCAAGTTCAACATACAGGGCTAATATTTTTTTTGTTTTCTAGTTTCAAATATGGGGTCTGTGTCTGAGCCTGCATTATAAGCAGGTTCATGAGTTATTGGGGTGCAAGTTATCGAGGATGTGGTGAATGTTGATTGCTGTTAGATATTATTCACTCAGTAGTAACCATGTTTTATGTGATTGTGCCTTTTTGTGCTCTCTTTTGGCCTTTTGCTTTCATAACAGTATCTTGAGATCCTTCCTAAGAGTGTTATATGTTTTAAATAAAAGTTGCAATTAATAAGTAACTTACATATAAACATTATTTCATAGTTCATACAAATTTGAAATGGTTGGAAGTTGTCTGGAGAGTATTTACTCTCGATGAGTTATCTGGGGATGAATTGTTGGGAACAGTTATCCAAATTGAATTTTCTTGGGATTAATTGTTAGGGATGAATTGTCATAGATTGGTTTTTTAGGGATAAAATTTTTGGGGACAAATTGTCCTTGATGGGTTGTCTAGGGATTTATTGGTGCAGACAAATTGTCCTTCTATTGTTTAAGGTTGTTAAAATGTGTGCATTTCAAGGAATTCAGGTATGATTGTCAGCCTCTGCAACTTTGACTTTTTTCTTTGCACAGGTTCTGATCACAGGGCCAGAAGACACACCTTATGCCAATGGCTGTTTCGAGTTTGATGTATACTTCCCTCAGGACTACCCTATTGCCCCTCCATACATAAATCTGGAGACAACAGGCAACCATACTGTCAGATTCAACCCCAATCTATACAATGATGGCAAGGTACTTTTTGACCTACTTTTATCTGCACTATGGTTTTGAGTATTTTGATTCAGAAGCTGTGCAGGTCAGGATTTTTCATCTTTTGTGCAAAACTCATAAAATCAATGAAACAAAAGAACATTGGTTTTTTAACACTTTTTAAGTAATATTTATTTTTACTAAAAATAATGTTCCTATTTTTAATAAAGTTATTTGTTTAACCTTTTCTTCTTCAGATACATTACACTATGATAATATTTCAGGAGTCCTTCACTCCTTCACAAATTCCATCTTCCCAAATGAAAAAGACAGTCTTTTGACTTATTTTAGCTCTTGAAGTGATCAAATGCTGTCTGCCTAATGAGACTGAGGTCAGATGAGAGTGGTCTCCACTTAGAGGATTGTCCTCCAATCCCATCATTCAGCAGTTACTACTACCACTCATGCCTTGTCAGCATGCTTATTTTTTCAGAGGCTTCACAAATTCCTATCACATTCGTCATAAAGGGGAGTACTCCATTTATTTTCAGGCTAAATTTTGCTTTCTCTTCATCATAAACAAATACCTTGCATGACAGTGGTATATTTTATTTCACAGTAGGCAAATCAGTGCTCCCATAATGGTCATTAGTACTTCATTTTATCTCAGTACTTGACCATATCACATTATTTAATTGAAATGACTATTCATTCTCAAGATTAAGCTCATTTATGTAACTCATTAACTATTATTTTATTTCTTACCACATACATTGTATAGTAAGCTCAGCATGACACTTGACTGAACTTGCCCTTGTTTTGTTCTGATTACATATAACATTGAGCAGGATTAGGTGTGATTGTTGAAATAATTGTAAGTTTTTATGATAACAACTTCACCTACATTGGGTTTACAGGGTGTTAAATGAACTGCTTGAGTCAGAGAGCAGATGGGAGATGATCTCTTGACAGTAATTGATTTGGGCTAAGGAGTGAGCTAGTTTAATGAACTAACAAGGATTCTGATGTGGTTAGTATTGCCACGGATGATTTTCTTGAAGATGATATCAGTTCCTGTAAAAGAAAGTTCAATAACTGCCTTCACAGGCCTCCCGGACAGTTCCAGCTCCATATTATCTTCATTGTCCCAGAACTTTCCACAAGTTGTACTTGCACTGGACAGATTCCCAGGCCAGTACTGCTGCAGTGTGCTCATTCAAACTTGCCATGGAAGAATTACATAATACTGTTTGCATTTCTCTGAAGTTATTTCCCCCACTTCCTTGACAACAATGATGAACCCACTGTGCTGCATTGATGAATCGGCTTGCATTGTTTTCAGATAGGGTCAAAATGTAGGAAAAGAAAATATCCCCTATTTATGTATTGTCCACAAATAATGGAGAAGAATAAATAGGAAACAATTTGGTGGCTCAAATGAGACACAGCGCTGGTAGTAACATATGGGGAAGGTTCTATTTCCATAAGATAAAATACTCCTTGAAAACTTTTAGTATTGAGTAAGAATCCTTTTGGAAGGAACAGCGTTAAAATATAATTGTCATCTAACATCAGAAATGTGAAGATATTATGATGCACATTTGACAAACCATCACAGCAGAAAATTTTCGTTCCTGAGAAATATTAAACAGCATCATTGGTTATGTATGATCAACATTAAACTATCATCCAGTCTCTGCTGAGTGCAAAAATCAATGCTAATAAAAGTTGTATCACCTTCAAAAACCCTCCAGTGAATTATTGATAGCTGCAAAGTTGACAGGTTAATACTGATCTCCACATAGATGCTATTATCTTGTCTAATAATTGACTTTTCTTTATTTGCCCCACCGCTGGAATATTGGAGCATATATTGTTATCAATGTTGTTCTGTCTCTATGTAGGTTGATCACATCTTGGTTAAGTTTTCTGTTTAGGATATTTCTTGCACTGTGGTGGGGATCTGTGTTTCATAAACATATCTATAGTGTGTGTGTGTATGTGTGATATGAAGATGCTTCTTTTACCAGCTAATTTTATTTGAAGTGATTTATATTCTCCAGAGAAATGGGTATTTTCTTTTCTTTTATCGGAATGGAATTTCCTGTCATTTTCTGGACTTTGATATTTATTCTCAATTGTACAAGTGACTTACTTTGTTCCTTTGGACACACTCACACTGTATGAAACCACATCAAGCACTTTTCAAGTCTCCTTTATTCTCCCCCCACCCCCAACTCTGGAACATTGGCAGGTATGGATTTGCATTGATAAACAATTCTGCTTATTTGTCCATGTCTGTCTTGACTGATCTGTGCTATGCTTTGCCCTTATCTTGTACAAGACTAAAAGTTGCTGCCCATATGTTAGGAGACTGATGCTAGGGTTAACTTCTGAATAAGGGGATGTAACTCCCCAAACCTGTTACCTGTTCTCCTAATGTATATGATTGGCTAATGTATTTGAACCAAAAAGCAATTTTTAAAGTGAAAATTGTTTCCTTGACAATAATTACCCAATTATAGTATGGGCACTTCCAACAAAGGCTTCTCCATATCCCTGGAAGAGCATGAACTTTGCTTCGGTAGCAGTGGCTAATGAAGGAAGGGATTTGGCACCAATCCATTTTTCCAACAGAAGACCATCTTTTCTTTGTCTAACTTCCTTTTGAGTAAGCAGATTACAGTTCTTGCACTTCTAATGCTTAAATACATCTCACTCTCTCTTTTTTCTTGTCTATTTTTTTCTTTTTGTTGATGCTTGGAAGGGCTGGATTTTAGAGTTGATATAAGAACTCCTAACATATTATGTTTGGGTAAGTATTAATGATGAAATGAAGAAGCATATTTTGGTATCTCAGTAATAACATTCTGCAAAATAATAAGATTCTTCTAAAGTAAAGAAATATTTTATATTTTCTTAAAATTATAACATGCCAAAGCTTTGTTTTGGGGAGCACTGCAGTTTTAGAATGTCATGTAAATCCGTTCATTTTGTATTTTTTTTTTTAATTTTCACCTGTAAAATATTTTCGATGAATGTGTCCTTTCATAAATTTCTTTCTTTAGGTTTGTTTAAGTATTCTCAACACCTGGCATGGCAGACCTGAAGAGAAATGGAATTCACAAACATCCAGCTTTCTACAGGTAAAGTAATGCATTCTTTTATTGGACAGATAGTTATATTCCTGCATAATGATATAATGTATTATGTAATGGGCATGTGCTGTCAGTGTCCTAAATATTTGGTCATTAAAAAATAATTACCATATATACTCGTCTACAAGCCGAATAATTTAGGAAAAAATAAAGGCCTGGAAGAAGGAGGGGTCAGCTTATCAGCAGGGCATTGTCTAAACTTGACACTTTTTAGGTCTTTTTGTTGACTACTGTAATGGCTGTAAATCTTGGGTCATGAAACAGTAATATTTTCCATGTCCTAAGACATAGGCATGTAAAAAAGAGTAACTTTCGATGAGCTGACAATTATTAAACTGTTATAAAGTTCTATGATTGATTTTGTTATTATTTTGCATGTGCATATTTTCTGATTTCTCCAACACGAAGTTAACTGAAGGTAAATACAGACTTTATAACTCATGGGCCAGTTGAATTTACCAGGGAGACTTTGCTGAACTATAATGTACTGTACTTAAACAGTGCAAATCGTGCATACCTTCACTTAAATCCTTACTTATTCCTAAACATATTAGATGTAGATTTTGCTTTATTCATTGTTTTGACCAAATTGTATTCTTCCAGATAACGTTTCAGCTAGTCCTTAATAACTGTTTCATTTACATTGAATCACAGGCACACGAGTTACTTATTTTCAATGATATAAGCGATCCTACAAATTTAGGTAATATTTTTAAAAAGGTACGCACATTTCATTGTACAAGGCACATAACCATCATAATTTACATGTTCACAAAGAGTGGTAATAATAAAGGCTGAAATTCTCATATAGATCAACTAAGATCAACATAAATCAATTTTAGTTTTGTGTTTTAGCTGAACAAACGTAACTTTCCACACAGTGGAAAGCTTGATGTTTTGGCATCTCCTCTGTTGATAGTCGGCAAATTTGTCTTTCGTTTTGCGAAAGCAGTACAGACCAGTTAATCATTAAAACCCTGAAACTGGCTTGTGATAAGAGGGACTTTTGACTGGTAACTGTACCAGTACATTGATGTGTAATTGCCTTTTATTCCGTAATATTAGCACAATTGCCATAGTTTTGTAAAACGGGGTGAAAGGCATATTTATGAACCTTTCAAAAGCCAAGTCGGGAGACTGAATTAAAAAAATAGAGATTGGGACCTAAAATCAGGAGGTTTTTCGTGGCATTTTTAAAGCCTTGTTTTCACTAAATATTGATCAATCGTCCTGGTCCAATTTGCCTAAAATTCACAAAAAGACTCGCGGTTTCTTCCTGTGACGTGCCCTATTTTCATATTCTGGTCAGCTGTGGTCAAACTGCACAATAGCTAAAGATTAGTCTTAAACAAGCAAGAAAGCCAGCCTGACTAATTAAAAGTTAAAAGCTAACCACAGCTACCATCACTCCTAAAAACAAATGAAGGCAAGGAAAGGTAAAATAACAATTAACAGTCTTGTCTGGACATGCTCAGTTTACAGTTTATGATAAGATAAAGAGGATAGGCTATGTAAATATATATTGATACAGAGTTCCTATCCTGTTATATCATGTTAATTTTTCCAGGTGCTTGTATCCATCCAGTCCTTGATCCTAGTGTCAGAACCTTACTTCAATGAACCAGGATATGAGAGATCACGTGGAACTCCCTCTGGCACAGCTAGCTCTCGGGAGTATGATGCCAACATCCGGCAGGCCACAGTAAAGTGGGCCATGTTGGAACAACTGAGAAATCCATCCCCCTGCTTCCGGGAAGTGATCCAGAACCACTTCTGGCTTAAGCGCCACCGCATTCTGCAGCAGTGCCAGGTCTGGATATCTGAAATGGAGACATACAGCACAGACAAGAGAACTGGCAGGACTATTGCACATAGCACTATGGCACTAAAGGTACAAAACCTCTATTCATAACAGGACTATCTCCATTACATGTAATAAATTAGTTTTGTGTTTGGTCTATGAATAGAATATAACCTGTTATTCCTTCTTCTGCATATATGAGTCATAGGTATATAAATGCATGTTTGAGATACAAAATGTAATAATGTACTCCTCTTTTTCCCCAAGGGTTTTGTCATCCACTTCTTTCTTCATTGATCCAGGGTATGTATAGCCTAGCAGAAACTGTTTTGAACAAGTGCCCTCTTGCAGATGAAAGAGTTACAGTCTGTAGCTGAAAAATATCAGAGATGGTTTCAATATCTTGAATTCTTTCAATTCTTTTCACCCAGCAGAACATCAGTCCTTTCAAGGGACTCTTGTTTCATACAGTTTACAGCATTTTAATATCTTTACATTCCATCTCATAGTACATTATCTTTAACTTTATTTTAGAAGGGTTTATATTTCTAAAGTTTCTTTTGTGCAGTTTTTATATTTACATTTTAATTGGCACTATATAACCAGTATCATGCTGACATTCCCTTAAATCCAATACATAATGTATTTCTCCTTTGAATATATTCCCTGATCATATTAACATTAATTTAAGTCTACTACCTCCATAAACCAGACCTACTGAGACAAACATTGGTCTTTCCTGTCTGTATCATTTAGATGAAGGGCAATAATTGTTGTCCATTGCCTCTCCTTGCCACCACTAAGTGTCACCAGTTTTTAAGCTTTGCTTTCATGCAGCAACATCATATGAGATACCTCCTGTCACTCCAGGTCAAATATGTGTTAAATTTGAACCATCATTACAGGATTTTGGATTTATTCATTTTTAAACTGGTGGTAAATATAATTTTTTAATTTTAAAATATTTTATGAAATTTTACTTTTTCTGCCTTGCTCAATTTTAGAGCATATGGTGTAACATGCTATCATTATTGCATGTTGTTACTTACTGTTTTGGAGGCCCTGAGTAGTGAGTGGTCTAAAGCGCTCACCATTGCGGATCATTGCCATCTGTTCAGGTTCAGCCAATGTGGGTATGTGAGAAAGCTTGCCAGTAACTTCTCGTGGGTGGGTGATTCTTTCTGGGGTTTTCGTGGGTTCTTCCTCCACCATTTATACTGACCAACATGTATAGCCTATCCTGTGCTGAAAAATTACATTAAGCGCTACATCAGCAACTTACTGTTTTGTGCACACTGCCTATTGCTTTCTCACCCATTTAGTAACAGATGTTGTTTAACCGACTTATTAACATGCTGCATCCTTAATTTTTACATTTCTTCTTCAAACACTTTGCCCATTCATATAACCTTAGGGGAATTACTAGTACCTAATAAATCCAGCCCTCCCAGGCTACAATATTTTAGCTAAATAGCTAAAAGTTATCTGTTCTCCTAGGTGGCGGTTAGACAGTGATCTCTTGGCACAGGACTGTCCCCAAAACCCATGAATAATTCATGCCAAGCAGCATGCTCTCCATCCCTGTTACTGTTTTGCACATCAGATGTATGGGCCACCTACATGAATCAAACATCATGTACCTCATCCCCACTTAATGTACTGGACATCTTGTTCTGTTTAGCCTCAGTCAGACTCTGCAATATAGCTCAGATTGCAATGGCTCAATTTCACAGCTGATTGTACATTGTTAACCAGCAGATGAACGATCTTTGTCCAGTTTGCCATACCCATGTAATACAGGCACTCTTGTGGATCAGTCTAGCCTGCATAGTGCCATACTGCAAACAGTGGCCAGCTTGGTGCCTTAGTACCAAAGGGATGTCACTTCACTTTGTTCTCAAGCTGTTGCCACTCGATGGGCACCTTTACTTAGCCACTATTTTAAAGATACCATATCTTACCACCACCACCAGACTTTGTAAGCCAAATATGTTAGGTATTACTGACTACATTGGAATGAGACTGAGATTAAAGCAAGCCTAATCAGATATTATCTGGTACAGGACCAGTTTTGTAGATAATTTAATCCCTAATCCATCTATACACAAATAACACACAATGTCATGAAAGATAAAATGACACTGTTGCATCAAAACTAGACCCAACCATATGTCTCAGATTGCAAAGGGTCACTACCAGAGTCAATCTCACTGTTTAAGCCATAAGTTGGACATACTTTGTGCAGTTTTCCTACCACAAGGAACACTTGCTTAGTGGTCAGATCCCAGTCAGGATGTTCTGCGAGCATGGTGGGCTGCTCATTAAGCCAGTCATCTCCAATTTTATGTCAGTGTTGCCATGTTCATCCAGACATGATGTAGTATGCTCACAAGCCAATCTTCTTTGCTAGATCACACTGACATGATAAAACTTGGCCTTCCGAGGAACAGTAGAAGAAAATCTTTTGCTTGTTGCAACCCAAGTTTTGCTTTCCTCCATCAACAGCTTGGTCTGAAGTTCTTCCAGTATTTGTTGAGATGCTCATCAACAAAGAGCAATTGGTGTTCAACTGCTATTTCTGTTGCGTCAAGTGACTGATTTGGAGAGCATTAGATGCACAAAGTAACCTGGGGAATGTTGAAGCACTCATCAGTGAGCACCTCAGATGCCATCTTGCATGATACAATAGGGACTGGTTTTGTCGAGTATGTATCCTATAATGTCCCTACCAATGTAAGGAAGTTTACTCATAATGTCACAGTGCACCCAGCTCACTCTATGGCCTCTTGCACCACTGTATCTAATTAATATGGGTGCTTCTCTGGTGGAAACAGTCCTGGATATTTATTACAAGATAAAAGCCAGGGTTTTCGAGAATCATTGTAGATGAACATACAGAGAAGGGAATTATTTCACCGCAATTTCTCTCCATGCCATCAGATATAGATCACTCATGGTCAATACAGCTCTCCCTCGATAACTTGTACACAACGGGGTCCACAAACATAGACCACACTATCAGCAAGGCACAAGTTACCAAGGGACCTCCAAAAATTGAAACAAAATTGCTTTTACATCGAGAAAACTGGGGGGGGGGGAGGTGGAGCAACGTTAGGGAACTGGGCTATTTATAGACTGAATTCTTATTTTACAATCATGTCGATAATAATTTTTAATAACACGCTTTTTCTAATGAAGTTGTTTGTTATTCTGTTTAAATAACATTTATTTTCATAATGTCCAACATATGAAAGTTGTTCCAACTGGTTTCAACAACATCACGTGTATGCAAAAAAAAGCTGTGTATTACATCACTGCTTTTTGTTTTCTTGATGAGTCTGGTTCCCGTAGTGGTGTTTAATATTATCCTGGCAAATTGGGAGTCCACAGAGCAGGGAACTAGACTAACTGTTGATACACCACCAAACAAGATTCCTTTTTTTTAAAAAACACACAACATTTATTTCGTGAGACAATCATCTACGTTGAAACTCAATTTTTGTATTACTCAATTAGTACAATATTGATGTCATGAATCAATTGATTGGAATTAATAATGAAACTTGTTATCATCCTTGAGGATATGTCTAAGTGCCAGTTCAAGAATTCTCTTAAACTCACTTGCCCACAATGATTGGTATCTGTGAAATCAGTCTCTTTATTTTACAAAATGTTCATTACACTTGGCTGCCTTGTTATCTTTGATCACAGTTATGAAAGAGTTGGTTAATTTAAGTTAGTTTATGTTACATACATAATAACATTTATAAGTGCTCGATTGATCAAATGAATTGAGTGACATACGACCAGGGCCGCTAGAGTTTGTAGGATTTTCGTGCCTTTTAACTTTTTAATTATTCCACCTCCTTTATTTGATTCAAAAGACATAATTAACATGATAATACAAAGGAGGCCAGCTTTTAATTCAGTGCAACAAGACAACAAATACTTCCAGAAGTCAGTTATCAAAACACGGTCGGCTCTTAATTAGGTTCTCAGAGAAATGCTCGCAGACATAGCTGTTACAGTAGATTGATGCATTTTACATTTAATTACAAGAGGACACATTGCATTTGTGACTATTACACTTAAAGGAACTAAAAAATTGAACTAGAACACAAATTTCAGTTGATAAAAAATTATTTAATTTGTATTTATTTATTAAAGTACTGCCTCCACTTGGCATGATTGACATTTTCAGTGAACGAAATTTTCTTACATGTCATTAATTGTGGTGTACTAGGAATGTCGCTTGGAACAAAAATGTAAAAAGTTGTTTGACCTATTTTTAAATTTGATATTTCATAGTGTTGATTAAAACTTCCAGATCCTATCTACCATTTTTGATGATAAAATGAGCGATACATCAAAGGTTCAATTAACAATTTTGATCACAATTTTCTTCAAGTTCAACAGTTAGGGATCATTTTTTGTCATATTTTCTGGTTTTAAAAAATGGGATCCATGCCTGACCCAGCGTTATAAGCAGGTTGCGAGTTATCAAGGGAGTGGTGTACCTAACCCAGTCTAGCTTTCAAATATGCCTGAGGGGACTGCCTACAATGATCTGATGTAATGTGTTCCATCCCTGCATTGGTACACAGACCTACACTGTGGAAAGTCATCCAAATGGTGGAGATGTACTATATAGTACCATGACAATTCCATGTCACTCTTTGGGCACTTAGTTCCTTTGTGCCCATTGTTATTATGGACCCAGGGCGGTTGATATTTTCTATTCTTACAAAGAACCATCTCTGAGCCAGAGAGTCCTTTGCCATTGAAGTTTACTCAGTGCAACAGCAGACATTACCATCATAGGATGCATATTTATGAGCCATTACAATGATACTGTTGTCCCAGTGGCAGATGAAAACATTGCTCATAGGAACAAACATTGCATTAGGGGTCCCATCTCCAGACTTTGAGAATCTCACTTGGTTTACATCAGGTGGTCCCTTGCAATTGCAACCTTCAAGTTGATAGTTTGTATAGAGGCAAGCACATTGGTCTGTGGCGCACATCACCTTCCATCATTCTGGGTGGATAGTAACTTGCTCTGGATCATATATTGCATATTTATACCCTAGAGATGAAAGCCTTATAAAAAACATGCCATTAGTGGCTGGAGAATATACATGAAGTGCGTTCTTATTCTGTGTGATATCTCCACTGGTTAAGTATTTTAGAAGGCTAAGGGGAACAAAGTCCCCAGACCTTTGTATGCTTCTTTGGGGAATTTCTAAACTGATGTCTTCAGTAACAAATCTATGAACAAGTTACTCATATTCCAGGCTGGCTACAGGTATTAATGGACTTGGAGTTTGTCTGGATCATATTAAACAATCCCTCACAAACAAACAATTCTTATCAAGTGTTGGAAAAAATAGCACTCCACCAGAAGTATATGACGGAAAAGGAGAATTTTCACACAATGGTGTGAGCATAAACACATTGTGCCACTGATCAGATTAATACCTCAGTAGCTAACTTCCTGCTTGGCTCATTGATTAGTAAAAGGCTACCATTATATGATTTCTGAAATGTTGAGCAATCATAGAAGATATGATATCAAACAAGACCCATCTGATCCGCTGTCAGTTTTGAGTTCACATGTCCAAAGGTTTTAACTTCATGGATGCTAACCTGACTGAATAAGACACTGTTTTATTGATTCACATCTTGTATAAGACATGCTTGCTTCTCACACTAGTGACAGCTGGCAGAATTAGTGAGACACTTGCTTTATCACTTGACCGGAAGTACTTTCAGTTCTGACAGGATAGGATGGTATAACTCATGTTGGCCCATGCTTTCATTGTTAATAACAGGGCTCCGGAGGAATCAGACTTCCCTGTCTACTCTGAACACTTCTTTTCAAGGTTGCCTTAAAGATCCAGTGTGAGCTCTGAAGAGGTATTTAAAAAGGACTGACCCAGTGCATCGAGGGAAATCATACCTCTTCTTACCACTCAAGAGGGAAAAGATGACATGTTGGTACAGACACTTTCATCCTGGATACAATGAGTTATTCATTCTGCATATTGGAAGATAATCCCAAATCAAATGAAATTACTTTGCTCGTGAAGTTTGAGCACTCGCCTTAAGCATTGCAACTGAGCAAAACTGTTACCTAACTGACACTTTCTCCAGCTTTTGTTTCCAAGATCTTTCATCCCAGAAGACTCAGCTCAACCTGTTAGGACCAGTAGACACAACAGGATCCTCCCCATGTCATTTCCATGTCATTTCCTTATGTTACGTGTTTAGGCACGAATAAACAGCAACACAAGAAAGAGTGAAAACAACAAGCTTTGAAAAATGTAACAAATAATTTATTTCCATGGAAAAATACTGTAATAAAAATGAAAGAAATAAGAACTTACGGTTTTAAGAATCAAATCCAAACATAATCCAAGAATAATCCACGAATAAAATTTTAGAAGTCCTAATAATGAAATGTTCTAATGAATTCAAGTTTGAGTCCCGATGAAGAATACAAGATGGAAGGTGATGACATATACTGTATCCTTTATGGTGTTGGAATGTCTACAGTTCTGTGTTATTTACAAACAATAATCCAGTGTTGGAAATCTGAATAAAATTTTTTAAGAAATGTCTTTGTTCAAGAATTCAGTATGATTATTCAACCTATTTTCAGAGAAATAAATTAATCTTTCAGAATCCAGATAATTCGAAAGAAACACCTTTATGTCCCAGTGTTTAGAAGCTTGACTGAGAGATCTCTTCCTGAGCATCATTATTAAAACTAAGTAATGCGCAATTTCAGAAATGCCTGAGTTGTGAAATAGAGGATCACATGATCATGTTTACATATAAAAAAATCATGTAGCTTCAGAATGATTTTGATAAGAACCAGTCATTTTTCTCAGAGAATAAAATAAAAGTTTACTTCACTAAAAACTATTTCCGAGACTAGGGACATGTATTCAACACAGCCTTATTATTCCCACAATAAAAATAAATTAAAAAACCTTGTTCATGTGACTGTTACTAATTTTGAATTAAGGCTGGGAACCAGATCAACGTTCTGTGTTCACAAAATGAACAGTCAATGTCAAACTATTTTCTGGAAAAGTTTTTAGTTCCTAGTAACTACATTATATTGGCATATAATATTTTTAAAAACAAAAAGATATTAAAACTTACAAACAATTAAATCCGATATAAATTAAATCAAATATACATAACAATTGACATCATTATAAGGATGTTGGTATATGACTTTGGCTGGATGTCCCTTTCAAAGATAGAGTCTATTCTCCAGTCATGTTGCATAGCAGCTGTCTCACACAGCTTAGGGAGCCAGAGATGGTCTCTTTTAGGTAAGGAGATGTAGCTTCCTCCACCTCTTACCTATCCTCCTAAGGTATTATGATCAGGTAATACATTTGTAGAAAACAGTTTTTCCTAGTAAAATGTGTTTCTTCGATAATATGGACCCAATAATATTCATAAACCTTTTCAGCCTCCCCACAGTTACATCCATATGGAGAGTGATCCTCCCACTCCAGTAGTAGCAGAGGCAGTTGTTAGTACCATTTTTATTAGTCTTTAGTATGACTTGGCCAGGGTTCGAACTCTCATCTTGAGCATGCAAGGCAGATGCTCTGACCACTAGGCCAATGGAGGGGTCTAATACAGCAGTAATAAATGAATCTGTCCAGTACAGGTGTTGTCACTTCATCAACACAAATCAAGTGTGCAAACATGATCAGTTGCTTATTATTGTTTTTCAGTCAATCTATTTCATGACTTAACTCATCCTGAAAAGCACAGATCCATTATTAGTTAGTATTTTAACAAAATGAAGATTATGAATAATAACAAAGAGAATGTTCAGCTAAGCATGTCGAATATACTACATATTTATGGTGCTTCTGTTTCAGTGGATGTTGTATACTTGTCGGTGTCATGTTTGCACATTGTAAAAGGAATTAAATGTGCCCCCCCCCTTGCTGTTGTGCTTGTCAAAGTGAAACTCCCTCAACCTGGAGTTTTTAAAAAAAAACAATTTGCTGGTCTTTACAGATAGTGTATTGCTTCCAGATTCACATTCTTCAAAAATGAATCACACTTGAAATGAATCACACTTGAACACTATTCCAGTACTGAAATAATCATTTTTTGTTTTATTTATATGGAGTAAGGATCTGACTTCAAAGAAATGTTGCCCTCGATCACACTTGTTATTAAAGTTGGCTTCAGCATCACTATTACATGCAGTGATGTGTAATAACATCTGTTCTTCATGCATATTTTTGATATATTTCAGAGAAATTGGGTTCTGCTTTGTTTATTTTACCATTGCAGTTAGCTAAATGGACTTGCCTGCAGCAGAATTTGACATGAAACATCACCCTATGTATTATTAACCAATTAAATAATCTCAAAGTTGGTCATTTGTGTGACTGCCTTAACTTTTAATTGCCTTATATCAGCTGCATGCCTTGAGGATAGATTTAGCTGAGCTTTGAGCAGGACTATTTACTATTCATACACAAACTACAGATTACATGCTATATTGTGGTGGTCAAGAAGGATTGTTTTGGGGGCTTTTTTATAACTTTGGGGTTAAAATTCCTGAAAATAATGTTTTTCTAAATACGACCATGTGGGAGAGGGTGTCCGACATCGCGCTTTTCATGGGATGCAGCATGTTATGGCTGGTACAGCATGTCTTCTCAATGTAAAGGCCATCCCTTTCCTAATTTTGTAGAGGTACATAAGTAACTCAGACCCTAGCTTATGCTGCAGTCTAAGCTTTTGGATTCTCTTGTATGAGAGTTATCGAGGGTAAGGTGTATGCTTATTTTCACATATGTGCTTACTATCCAAATTTGACAATATTTTGTGAACACATTATGTTTTGGTTTCTTCAGAGGCACTATAACCAGCTGCGTGAGGAGTTTGCCCGCATGAAGCCACCTTCAGGGGAGGAGGAAGAGAGTGAGGAGAAGATAGACCCCAAAGAGCAGCAATATGACACAGACCAGGCAATAGGGAACAGTCAGAATGGGTCCACACTGCTGATGCTAGATATCTTGGCCACTGACCCTAATGCTAACTCCGTGATGAACCCAGAAGCTGTAGATCAGATAGTCTGTAGTGTGGACCACACAGAGTTGGACACTGTTGTAGACCTTACAGAAATTGACTCTTGTTTAAACCCTCCAGGAGTACCAGACTGTTGATTGACTGACTTGGCTATCAAGTAGCTGATCTAGCCACCTTACATTAAGACCACAGTTTAAATCTTAGACCTCCAAACTAAAAACAGATGAGCTACCCACAGGTTTGAATTCCTCAGTAGGAATTGTTTATCAAACTTGTCTTCTTGTAAATGGCAAGAACAACAATGAAGATATATTTCAAAAATGACTAGCAGATGAAGCTTTCTTCATGCAAGAGCTAGTGAAACTGGTTTTGTTAGAGTGAGATATATTTAAAGCCTCCACCCATGTAGTGTTAATGTTTTACAGGCCATGTGATTTCTGATCAAAGACAGTGTAACGGTGATTTGCTGTCCCCAGTATTTAAGCAAACCCATGAAAATTGTCAAGTCATTCTCACAGCATGTTTAACTGAGGAAGAAAATTTCCTTTATTATGCCCATCACTTCATTTTTATGTTTTTTTTTAAAAGCATGTGCATATTTTTTTAGATATTGACATGTCATCCTGACTATTGGCTTGTACAATACAAGATCATTTTGTCGGGCATTTCCTGAAATAATGAACAATCTAGTTAGCATGTAAACATTTTATACCAGTGATGACATGTATGTTAGATGCTTCCATTTGTAGCCCTCATTGACAATTTTGCAGAGTAATTTTACAACTTTTCACATTTTAGCCTAAATTGTTCTTGTGAAAAACGTTCCATAGTCAGGATTATTTATTTAGGAGTGTTTAAGTAGGTACATTTTTTTGCATGAAAAAAGAAACTGCAGTATAGAAAAACCAAGAATGATTCTATGTGTAATATCAGTGTAATGTCCAAACCTAAAATCTCGTGAAATGTATACATTTTGCATTACATCTTTGTTGGACAACTTTGTTTAATTATTTTGTATGTATATGTTGATGTGACTATATCTGTGCATACATCTAGCAGTCTTGACCCTCCTAATAGATGCTTCCATTGTTGGTTGTCCATCATGTGGATACTTCTAGTTCTATGCCTCGTCACACCGTTGTAGGGCATGTGGGGTTAACTGTCTCCATCTGTCAGCGTGTACGTTCATACATATTTGTAGTTAAGTTTTGCACTCTGGTTAGTTTTCAGGCAGTTTTGTAGGCCATACATGTTTCAAGGACACATTTCTGGTTGTCTCGTTTGCAAAAAGAAACGAGAAGTACTGATGACTGTCATATGCAGTGGCAGTATCAGATGTGATTTAGTTTGGAATCAACCTTTTATAACAGGTTTTTTAACAGTTGTTTTTGCAATTGCATTCACAGGAAAATGGCATTTCAAACAACCATTGTTCTTGCTTGTGCTGATCTATAATCATAGCCTCTTTTATACATATTTCAAGTTTTTATTTCTCAAGTCTTTCACAACTTAATTTTGCTACATAAATAAATTATTTTCTGGATATTGTAAATGGTATGGACCAGTAAATATATTCAGTCATAAAAATTTAAATGGAAATGGATTTTTATGGATATAAGTGTGGTTTAGTTATAACATCATTTCATCTATTAGACATACTGTGATGGAATTTTTACTTGGCATTCATGCCTTTCATCATCATGTCCGATAATGAATTTATGTGGTACTCATCCTAGTAACTGAAGCAGATGAGGCAGATTTTGATCTGCACATGATTGGTAACTCCCATGTTTGAGCTGATTCTTGTTTATATGTCCTTGGGATTAATGCCTTCTCAGTTCCTGACTGGCCTGAGCTTCACAACAACTGTGCAGTTGAATATGAATAAGTTGAAGGCAGTTTACAACATTTTCGAAGGCTGCAAAGGTTTTTTGTTTGAGCTGGGTTAACAAATACAAAAACATAGGTTTTACTTGGCCAGAGGTCTCATCACTGTCATCCTCGATGTTAGGACTCTGTATTAAAGTACCATCGGTGCTTGCTTATAAGTCAAATCCAACTGCAGAATTCACAGACTACAATCTACTGTCATATAATGTGATGGTAGATCATGTTCTTTGAAAATAGGAATAATCAATAGGACAAACAATATACACTGATTTGCCAGTGCATTATGCAATGGCAGATCAGGGCCTATGTTGTTTGAGTAGTAGTCAACTTATAAGCAAGTCAGGATGGTATTTGTACATAGGTGTACATATATACATAACATAGCAGTTTGCAAGTTTGATACTGTGTTCTGCACTACCTTTCCAATTTAAATATACTAAACTGTACACTGTCCATCATAAACATCTGCCATTTATTTTCAGCATATGGTTATTTATAGCTTGGATAAAATCCAAGGCACAACGAGGCCAAGATTTGAAGTAGACCTGTTACTGTAAATGCTCCAACATTTCTTTGATGACACTATTAAAGTAGGGCACTGCATCATTCTTAAAGTTTCCTCAACTACTCGGTCAACTTTGCAGCTTTGCTGATTAGGTGATACAACATTGTTCTGTCCGGTTTCAGTGCTAGTGAAAGCAACTTTAACTTAATGACTATCCCACATGTTTTCCAACATATTTCCCTGTCCCGTTGTCCCCACTTAAGAAATTGCACAGATGCAGGAAAAAAGCTCTGTTAATCCAAGCTCGTGTACATGCAGATTACTTGTTTCAGTTCTTGTTGTAATGAATACTTCCAAAATTGATAAAGGAGTCAAGGTTTACCACTGATGCCTGCATAAATTAGAATGGCAGAGACAGTCAGTAGCTGTATAGACTGCACTCAAGTGTGCTTATTAGAGGCTGAATTTCACATACATCTTGTTTTTAAAGCACAGCTTGTTGCCAGTAGTGAAGGTGAAACCTTGGAAATCACATCATGCTTGATCATTGTACATGTTCTTAATTTTTAAAGCATTTTATATCCTCTGAAATGATATAAATAGCAAGCTGTCACACTCCAGTACAGTTGACGACTTTATTTCCTGAATGATATTATCCACTTCAGCATTAGATCTGAGCATAAACAATATTGTCTCTAAAGAAGGATATCTGAGCAACAGTCAGAAAACGTAAGATAATACATTTGCACAGACCGATATTAGACCCTCTGAAATGATGCAGTTGCTTGTTTTGCCACCTGCTACATTATACCATGTCAGAGACAGATTTTGTCAAAATTGTTCAGTGAAAACCAAGCTTTAAAGTAGCATTCACTCTCCCATCACTGCTCACACCATCAGTTTTTCATGGCTAAAATAAACTGGGTACAGGAATTACTTTATATATGTATTTATTTACCCAGAGCTGGGACATAATTTGTACATTAACCCCAGCTAATGACAAATAAAACCCATGTTGATTGATAGGGTATGTCAGTAGGAAGCTTGTATAAACTTTTAGTATGCAGAATGATGCAGAATCCTGTGCTCAATGGAATGTTCATGCATACTCTGCACAGAGGACAGGAACAACCAGAATTGAAGAAAATGGCAATTCTTATTAATAGTGTTGCCTGCCATACACATGATCATTGTCAGTTGCCCTAAACATGAACATTGTTAATTGTAATTAATAGGAGCATTTTCATTTGGTTGAGCATTGTTAATCGTCTTAAATATGAGCATTGTTATTCATCTTAGCATTGTTAATAGTCCTAAATATGAGCATTTTTTAAGTGTCCTAAACATGAGCTTTGTTAATTGTTCTAAATATGAGCTTTATTAAGTGTCCTAAATATAAATATGAGCATTATTAATTGTCCTCAATATGAGCATTTTAATTCATCCTAAAAATTTGCATTTTCATTTGTCCTAAGCATGGGCATTATCAATTGTTCTAAACATGAGCATTTTGAATGTACCATGTTTAATTATGATGGAGACTTAGTTGGTGAATTAGGATTATTGACAAATTAAACTGTCATGTTGCATAATTTGTGTACATATTTTTTTTTTTAGACTGCTTGTTAAATGAATTTAAACTACTTGTTATAGTGAAGAGTTCTATAAATTTGTATCAACCAAAATATACTGGGAATCAAAGAAATTACAGGTAAAAATGTAGAAAATTGAAATTGCTAAAAAAAACTTCTGCATACATTTTTTAAATATCTGCTTGCTTGTAAATTATTATTAACAAATATAGTTTGTTGTAAAAAGAATGACTTAAAGTTGTAAATGTTTAATCTCAACATAATTTGATTTGACTATCTGTAAGCTGTTTGAGAATGACTGCCTTCTCAGATGTTTCACTTAATAAAAGAGTACATGCACATGTCCTTACAGTCTTTGATTATATGTACTCATTCTTTCTCCTACCATTTGTATGCCCCTCACTGTGATAGCAAAAAAAGGCATTTTGTTTTGCTTCTGTCTGTTGATATGATGACCCAGAATATGTTTTAACACAGTTACACAGAAACTTCTTTATGCATGCAAAGGAGACTTAATAGACCTGTTGATTGGCATAATTAGATGGCCTTTTTCGATTTTCAAGCCATCAGAGCAATTTCGTTATTTTATATTTGCACTTTGACCTTTTTAAGTGAAACCTTAGCATGATTACACAAAAATAGTTTGACTGACTACCATTACCAAACTTTGTGGATAGTGTAAACTTGGGATATTGAAGAACTCTTTTGATACAATGGTCAAAAAGTCACTGCCATGGTCACATACTAAAAAAAGAAAGATGTTTTTGCACAATGATTTTTGTTCTCTACCATCTACATTTACCATACATTATGGATCACATGCACGTGGGTAAGAAATGTTTTAAATAAATTTTGGGTCAAAAGTCAAGGTCACTGACTCAAAGAATAAAGATTATTTTTACACAGTAACATCAGTTCTACACCACAAATCTGATCAAACTTTATGTATGGTTTGCACTTGGGTAAGGAAGAAGCCTATCAGTTTTAGGGTTAAATAGTCAATGGACTGAAGAGAGATGGTTTCCTCCCTTTGTGGATGGTCTTCATTTGGCATAAGGAAGAAATCTAGGGATTTTTATAGGTTAAGTTAAATAGTCAAAGTTCATGGTCTCTGTAAAGCATATAGACTTTTTTATATGCATTGAAAACTATTAAACTTGGGGCAGGCATAAATGTGCCTTTTCAACATACTCTTGTTAACGATTTGCCATTTTGGTCTTCACTTGAAGATGTGCATATTGGCAAATGATGTTGCTCCCAAACTTTTTGTTAACAGTTTTGTTTTATTTGTATTTTTCTTAATGAAGTATGTAACATGATCTTGTTAGTGCAGGGGTGGGCAAACTATGGCCCGCCAAGGGCTTTCATGCTGCCTAGGAACAAGTCATCATTCGCACTGTCTCTGTTTATGTTACTCTGTTTATCAAATAAATGTGCTTATTTTGAAGTTTAAGTTTTCAAATATTAACAACTGAAAATTAATTAGATGTTATTTAGAAAAACCTTTTGTTTTTGCTATTTCAAATATTAATTATTTTACTTAATGAACTATGCGGCCTGCGACAAGGTGTAAATTTGTGTACCCGGCACTTGCACTGGAAAGTTTGCCCACCTCTGTGTTAGTGCAACTAAACCTGTAGCTTTTGATGAATTGCCATTAAACTTTCTAAATATTATGGTCATAACTGAAAGATGTGCATCTCAACAAATCACTGTTCCTGCAATTTTCTACAGTAGTTATTGCCCTTTTCTACATGCAGCTGGTTTCATTGAGTTAAGTAGATCACCATGACACTTTGGGAAATGTTATGGTAGTAGTGAAGTGGGATACTTTGGCGACAACGGGACTTTAATGTTAAAATAGTATGGTTGTACCCAGGCAACAAGGAGAATTTAACATGGATGGGACCTTAAAGCGACAAAAAAGAATGGGACTGTCTAGCGACAAAGGAAAGTTGGGTCTGTATAGCATCTGACATCACAGTAAGGGAGATTGGTAACAGTGTTGCAACCATGTGAGGTGACGTCAATAGGAAGCAAAGAGTGGATGTGCAGGTGTGCACTGAATTGACCTCAATCAGGAATAAAGAGTGGGACTTAGATTTATATAACACAAACACATGTATCAGACATCTTTATTACGACCCAAGAGAAAACAACCTTTCCAAGATAAACAATCCAGCCCTGTTACTATGCCTCCGATACTACCCCTAGTGATTTCTACTAAATCATTGACAGGAGCCAGTCCGAAGTAGGCCTTGGCTGTGGCAAAAGGCTAAAGGCAGTTCAAGATGATTACGTCCCATTTCTGAGTTTGTTTTCTAAACAAACAAATACCCAACGGTCCTTTTCAGAGCCACCCACTTCTCTCGGAAAGAGAGATTATTTCAATTGCCAAAATCAATTAAAACTCAAAAACCCTTTTTAACCCATGATGTACGTGTGTGAGTGTAGGTTCATATTCTAAAAACCAAAACTGAGAGACACATTTTCTGTCTGCTTTATTCTGGTACAAATTTTACAATCCAGTTCACAACACAACACTTTAAAAAGTTCATAGACTTCTGTGTCTGTGTTCACTCGTTCTTTTTTTAATTTCTTCACTTTCACAGGTTGTTTCTCTTCGTCCTCACTTTCTCTTCTTTTCTTCTCATTTTTCTCTTTTTGCACTTGTCTGGGTTCTTTCTTTGGGGAGGGTACCTCTTCTTCCTCTTCAGAACCCCTCTCTTCTTCTTGCTTCTGTTTTTTCTTGGGGCATTCTGAAGACCAATGTCTTTTCTCTTGACGATGATAATAGGTATCTTGACTTTTGTCTCATCTAGTACCTGTTTTGCCTTTTTGACGATCTGGACACTCTGAAGACCAATGTCCTTTCTTCTTACAGATGTAGCAAGTATGTATCTTGACTTTTGTCTCGGAAGGAGGGTAAGTAGTCTGTCGGCTTATCTAAGGAAATTTTCTTATGACATTTCGCAAAGCTCTAATCAGAAGTTCAATCTGTGTGGGCTCCTGCATCGTTCTACTCGGTTTGAGAGTGAAATGAATATTGGAATTAAAGACACACCCTTTATATATACGTTGGTCTGACATGGATATAAAGTGACCTATGGCGTTTAAAATGTAGTCATGTGACTTTCTGCAATCAAGATGAAACGATCACATCATATAGCAGAGAAAGGAGAAGAAAGTAAGACGCTAAACGTGATATATCGCCTCGTACAGTAGCTGAAGTCTTGGCACAAATTCATGTCAGTGATTTTGAAGATGACATGAGTGAACCAGAATCAAGACCCAGAGATTCTGCACGCAACCGAAGTTCACCACTATTAGTAACCACTGCAAACTACTATCACATTCGCGAGACGGAAAAACGCTCCTCTAGAAAATTTAGAACTACGGCTTACACGTACACGGTGAAGTTTAAAGATTTTAAGTCCATTGTACCACTTGAGAAAGCAGAGGGCTTCATCACTGAGGTGTGTGATTCTTTGTCAACCACACTGAAATGACAGTGTGAAGCCAAAAAAGACGATCGCTTGAGACTTTCCATTCATCACGACAGTTTGAAGGCCCCCGTTTGGATCAGAGCTGACACCATCCAAAGTCATCGACAAGATTCAGCATATGCAACAATTCAACGACAAGTTCCACATCACCGATGGAAAAGCGACACTGTTCATGACCCACGAGTCTATTCCCCAAGGGATAGGACGCAAAAAGTTGTTATTGATGTACGACCTTCGTAGCACCAAAAAGAGCCTCGTCCGAATTAACATCCCTCAAAACCAGATGTGTTTAGCCCGTGCCATCGTGGTGGGACGAACGTATGTCAACAAGAACGACACGTTAGAATGGAAAATAGCCTGGAAAAGTATTCAGCGATCGGACTGAGCCAAACAACGAAGAGAAGCAGAACTGTTAAAGCAAGCGGGGCTATCCAAAGACACGCCCTGTGGCATTCCTGAAAGGCACAAATTGCAAGATGTCCTAGCTCCACGCTACACCTTGAAAGTGCACTCTCAAGAAGTGCGCGGACCTCTGTTGTTTCGTGGCAAAGATTTCAAAGACGTTAAATACATTCACGTCTATCATCACGATGAACATTTCGATACCATCACCAGTATCATTGCATTCTTTGGATACGGTTATTACTGTGAGAAATGTGACTATGTTATGACTACCAAGAACAACACAAGCTTTGTGGGTAGAAATGCACAAGATGCTTGGCCTCTCAACCCTGTCTGGACGAAGGACAACAACGAATGCATTGCCCTGCTTGTCAGCACACATTTGTCAGTCCAACCTGTTACCAACAACATCTGAAGACACAAGGTTTACAGCAGAAAAGTGCTTGTCAACTCATGAGATTGTGCCCTACTTGTGGACAAGGTATACGTACCAATAATGCCAAGGCACACGTATGTTCAGGAAAGAAACAATGTCACATTTGTCACCAAATCGTGGATTTGGAACACGAATGCTACATTCAAAAATACCATTCCAATCATCAATAGAAGGAAGCTGACCAGAAGAAGGAATTTCATCTTTATCGATTTCGAATACATGCAAGAGACCGGTATTCACATTCCTAATATCTGCGTGGCTCATCGAGCGTGAGAGAAGTACATCCAAGAGCCTATCTTTAGTCATTTCCCTCACTGCAGCAAGATTCTTGGAATGCGTGAAAAAAATATTTCGGGGTTCTTACACGCTGGCCGATTTCGCCCGATGGATCTTAGACCCCATCGACGAAACGTGGAGCCAAGAGGACATCGAACGTTACGGAGATTGTCATCGCCATGCCACAGGGATGGCTCACAATTTCTCGGGATTCGATGGACAGTTTCTTCTGAGATACTATACGGAACAAGGCAGCGGACGTCCGAAAGTGACTTTGAATGGAGCCAAAATCATTCCATGCAAGTGGGACAAGCGCAGTTTAAAGATTAAATGAGTTACTTGGCCATGCCATTGAGACGAACGCCTAAAACGTTTGGAATGACATAAATGGCTTATTTTCAGCACTTTTTCAATTCCCAAGCCATACCACACCGTTCTACCCCATTTGCCTGAGGCTCACGACTACGACCCCGACAACAGACATACCAAACAACGTGCAGCTTTCTACGCTTGGTACCAGGCTCACGCCTCGGACCACTTCGACTTTCAGGAAGAAATGTTAAAGTATTGTCGTTCCGGTAACAGGCTCATTCGGACCATGGCTCATTCGGACCAGGCTTATTCGGTCCAAATTACGAGCTGATTCGGACCAGATTTTTGGCTGATTCGGACCATGTGAAATATCAATAAGCTTCGTCTGAGATTTAAATATGACACTTACATTTGTTTAAGACACGATATTTCTCATTATTTCTCAGGTACGTTGAGCAGTTCAAATATGCATTTAAGGAATCGATCATTAAATTGCATTTAAGGAATTGATCATTAAATTGTATGCAGATTGTTGGGGACAAAACTCGCTAAAAGTGTCCATGCAGCAACATTTATTCATACATATTGATCTGAGTTTACATTATTTGTGTCCACACATGCAGGTCTGGGTAGGTTTATGCCTTTGCTAGATTTATGTAGAATTTATTTATACCGTCTATTTTGCTATATACTAATAGTACTACATAAAACATATCTTAATGGAGGAAGTGAGGTGCTGTACAATTTTTGATTTAGTTCGATAAAATATCACACGTCAATATCATGCGTTTATATTATATTCTGGGGGTGCGTGGCCTGGGTCTGACGTTCCGCTTGCCAAAGGAAAGTGAAGCGTCTCTCATAGCCTCTCCTTCCCAGGTGTAGTGATCGCCGCAGGACCACTGTCTCGCTCTGCGGGGCGGGAGGTTACTTGCATATGGCCTCTCCTACACTATTGTGTCCACAGCAGCACCTTCACGCGGTGCCCCCTGTTTTAACAGAGCCTGCTGTGTGGCGCGACCGAGTACCCGGCGGTAAAACTGGGTGGGCAGACTGGGCTCATTAGCCTTGGCAGGCAACCAGTCTAAGAGAAGGGAAACTCTAACCCCAAACCCGGGCAGATGAAGCTCGTTAGCCTTGTCAGGCAGTTCATCTAGGAGAAGGAAACTCTGATTCAAAACCAACCAAGTCCCATCCATTGGATTATGGCTCCACTGCCTTATGGATATCTTCGGGAGAAGGAAAGGCTACGGGAGTAAACCCAGACAGAAAATCAGGAGTGGAGCCCCTAAGGCGGCTGGGGGTCGACTACGACCTCCTTCCGGCAGCTCCTGCATCCAAACTGGTGCCAAATGTCATGCTCAGCATTCCTTTGGACCCCACCAGCAAGGACGAGAGGGGGATCCTGACGTCTGGGCAGCCCAGGATCTCCATACTCCACGCCCAGGCTTGCGCCCTGGAGAGGACACTCCAGTCTCGCTACTGAGTGAGGAAACAACACGGAAGCTGACAGTTTACGGGTTATAAGTCCCACCCGATTGGCGTAGGGAAGGGGCGCCACGGGTCAGCTTTGACGGTGGGAGGGATCATCGTGTCCCACTGGCCAACTATCGCCCGCCTCAAGCCAGGCAGCCCCCGGTCAATAAGGTGTTGACCCGCCATCGTCTGCCTGCTCCAGTGGGTGTCTGGAGCTCAGTGTGTTGTTCAGCATGACAAGCAGACGGTAATTCCACACCAGACAAAAGAAACAAGAAACCAATAAAGAAGACTCCAGCTCTTCGATTTGCAAGCTGGAATGTGCGCACCATGTGTACAGGCATCTCCGACGACCTCAGAGAAGTGGACGACACCAGAAAGACGGCCATCATCGATAGAGAACTCACCAGACTAAATATCAGCATAGCTGCCCTCCAGGAAACCAGGCTCGCCTCTAGTGGCTCCCTCAGAGAGGAAAACTACACCTTCTTCTGGAAGGGTCGAGAACCTGAGGAGTCCCGTCAACACGGAGTGGGCTTTGCCATCAAAAACAATCTCCTGGCCTCGGTTGAACCTCCCACAGGGGGCACTGAGCGTCTCTTGTCCATCCGCCTCACCACTACTTCAGGTCCTGTCAACATCATCAGTGTCTACGCCCCAACCCTCACGTCATCAGAAGACGTGAAGGATCAGTTCTATGGGCAGCTGGACGAACAGATCAAAGGATGCCCCAAAAATGAACCACTATTCCTCCTCGGCGACTTTAATGCCAGAGTAGGTGCGGACCACGAGTCATGGCCTACCTGCCTAGGATATCATGGCACTCGAAAGACCAACGAAAACGGCCAGAGACTGCTGGAGCTATGCACCTACCATGGCCTGTGCATCACAAACACCTTCTTCAAGTGTAAGCCACAACACAAAGTGTCATGGAAACACCCCAGATCTCATCACTGGCACCAACTCGACTTGGTCATCACCAGGCGCTCTGCCCTTAACAGCGTCCTCTCCACCAGAACCTACCAGAACCTACCACAGTGCAGACTGTGACTCCGACCATGCCCTTGTGAGCAGCAAAGTGCGACTACAGCCACACGCGCTACACCGCTCAAAACCAAAAGGACGTCCTCGCATAAACACTGCACAGATGTCAGTCCCTGCCAAGGTGGAGGAGTATGTGTCTGCCCTGAACAAGGCTCTCCAGGACCTACCTGAGTATGACGCTACAGCCAAGTGGAATGCCATGAAGGGTGCCATCTACAGTACGGCTATGTCAACGTTTGGCAAGAAGGAACGACCCAGCCAGGACTGGTTCAATGCACACCTATCAAGGATGAAACCACAAATCGAGGAGAAACGAAAAGCCTTCATAGCTTACAAAAAATGCCCTAATGAACGGACGCTTGCTGCTCTCAGAAGTGCCCGAAGTAACACCCAACGCATTGCTAGACAGTGTGCGAACGAGTACTGGCAACAACTGTGTGAAGGGATCCAGCGCAGTGCCGAGTCCGGACACATCCAAGGCATGTACAGTGGCATCAAGAAGGCTCTAGGCCCCACAGTGAAAAGGGTCGCTCCCCTGAAATCCCTGACGGGAGAGAAGATCACAGACCGTGGGCAACAGATGGCCAGATGGGTGGAGCACTACTCAGAACTATACTCCCGAGAAACATCAGTCACTGATGCAGCCCTCAGCAGCATAAAGAATCTGCCCACCATGGAAGAGCTCGACAAAGTGCCAACCTTAGAGGAGCTCAGCAAAGCAATCGACTGCCTTCCAAACGACAAAGCACCAGGTAGTGACAGCATCCCGCCCGAAGCTATCAAACGTGGAAAACCAGCATTGATTAAACCACTGCACGAGCTACTTTGCCGCTGCTGGGGGAAAGGAGTAGTCCCCCAAGACATGCGTGATGCCACAATTGTGACCCTCTACAAAAACAAGGGCGACCGCAGTGACTGTAATAATTACAGGGGGATCTCGCTCTTGAGTATTGTTGGTAAAGTGTACGCCCGCATCATACTCAACAGGCTGCAGTTGCTGGCAGACCGTGTGTACCCGGAATCACAGTGCGGCTTCAGAGCAGGCAGGTCGACGACAGACATGATCTTCTCCCTACGACAACTCCAAGAGAAGAGCAGAGAGCAAGGTCAACCACTCTACATGATGTTCATCGACCTCACCAAGGCCTTTGACTTGGTCAGCAGGAAGGGCCTTTTTGAACTTCTGAGTAAGATCGGTTGCCCCCCAAAACTCCTCAGCATGATAATCTCTTTCCATGCAGATATGAAGGGAACAGTCCTGTATGATGGATCATCCTCAACTTCCTTCCCAATTAACAGTGGTGTGAAGCAGGGCTGCGTGCTGGCACCAACACTTTTTGGGATCTTCTTCTCCCTGCTCCTGTCCTACGCCTTCGACACGACCACCAGTGGCATATATCTACACACCAGGTCCGATGGGAGGCTGTTCAACCTGGCACGACTGCGCTCAAAGACCAAAGTGAGAGCTGTGCTCATCAGGGAGATGCTTTTTGCAGATGACGCAGCTCTTGTGGCCCACACCGAGGAAGCCCTCCAGAGACTGGGAGACCGTTTTGCTGTTGCCTGCACGCAGTTTGGTCTCACAATCAGCTTGGAAAAAACAAATGTCAGCGTGCAAGATACCACCATTGCCCCTTCAATCAAAATCAACGGTGTCACCCTGGAAGCAGTCAACAACTTTACCTACCTAGGGTCAACCATCAGCAACACTCTCTCGATTGATATGGAGCTGGACAGAAGGCTTGGAAAGGCAAACACCATCATGGCTCGATTAACAAAGAGGGTTTGGGAAAACAACGCGCTGACAGAGCACACCAAGGTCCGAGTCTACCAGGCCTGCGTTCTCAGCACCCTTCTATATGGAAGTGAGACGTGGAGTACCTACATGAGGCAAGAACGCAGGCTCAACTCCTTCCATATACGGTGCCTAAAACGCATCCTGAAAATCAGCTGGCAAGACCGTGTTCCACACAGTGAGATCCTGCAGCGTGCAAGTACCCCCAGCATGTACTCCCTGCTAATTAAACGCCGCCTTCGATGGCTGGGTCACGTCCGACGCATGGAGGATGGAAGGCTGCCAAAGGACATCTTATATGGACAACTGGCCACTGGCATGAGAAGAGTCGGACGCCCCTCACTCCGTTTCAAAGATGTGTGCAAGAGGGACATGAAGGCATGCAACATTTCACCCGATGGCTGGGAAGAGCTGGCTGAGGACCGAGGCACCTGGAAACTGATGGTAAACAATGGCATATCAGTCGCTGATGTGAGGAGAGGCCAGTTGGCGGCAGAGAAACGTAAGAGAAAGAAGAACGCAACAGCAACCACAGTAACGCAGACTTCCCAGTATGTCTGCACCAACTGCAGTAGGGACTGTCACTCACGTATAGGCCTGCACAGCCACAGCAGACGATGCCAACGGAGACAGACAACACCCCAAGGGCGCTATTCGCATGGTCTTTCGAGACCGAGTCGCCAATGATGATGATGATATTATATTCTTCTAATTTTGTGGACCTCGTAAGACGAATTATATTTTAATAATATTTGTTTCAAGCAACGTCTGTTAATGTTTTTCTGAATTCATAATCTATCTGTAAAGTGTCGAATTTTGAAAAAGTATTGAACCTTACACACACACACACACACACACACACACACACACACACACACACACACACACACATATATATATATATATATATATATATATATATATATATATATATATATATATATATATATATATATATATATATATATATATATATATATATATATATATGTGTGTGTGTGTGTGTGTGTGTGTGCGTGTGTGCGTGTGTGTGCCGAAACGTGCAATCAAGACCGACCTTATCAACACATCCAGGAAGTACGCGCCTTGATGGGAACATGGGTCAGCGTAGAATTCTTCAAAGCACTGGACATGGATACCAACTATTAGAAGTGTACGAAATTTATCACTTTCCCAAGGCACAAAAATTCTACAAGGGCGACGAGACTCAGAAAAGCATTTTCTTAGACTACGTGGATGCCTTTTTGAAACTGAAACAAGAAGCCAGTGGCTACCCTTCCTGGTGCCACAGTCCCGAAGACCAAAAGAAATTCAAAGAGAAATACTGGGATCATGAAGGTATCACTTCAGACCACATTGAGAAAAATGAAGGAAGGCGATTGTTTGCCAAAGTGATGTTAAATATTGTTTGTGGGGCAAAATGGCACAAAGACCGTGTTTCTCCAAGACAGTATTTCACAGAACCTTCGCGGTACTTTCAGATGATTTACGACAAAACCAAATACATGACACACGTGGACGTCGTTCGTGAGGATTTGAACTTAGTCAATTACGAAGAAGAACTGGACTTTGTACAAGCTGACGAATTTGGAAATATCATCATTGCGGCTTACATGACAGCCCATGCTCGCTTAAAATTATATGAAGCTTTATAACTGTTAGGTGATCGTGTCCTGTACTTTGACACGCACAGTTGCATCTACACCGATCGCCCCAGTCAACGTCACCCTGGCATCGAAGGAGACCATTTAGGAGCCTGGACAGACGAAAACCCCGACGAGAAGATTTTAAGTTTTGTTAGTGGCGATCCTAAAAATTACGGCTACGAATGCCGGGACCAACAAGGAGAAGTATACACGGAGTGTAAAGTGAAAGGATTCACTCTCAATTATCGCACCAGTCGAATGGTGAATTTTGGGGTGATGAAACAAGCCTTGCAGTCTGGAGAGGATGGAAACTTTAGAGTGACTACCTACGAACCGCACAAGATTGTACGTTTACCCACTCACCAAATCATCAGTCGACCCTTGGAAAAGCTATATCAAATCGTGTACCAGAAGCGAATGCGTTTTCCTATGACTTCACTTTGCCGTACGGTCACGTCGATATTGGTCAGCATATAAAAAGGGACAACGTTCAAGATTTATAGTTCATTGTAACTACCAAGACCAAGCTAGAAAGATGAATATTTTCAAACAGACATATTTCAAGTTTGGGGATTCTGAAGTGGAGTGCGATGCTGTGCCTTGCGATGAGAGCGATGCCGTACGTTGTGACCACAGTGATACAGTAAAGCATCATGGGAACTTTGCTATAACTACTACTACTACCACTACACCTACCATGGAAAGTGATGCTGTGTGTGTCAAACCTGAAGGATGCGAAAGCGATGGCGCTCGTTACAGAACACCTTATCACTTTACTGGTTTTCATTTTCAATGTCATCCTAAACGTGATACCATGCAGCTACCACCTTAAGGATGTCATGTAACCCTAAGTAAACTTTAGCGGATTTCACCTTACCATCATCGAAATGAGCCTGCGAAAGACGAATATTAGTTCCCTGTGCATGTGCCTGAATACTGCAACTTTGAAAGTCGATTCCAAACGTCCCAAAGAAAATGGCCTAAATATCTAGGAGGACCTACCCCCGAAGAATTAGCCAGAGCCGGATTTTTCTACTTGGGAGAATGAGATAAAAGTCAAGCACTTCACCAGTGGGAACAAGATTCGGCTTACCTGGAACATTCTCGATGGTCTCCGAATTGTCACTACCTACCTTTAGTGGGACCCTAGTCATTGAAGTGACATGCTATGTCGTTTAAGAAACCAGCTTGGCTTGGAGTCAAACGTTGGACACCACCGAGACCAGTATTTAAGACTGATTTAAAAAATAATATCTTTACGAACAGTACTTACCACCAAATAAAACATGAAAGTGGTCCCTTTACATGTCTACGAGAGACTCATTCTGCTCAAAGCCTTGCGTTTTCATCTGGATACTTCTCTACCTCTACGGGAAAAAAGATTCTTCAACTTTTAGTTACCGAAGATGTGTATGACGATGTGTGGGTAGCTTGTGACTTACACCCACATTGGATAGATGTACGTGACTGGAACAAATTGTGGTTTTGTGGCTTGGACACAAGAAGTGGCCCATTATACTCAAGAGTTGTGATCCTCCATTCAAACGTCCAAGGAAAAAAGTCACTTTCAAACCTTTGGTAGTGACAGTACCAGAAGAACCTGTCACTGAGGACAATCACTCCCTTCAGGACAGGACTGTCATGGACATTCCCTAAAGACCATTCCAGGAGGACACCTGTGTGACTGTACCCCATGTAGAGACTGTAAAATCATTACACACTGTCACTAGGCCATCTTGGTTACCAAAAATCTGTTGTACAGAGACTTGTTTATATTCCACTTTGATCGTTTTCATGTGTATTTTGTCGTTGTACTTAATCATTTTCTCGACGATATGTTAGGAGAAGACGAAGAAGAAATCAAACTGTGGTTTATGCGCAAAGGCATCATCGTAATGCAAGTGTCATTTACTTTACTCAAAATTTGTTTCAACAAAGTAAAGCCCATTGCACCATCAGTCACAATGTTCATTACGTGGTCTTGTTTAAGATCCCTAGAGATAAATCGCACGTACAAGTCTTAACCAAACAGTTAGGAACACCTTGGCTAACTCATGCGTACGAAGATGCCACTCAAACCCTACACGCCTATTTACTCGTAGATTTTAAACTCACTACCCCCGATTATTTGCGATTTCGTACCCATCTGTTTCACCACTGGTGTCAAGACGGAGGGCCTTTCGTTTACACGTCCCCATCGTCGACTTAACCAAAATAAAATCTATAAAAGCTCGAACACTTACACAGAGTCAACATGACGTCCCTTCAGTCATATCTTCCCGTCAATTTGTTTCTTGCATTGTACGGCATCAGTCGCGAAAAAACATTCCACAAATACGTGCTCGTGTCTTAGAAGACAGTCTCAAAGAAGTCTTACGATTGTTTACGGTGACAGCACGTCAATTACTGCAAGGCATCATTCAGATTCCTCATCAAACCAAACGCTTTTTTGACAGAAACAAAGTAGCCTTGACACAACTGGCCGATCTCCGCGTCGACACTCAAAATAAAAGCAAATTATTTTGAAACCTGGAGGGAGCGGTTCTCTTGGAGATGTAATCATTCGCTCCGTCTTAAAATGGGATCCTAATGCCCCCATAGTTCTTCCCAAGAAAAAAAAAACACTCCCAAAAATGCCAAACGAAGCCCAAGGAAGAAAGGCGGTGGTGGCAAGACCGGGTCACAGTCCAAGAAAACGAAAAGCCCACAGAAAACGAAAAGCTCTCAGAAAACAGTTTCTATCCGCAAGAGAGACACTTCGGCCACAACCTAATTTTACATTCGCAAACCACGACCTGCAGCGACGGTGACCACGTCTCCAGCAGCCTCAGGTTCTTCCACTTCTTCGTTGTTGGGGATGCCAGCCCAACCCAATTTGACACCCGTTCTTCCTCATTTGATGAAACCATGGAAACCTGCGTCTCCAAAATCTTCTCCACCAGCTGTGACAACCACCTCCACTTTAGCGGCAGTGGCAGTAGCTCACAAAGTACCTGCTCCCAGAATCAAAGTCCAAGAGAGATTGGGTATGTTACAGAGTTTACTGGATTTGTCCAATTAAGAACTGCCCCTCCACGACGCGTGATGCCTGTCATCAAGTTGATACGACGTAAAAACAATCAGTGGCGACGCGTTCCAGTCCTGAGGCAAAACATGGATATCAGTGTTTTGTGCTACTGACAACCCAAAGATGTCACCCCCCCCCACCCCCCAGAAAACACCACTCTTCTAAACCCAAAGGAAAGAAAAGGAAAGGACTGCCTCCACGTATAGTCAAACATGGGGACATGTTGTCAGTCCTGTCCAAAGCTTCTCCACCTATGCGAAAAAAACATCATTCAAACCGCCTCCACAGATGTCATTGATACCGTGTGCGAATGTTGTTTGAACGTCTTGAAAGGCACGGTAACTTTGTCTAAACACCAGAAACAATGCATAGTCAAACATCGTCACGTTCTTCCCCAAATGGTTCAAACGAAAATACCCATTCCTCAAAAGAAAAAGAAGTTGTTACAACGCGGAGGAATTTTGCCTCTGCTGTTAGGACCCTTGCTGAAAGGAGTATTAGGAACGATGTTGAGAGGACTCGTGGGAGCAAGATGAAAAGGAGCAAGAAGATAAAATGGACCTCTGGAGTCCAGAAACCTCAGACGTGACTCATGAAATCGAATGGAAGGACGAAAACTAGCTTTAGTGCCTTACAAACGATGGATGGAATACCATCGTTGACAAGAACAACGGACATCCCCCCCCCCCCATTTCCCTCCCAATTCGAATTTGATCGAGATGTTCCAGTTACAACAATAATTGCAGTCGTTGATGGATCGCCACTTGTCCGAAACAGAAAAATCGCAAAGGTACGGTCAAGTCTTGCAACGACTACAACTCTTTCAACAGAAAGCTTTAGATGAAACAGCTCTACCCGCTCTGAAAGATTTTAAGGCCTTAATGAAAAGTCCACCACCACATCCTTAGCGGCCAATACAGACGCAACCCCACGAAAGCCCGAGGAAAAAGAGGTACGAGAAGTCTTTCAAACATCGTCAGCAGCTCCCATTCATAGTAAGATAGCAGCGTCCTTGTTGACCCCTTCCCCCACATCCCAACGAGAAGAAATGAAAGCTTGGGTTAAAACGATGATGTCCACTCCTCCTTCGACAGAAGTGACAACGAAAGAAAGGGAAATCAGATGTGACAAAAGAAAGGAAGACAAAAGCCATTCCATTACCACCAACTCCACCACTATCTTCGACTTCTACTCCCGTGGCCCATCGGACACGTAAATCCGTTTTCAAACCACCCTTTCGGCCCGTCCAGAGTATCATCAGCGAAGAGTGTGTGACTTATTAAAAATGCAGAAGGTGTTAGCCAGCATCTACTACGATCCATCCCATCCTCCAGGTTACGGAGGAGTTCAGAAATTGTATCGTGCTGCCAAAACTCGACTGAAAAGTCTCCGTTTACCCCAAGTGCAACGATGGTTACAAGAACAAGCTACCTACACTTTACACAAGCCCATTCGACGAAAAATTTTCACAAGTCGCATCCGAGTGGAGTGCGTCGATCATCAATGGCAAGCCGATTTAGCCGATGTCTCTCATTTGGCCAGCTACAATCGTGACTACAAATATATTTTTTGTGTGTCATCGACGTCTTTTCCAAACTTGCCTGGGTCGTGCCATTGACTTCGCAAATTGAGCAGTGAATTAGTGCGATCCCTCCAACTGGTGTTGAAACAAAGCAGTCGTCACCCTCTTCGATGGCAAACCGACAAAGGCACCAAATTTCTGAACCAAGCTTTCCAAAAAGAATGAAAGAAACGTGACATTCATTTTTTCACCACCGAGAATCCCGATACCAAAGCCAGCATCGTGGAACGTTTTCAACGCACCTTGAAAGAACGCATGTGGAAATATTTTACACATCACCACACTCTCAAGTACATGGACATCTAACTCCACCTAGTCCAAGTGTACAACCAATCTTACCATCAAAGCATCGGACGTGCCCGCAAGAAGTGACTCCCGATAACGAAGTGATCGTCTCTGAGCCCTGTTTGGTACATTCCCGACAGTGGCTGTCCCCAAGAAAAGTGGAGTGTTGGCAGCAGGAGATTGGGTGCGCATTCGCAAAACCAAACGCACTTTCGACAAAGGTTATTTACCCAACTGGACCACCGAATTGTTTCGTGTCACTGGACGAGTGCATGGTCGTCTTCCTGTCGTCTATAAATTGGAAGACATGAACGGGGAAGTGTTAAAAGAAACGTTTTACTTGCCCAAGTTACAACATGTCACCAAAACGGGAGACGACGTGTACGACATCGAAAGCATTCTCGAACGCAGAACCCGTAAAGTGGGAAAACGACGTGTCAAAGAAGTCAAAGTGCGTTGAAAAGGCTATCCTCCCAGTTTTGATTCTTGGGTTGACGCTTCGCAAGTCATCGCCTATAAAATGAAGTGAACATCATACCCTTCCACACAGCTTCAGCTACCGCTACCACTGCAGTGACCACTCCTTCACGCAGTTATTCTTTGCAAGATCTACAAAAAGCAACCCTTGTGGGTGTGGTCTGGAGAACGTGTGCCTAAAACGCAAATCGTCTTTTTCTGCCAAATGTTTGTGGTGTATTGTGTCATCGGTGCGGTCATTGCCAATTTGAGTTTTCAACAAGTAGACAAACAATGGTGGACCATTTTATTGAGCAGTGTCATCGGCTACCTTCTTTCCAATCCTTCCCTGAAATACTCCTCGAACGGGAACAACGGGAATCTTGCGTCTAGCGTCAGTCACCACTTCAGCAACAACAACAACCACATTTTTGGGCGTAGACACTCCTCTGACTTCCAGTGACACCTCGGACAGCAGCAGAACTCTGGAATTATGAACAACAACCAATTTTGCTTAACCTTACCCAGTGACAGTTCCATGGAGGTGTTTCCCAATAACACTGTGCTGTTACACAGCCAAATTACCCCAGGCGATCCAATTAGATCACGATGCCCATTGGGAAGTGGTTTTTGTGGAAATCATTCACCCGGCACAAATCCTAAACATCACTGAAAATCAAAGCACTTTTCAGATCGAAGTTCATGACGAGCAACTGCAAGAGCACTTGAATAAAATCCAAACGGTAGATTCCTCCAATAAACAACAAGTACCCGGTAGTAAAACTCTGTCCATCTATAATATGAAAATTTTGTCAGGTTATGATTTTAGCAGTCAACATCTGGTGAATACGAATGCTGTTAGGTTCAATGCAGCATTTGACAAAGACCTGAAAAGAGTAAACAAAAGTGTTAAGATTGAGTACCATAAAGTAGCTCGTCGCCTACTAATGAAATTTTCGGAGAGTAAAATGTCGAGTAATACTTTTGTCCTGAATTGTTTGACATTTTGGGTGGGAACATAAAGATGATCAGGGGCGGACCGATACCACACATTTACGACAACTTGAGTTTTGCGAAGTATTTTAATTCCCCGGTATAACTGAACCAAGAACTGTATCAATTTGATCTTTGTTTACTCCGATGTGGTGGAATACAACGAGGTGGGTCACACCTCCGTGCCGTTACTGCGTCCGGTATAACTGAACCAAGGACTAAATTTGATCTTTGTTTACTAAGATGTAGTGGAGTACAACGAGGTGGGACACACCTCCGTGCCATTACTGCGTGTCATTCCTTTCAAAGTGGATTCTGTCACGAACACTGACGAGGAAGGTGAAAACGCCTACCACGTTCACCGCGAATTTGTACATCCTCACTATTACAAACACGTTTAACGACCTAAAAAATGAAGCAGAAGATAACAATCATCATAATACGGGATATATCGCTCGATGACTGAAAATCAACGTAGTTTAGAACTGATAGATTGTTTGCATTTGGACATGTAGTTGAAAGAAAGGTATTTGCTGACGGCGTGGATGTCCACCTGAAACGGAATCGCAGCAGCGTCGCTTTCCATTTGATCGCTGAAGCTGCCAATTGCAAAACCATCATCCAAGAAGCCCGACTCTAAGTGCGACGCGTGGAAGTGTTACCTAAAGTGGGAAATGACAGCAGTCACACTTTGAGCAGAACGACCGCCAAGTATCCGATACGACGCGTGGAAGTGAAAACTTTCACCATTCCTGCTAGACACCAATCAGTGATCGAAGATCATCTATTAAATTCCCATTGTCCCTAGACTGGCCCACAATGATAAATTTGCCATTGTTCCCAGAGTGTCGCGACCCTGTTTTTAATGGTAAGTCCCATTGTCCCTAGAGTGCCCCACTATACTACTAGCGATGATTCATATTTCCATGGCAGATAAAAAGGTTCAGGATATGAGATAAAATTTCAGTGCTAATTTTCAACACTACGGTAAGCACATCCTCCTCCTTATTATCAACAGTTCTAACGACATCTAAAATATCACTTTCCTCCACAAACAAAAATCAATAAAACAATAGTACAACAAAAAGAAGATTGACCACTTTCATCTTTCCTTGCATTGTTTTACTTGTCTTCGGTGCTAATTAAGAACAAAATTAATTTTTATTAGAACTCTTCTCAGGGGTAAACATGCTTTCATGTTTGCTAGATTTAAATGGCAAGTGTGAACCATACAAATTTAAAATGAGCAGAGTGAAATTTATTTCAAGAAAAGAAACATTAATGAGGTCTACTATTTATATGTTATAAATAAAGATACATCTATATATAATAAAACAAACGTACAATCAGTGGAATAAGACAAGGACGCCACTATTGTAGACATGGGTCAGATTTAAAAGTTCATGTACGCAAGGTGTTTAATGTTCTCCATCTTCTAGATCCCTATTTTGCGCAGTTGACAAAAAATAATGTTAACCCCAATTCCAGAGAAGCCGCCAATTTTGTTACCTAAATATACAAATGCTCTGGTATATATTTTCACTAAACTTGGTGACTACAGTTTTCGTCATTAGAATTGTATGTGTGTCCCTTGGCACTACGGCAAAGGTTGGGCATGACTATGCACAAATACAGACAACAAGTTGCACGTGCACATGAAGACTAAACATTGAATAAAACAGGGTGAATCCTCCACTACAACTTCCAATCAGCGGTCATTTAGGAGAGCAATTGTCGGACATAATATTAAGAGCAAAGAAAATGTATCTCTGTTATGTCTAAGTGAATCAATTGTTTGAGTGGAGTAACAAATGCAAACATTTTAAATGCTCTCGACTACATATTCCATGCCGTCGATGAGTGTTCTTAACTGTAAAATAAATTAAACTTATGTATCACCCTTACTCTTGTGTCATCAAACCTGTCCACACAGTGCATCGACCTCATTTTGTTTTTGTAATTCCATTATCCGTATTCGGATATATTGAGACAATGGAAGGAAATTTGTTATGTCATGGTTCATATTAATAAAAAATACTATACAACTCTACTCATTTATGGTATTGTTAAAGAAAATCGTCCAAGTTACACTACTAAAACATGGCACATGAAAATAAAATTGACTACTCCTAGTAACAAAATGGTGTTGATCACTAACTTTCAAAAATCTTTGGTTTCTGTGCAATGGACAGTTTAATTTAATCGTCACTGCTTTACTCTATCCCCCACTTGTAGCATTCTCAAACTTTCAAGTACATACTATCTCATGCTTGATATAGGTTAAAGGTTAATTATAAATCTTAAACTTGCATTCTAAGCTAATTGAGTTTGTTGGTTTTGAGATTTCCCAAATCCGGCTAGCTAATTGGGATTTTCTTTCGAACTATGATATTTTTTGTTTCTTTTGCATCAACATCATTTGTTTTTGTCAACGAGTACAATGGATATAATTAGTTCTTTTATTTTTTTTTAAAAAACAACAAACAAAACAACAAAATCAGAGCAATAATATTTTTGAAACTATCTGTTGGTAGGATAGACTATTTGTTTTTGTTGTTGTTTTTAATAACATCGGCCCTCATCCCAAAATGAAATGGTCTGTCCCTAAGGAGATGAAATTGATCATTTAACAACGATATCGTAAAACTTCTGAGAAAACGCTCTGATTACTGCAGTTAATAAAAAGCGGTATATTTGACAAGCTGTAAAAAGATTTTCAGCTGGTTCCCTAGCCGTACCAGTGTTAGATTATCATGTAAGCCCAGGGTACCAGGCTAGAAGATCTTTAGTTCATGAAGATAGAATTGGTATTTTTTTTGTTTACAAATGGCGTCTTCTAATGTTGAGTACTATCAAACACAAAGAGATTTATTAGCCAGAATGCACGATAGGTAAGAAATTTCCTCGGTTTTGCAAATATTATAGCTAATCTTTAGTTGCTACCTTATAGTAGTGGTGAAGGTAAACTCATGTTGTTTGATTAAAAAAAACCCATCTCTTTCAACATAGTAGCCCCAAGTGAAGCGCATGGACACGTTCCTATTGTGCGGGCTTAAAATGCAGTATTTAAATTATTGTTAATTTAATCGTTTATCACCATTTTGACAAATAAATATAACTGGCTGTTATTTTAAACGAATCATTAAACTCCCAAATTAGTTGTAATTACATCCATATATATACAATACTGTCAAGCATAAATGAAGATGTTTATGCAGGGGGTATGGAAGCTACAACAGCCTGAACTGTGAGAAACCCCAAAAAATTCAAAAATTTCTTTCAAATTATTACAGGGTGGGAGGTGGTCTTATTTTTCAAACAAAACAATCACATCTCATCTGTGAAGATACAAGTATAAATTTGTATTAATCTAATTAATACAGTCCTACCCATTTATGTCGACATCCTTGGGCCCGAGGAAATATTGTTGACATAGGTGGATGTCGAGATAAGTGTTGGTGGCGGTCTGGAAAAAGATACAAGTTGAATTCGTCAGTAAGGGGTGGCCTGTCATCAGTGAGTGGCATTTACACTTTTAGAAAACAATTACAATGGAAATTTTGAGTACATGAAGACAAAACCAGTGTGAAATACACTTGTATATTAACAAATTACATTTTGGATCGGTCAAAAACATTCACTACAATATTCAATGTCAGCATTAGCACATGGTTGTATAGTTGTTATTTACATGCTTCAAGTACATGTACTTAAATTGACCTAGATTTTGGTCAGTCTGTTCCCATCTTATTGAGGCTACCAAGAGGATGGGGGCTATTCACAGGGAAATGAAAACATGTCAACAAGTTGTTTTAAACAGTACATGTAATTAGTTACAAAAGTCATCGTGAAAAGTATATAAAAGCAAAAAAGAGATATGCGGCTCATGGTATGATTAATGAAGGCATAATATTGTATACATTGACGCATGCTAATGAGGTATTAAAAGAAAATGATTCTTACAATACAATATTGTAACAATGTCAGTTCAAGTGGTATACATTTAAAATATATCCCGGAGATAACAAGTTATGAATTCTCTCAAAATAAAAATACATGTAGGAGTAAAAGATTTTAATGACAAAATACATATACATGTAATTGAGATTATTATCTATAGCAAAATCAATGCATAAAATTACAATAAAGTTTGATTTAATTTATCAAGGACCAAACAAAAGCCTGTTTTTTTTTAATTATCCAACCATGACATTAAAGCCTGGCGGCAAGATCAACTAATTGTTGAATAAAGTACAGGGTGGATCTGGCCACTTGCCGATATAAATGATTAGGTGGGAAAATTAAAGCCTGGTGACAAGATCAACTAATTGTTGAAGAAAGTATGGGTTGGAGCTGGCACCTGGTCGACATAAATGATTAGGCAGGAAAATTAAAGCCAGGCGGCGAGATCACCTGATTGTTGAACAAAGTATGGGTCGAAACTGGCAGTTTGTTGACATAAATGATTAGAAAACAAAGGATTTGTTGAAGCTGGGACCAAGGGCTTCTGTCGACATGTACGTTTATTTTTTATCTTGAAGTCGACATAAGCATGACAATTTTGGTAGTAATAGTAGACCAAGAGACTGGGACTTTGCTTTTTTGTCGAAATAGGCTGCTTAATTTCATATCCAAAGGTATCAAACAGGTTTTATACTATTTTGTAGCAGTAATAATAAAAACAAACTGCTGGTTACAGGTAGCAGTAGCAACGATATTTATATTCATCAAGTATATAGTTGCTACCGAAGGAGCCTGGGTTTTTGTCAGTAAAGTACCTTACAATAAATCACCTGAATGTACTATAAATATATGTATATTTATTATACAGATAAGGTGATCTTGTGTTGTCACAGATTTTGTTGCCCTTTATTGGTAAAACATCAGACTCTGTGGTTGATACCTCTACCAGGTACTCAAGGGAGAGAACTGACACATTTCTGGTTTATGATGAGACAGAGGGTATGTTATAATACAACCCTATTCCCACGAAACGAAGATAAGTACTACAATATTCTTGGCACATTCTATATTTAGATACTTAAATAAAACCTCTTCCTTGTGAAACCCTCCATGATCTACATGTTTTGTGGATTTTTCATGAAAATATTCTTTGAGCTGTATCAAATTCTTACCAATATAGTTTAGTTTAAAAGAAAAGCCAAAGGTTTCCTTTGTGCAGGTTATCACATAAAATTTTCCCGCTATTCATGAAATTATCCGATCAAAATTAAAAGAATGGGAGCCCCATAAAGAGGGGTACCCTCTCTGTACATAATGGTAAGATGGTGGCACTTAGCTCAACTAAAGTGCTCTCTAGTTATGTTGTTATCGCTACATTTCTGCGCATGTAAGGTTTCTGTCTCCAGTACTGAATTAAAATGCATACTGAATTCAATCAATTAATGAAAATAAAATACTGCAATGCTTATCATTTGAAAAAATGGCAATTGTCACCAGAATATTCTATTCAAAATAATATTACTTTTGGACACACAAAATACCACCCCCATGTTTCCATGACTTGTGATATGTCAGCCTATTCTGCGCACATCTTTGAAAAGATGTAATGTTTAGTAATTGGGCTGTGGAAACGAAATAGCTTACTTTGGACTGCTTCTGTCAGCATTTCAGTTGAGTAGTTAGGTCAGGTTTATAGCTGGTTTTACAAAATTTAATGTAACAATACCAATAAATGGCAAGAGATATTAAGCAACTAAAATTTTTCAGAAACAGGCAATTTCCTGGTGAATTTCTTGAGAATCCCATTCTAGTGGCAAGTTGACATGTTGTATAGCATATGATTTTGTACATGTGGGACAACTTGCAAAATTGGAAACTTGGATTGAGATGCAGAATTTTTTTAAGGTATACATTTCCATCTTTTATATAATGTATTTATTTGTATGATTCTAACATGCATAGTAAATAAGATTTTCTGGGTTACAGGTTCAAGAAGATCATGGAGTGGGTCTTCATGTTGACATTTAGAAATCACATTTTCATACACACTTTGAGTTGAAATGTGGGATATTTTTTTACACTTTACAGAAATGACATAGTGTTGCGCAGAATAAAAAAGTTTTTTTTTTCAGTTTCTAAATCAACATTTATTATTCATTAGCATCAACTTAAAACTATAACTGTATTTCACAAAAAAAGAAGACCCATTTAAAGTTGACAGTTGATATTAATTTTCTGTATGTGATTTTCATCATCAGATCTAGGTGTCTGACCTTCCGTTAGTCCAGTAGCATGCCACAGCTTGATGGAATCCTAGGTCTCGGACCTTCTGTTTCTTGGTCCATTAGCATGCCACAGCTTGATGGAATCTCTTGTTTTTATTATCCTTGGTCACGTGAGCTAAGTAGCTTGATTGTTAGATGTCAGGGATGATTTATACAATTTTTTACAACTAGGCATGAATCATAATGAAGTACCATGCACACTTTTGTATTTCTCTGAATACACACTGCAAAAAGTGCACATCACAGCCTTTCCTGGGTTATCCTTAAGTCATTCATGTGTAATTTTCACAGCATTCTGGTACTTTTTTACTCTTATCTCTTGATCATATTAACAATTTAATTTCCTCTTGACAATGTCTAATTTCTGACATTTAGTGGTGACTGCACACCCTACAGAAACTTTGCAAATTTGGAACTTTACCTTTACCTGTAGATGGCATCGTATAGCCACTATTGCTGATGTGCCATGAAATGCTACTGCATACATAACACACTTTCAGGTTGTCACTGCACAATGCATTGAATGTTTATCAACAAGAATTTAAATATTAAAACACATCATACTTTATAATTCTGGATTATTCATTGAGGTGGCCAATGCAACATTTCTGATTGGCTAAAATGAGCCTGATACCATACATCATTTTTATCATCAATATTGAAATCAGTTTTTGGGGCTTGTACACCAGGCTAGTTCCATATACATGAAAACTGTTTTGACAATAATTGTTCTAATTTACTCCATGCTGGTGAATAATACCTATTCATTTCTGCTGTGAAATTTTTATGTTTCATCACATTGCTGGTCAGTATTGAATTAACACAATAAAGAGATCAATTAATCATTAAAGGGATTGGCATCTCATGTTTTATTTAATTCATGTCACAAGACCACTTAAGATTTATTTAATGGCGGCATGATTTAAAACAACAATTCCGCATCAGATCTAATGAGCTATTATTGACTTCTATGGTAGTGACTAGTAATCCGATGGATTAGCCATAGCTAATGCATTGCTGGATTATAGTGATCTATTGGCAAAATTGACCACATGGAGTTAGCAGATTAGAATCAATTTCAAACCCTGTAAAGCGTACTGTTGAACACTTTTTGGCATGATCCCAGACATTATGTATATTGTTTAAGGTGCTGATTTGATTCCTTTTCCATATTATATGTTAACATAAGTTGTTATGATTTAATGTCTCATAATAGTATTTGTACCATAGTGGTATAGATATTTCTGTGATGTATTTGATATTTCTTGCTATATGCTTGCTGTAGATTGATTTTGTGGAATATTGGGAATAGTAGAAGGCCTTCTTATTGTCATTACTAATGTTGGTGCTGGAAGTGACTGACTTGTTATTGTCCAAATATTGACTAGTATACAGGACTAACAGATTTTGAAGAATGTTTACAGTGGAAACAAATGTTCAAGCTTTTGTCTCTGGAAGAGCACTAAAATTTAACTGGAATATGGTTTGATTTATGATTACCTGGAACAACACCAGAACATCAGTGGAACATGGTTTTTTTTTTTTATTCTCTGAGACAACACCTGAACATGGAAGGAACATGGTTTGATTTACGATTCCCTGGAACAACATGAAAACATGAATGGAACATGGAATGATTTATGATTCCCTGAAAAGTGATTAGTTACTACTGCAAATGATGTGTATGGTTGGGTCTAATAATCACTCCTGAATCTCATTAGCTGAAAACTGTACCTTTTACAGATATTAGAAAAGTTTTTTTTCACAGACATAAATGTTTTGTAACTTTACATTAGTGGTCCCCAATGAGGTGCCCATGGGCACTTCGGCACCTGCCAAGACTTTTTGGATGCCCTTGTTTTAGGTTCCTAAATTTAGTAATCAAAGTTACGTTTTTACGTAAGGAGGTTGTAATGAATAATGAAGGCTGTAATATGAGTAGCAAATGTACATGCAGATTATAAACTCACAAGTTATGTCAGTGCTATGCATATGCAAAGGCATATCGGGGCCCTGAGTGGTCTAAAGCATTCTCCATTACGGATCACTGCCATCTCAGCTCAGTCTGCATGGGTTTGAGTCTAGGATGTGGGTATGTGAGAAAACTTGCCAGTAGCTTCTCATGGGTCGGTGGTTCTTCCCGGGGTTTTCCTGGGTTCTTCCTTCACCATTAATACTCGGCCACCATGCATAGCCTATCGTGTGCTGAAAAATGGTATTTAACCCCACAACAACAAAGGCATATCAGAGTTTGTTTGTTAGTAGTAGTGGTTCCATGTGCCTGCTACTTTCTCATAAACTCCCAAATGTGCTAGTAGGCATGAAAAGTTTTGGGGACCACTGTTGTACATGTTAATATAAAATGGACAGAGCTTTGAAGAAGTGAGCACAACTGTCATAAAGTGTGTACTGGCACAGAGTTCATCCCAGGCCATTTTATGATACCACAACAATATGGTAGTAAACTAAGTAATAGAAAAGAGTGAAAACCAATAAATGTTGTAATATTCAGTAAATAGTTTATCTCCATGGAACACAAAGTGAAAATGTAAAAATGACCTAGAGTGTTGTGAATTAAATCCCAAATAATCCTAGCATTTCTAACACAAGTCTTAATGAATAAAAAGTTCTGAATCAACTTAGTGGTTTTTCAGATAATTTCCAATTCTGTAGATGTAGATGTGCTTGTAATGGCCAGTAGTCTCTATGGTACTAATGTACCAATGACCTGAATTGTAATGATGTGCCAACAGTCTTTTGTGAATAACAGTAATATAATCCAATGTTTCCTTGTTTGAATTCATTATAATTCCCAGTTAATGTCTCTTTCCAAGAATATTATAGAGCACTTTGTATTTCCAGAGAAGAATAATTTGAATTAAATAATTTTAGCCCAGATCAAACATTCAACACAACTATGATTCTGCTTCAAGATCTTACAGCATGAATAAATCATTTTCCCAGTAAATAAGATTATAAAGACCTCTACTTGACATAGGTCACAATGAGCATTTTCTAAAGAGGACTAATACTTAATGGAAAATTCCACTCCAGAAGATTCTGTTACTAAAATTATAATAAAGAACATGATAAACACAATGTCCTTGACTCAGATCAAGATAAATGTTTATTTCTATTGATAATGATCCAAACAACAATGTGATGCATGGCTGCTTTTCTCTTTGCCTTCATAGATTTTCTTTCAGTCGGTACTACTATGGATCATGTGTCGGTTTGGTTCCTTGACATGTGAGTTTATGATATGGCTCTGCAGCTGTCATATGTCGTGCATAAAATAATGAATATGTAATTTTTCATTGAATTCTTTTTCTTGTGATACCAGTTTTAATGGAGTTGATAGTTGCTACAAAACACATGTAAAAAAAATCAATTAACAATGATTTGTCTTTTGAAACAGTCAGAACTTCCCTCAAAACCATGAAAATATATAGAATTGAATTTTTCTTTTATGATTTTTCATGCTTAAATAAATTGCTTTTTTTCTCATTCTTTCAGTGAAGACTTGAGGCAAAGACTAGAACAGCAGGTTCAGGCTTATTTCAGATCAGATAAAAATCTGTAAGTTGACTCTGCAGTGCTTTACTGTATCTTTGAGATTGCAATGAATATATTTTGAAACATTGTTTTATTATTTCTATACCTTTATGTCATCAATCTTTACATACATATAGCTAAATTTACATGCAACATGGGGTTTTCACCAACAGTTTTTTATGATGTGTAGTTGATAATGTATGAAAAATGCACTGATAATACATCCAGTATGGCCACCGTGATGGACATCTTGAAAACAATGTTATTGCTATTCCTTCTGAATTGAAGGTCATATTGAAATGGGGTTTTCACCAAAAGTCTTGTTGCTACTTCTCCAGAGTGATGGTTATAGCAGTACAAGTTTTTAACCAAAGTTTTCTTATGATGTCTAGTTGATCCTAAATTAAAATGGTTCCAATCTTCACAATGTTGTTTTCACAACTTGTTCTGAAAATATGGTGATTTCTTAATACATTTAGTTGATATTAAGTGAAACTGGTGTCTGATATGATGTCTAGTTGATCCTAGGTAATTGGTGTCCAGTCTGACCTCCAGCATGTCTTCCATGGTGGCTTTCTTGGAAACCTCGTTGTCACTACTCCTTCTGAAAGAATGGTCATGCTGACATGGGATTTTCAGTACAAGACTTCCTATGATGTTTTGTTGGTGCCAAATGAAATGGTGTCCCTTGGACATCCAAAATCCACTGTGCTTGTTATCTTGAAAATCTAGTTATTGCTGCTCCTCAGAGAGAGATGGTCTTGGTGAAGTGTTTCTTTTTATGTTTTGTGTATTGATACCATGTATCTGACTTTTTCATGATTTTAATTGAGGGTTGTGAATAGAGTTAATGCCTACCTGACTTTTGTCATGTTTTAAGTAGTAACAAGATGTTTATTTTAATTTGAGTTTAAGGGCATGTGGAAATTTCCATTGAAATGATTTGTTTTACAGAACAGTCTATTATGAGTTAGGTCAGGTGGATATGTATATAAAGGGGACTTGGTAAACAATTATTCATTCCTGTTTCAGATCAGTCTTTAGGAATATATGATCAACATTTATAGTTGTGTTCAGATATAAGTCTGGAACAATTTTTAAAAAAATTATTCATTGGAATTACAATGTGCTTTTTGACTGTTTGGACTAAAACACTACTTTGGGATTATTGAGAATTCATTCAAAGACATTCTGGAATTTTTTTTATTGTGGTACATCAAGACATTCAAGACTATTGGAGTTCATTTAGTACATTCTGTACTTTCAGACTTGTGATAAGACATTTAGGATTATTTGGGATTTAATTCATGATGCTGTAAGTGATTCTTAAGTTGTCACTTTGTAACTTAGATAAATAAATTATTCACTGATTTTACTGAACTTGTTAGTTTCACTTTTAATCATTACATAGTTTAAACCTAGAGTCTTAACAATTAAAAGACTTTTTATGATGTTATGTTGATCCTAAATATAAAATGGTGCTGGTCAATGGTGGCCTTATTGAAAATCTTATCATTACTGCTTTTGAAGGGATTATCATATCAACAATGAGTTTTCACTCAGACACTTTTCACTATATGTAGCTGAAATGAAAATGATGCAATTGTGACCAAAGAAAATTTGACGAATCTCATTATAGCTACTTTTTTGAAATGGATATCAGTACCAGCATTAAAAAATCCCACCTTTCTTGCAATGCATGTGTTTTGTTATTCATATGTTGTGTTGGTCTAACCTCTGAAATGACTGCCTTGATGGTTATCCTGAAAATATTTACAGGGGTAGAAAACTTTGAAAATCCATGGTTGTCTCTGGGCAACTTGCTTTGAAAACATGTCAGTAGATTTGTCTGGTTGCCAAGTAAATTACTGTAATATTTCACCAACTTTTGTCATATATGGACCTAATTGCACACAATACTTGTAACTCAGTCAGCTGTGCTAATGGAAAGTGTCACACAAGTTTACATGCATATTTAATCTGTTCAGCAATTAAAAATTAATTGAACAATTTCCTTTCTTTGATGGTATCTTGTTGAGTAGCAGTTTTCTAGTAGTTGGCCACCCATAATCATAAACTTACCCATTTTGTAATGTCTGTCCAAATGGACTTCATTATGGTTCATGTTATTATTAATCCAACACTATTAATCTTGTTTCTGAACTGTTGGTGAACTAACTTTCATTGTGGGAATTCTTTTAGCCATAACATCTCAAGCAAATATAGTATGCAACAACAATTGTGATTGGTTTGATTGTTTAAGTTTCCCATATTCCTTTGGCTAAAGTTAGCCAACAGGAGCAACTGTCACATGCTCTACAGCATGTGCTAATTTCTTCAACAGACCAAAAGTGTAATACATGCACAAGATCATGATCATTCAGTGTGTCAAGCTAAAGATTTAAGAAACCATTACCATATGATGGTGTGTTGAGAAAAGACAAACATTTCTGAGTTTCCTTGAGGCTTTCCCAAAGGGGCTTATATTGTGCACTGTGATTACTGGAGTATCAGACACATGAAGATTAGTGTGGGCATTTACCAACAGTAATCACTCATCACTCTTGTGCAGAATTGTGCAGCTATATTTTGGGCATCCTATCACAGTTTTACAATTCAGTGATCAAATGCTTGCTGCTGGAAAATGTATAAAAATCCTTAATAATATTTAGGATGATATTTGTTTTATATTTTATCTTTGCCTGACTTGGCTTTCACATTGGTGGAGATGGTTGTTTGGCATTAATGTTTAGTTGTCCTGGGCTACCATAAAAATAGATTTTTCTACCCTTGCTTTTCCTGAATGGCTGTTTTTCTGAAGAAAAATGGTGTTCATAGGAACTCCAACATGGCATCTTAGTAGCCATCTTGAAAATCTTGATATCACTGTGACTTTTGTGTGAATGATGGCATTGACATGGAGTTATTGAATCACTTCTTGCATTATTTAATTGGTTCTGAATGAATAGGGTGCAGATTGGACCACCAAAATATGTGCTCTGTCGTGTAGGAATTTGAAAACCACTTGTCATTGACCTTGGAATCATGTCAGATTATTGCTAGCATTTTTGTACTTCATTACACTTGTGAACACAGTGACTTGTATTTTATTTCATGTCAGTGAATAAGTTGACAGTCAGCTCTCCGATTTTAAAGTCAAAAGCCCTGACTCAGGTTTTTGGCTGTAGTTGCATGTGAGCACTGATAGCACAAGTATGAATGGAATTTTATAAAGTCCATTTTGCTGATATCTCTGATGAACATATTGAATAGTGCCACTTAAATAACTTTGTTGTTTTTCCACAACATATTAATTATAGATTTAACAACATAGCACATCAGTATACCTTGACACTGTGTTAGACAAACTGGATGATTTTCTATTCATGATATCAAGTTCAAGGTCAATGGTCATGAGAAAGAATGTGTGTGTATTTTGGATTTCTAACATAGCTTCAACAATTTTGCAGTCATATCATGTTGATGTCTGCAGTGTGGCAGTTTATACTGATGTCTAGCACTGGGGCATCATGCCGCAGGTGTGTAGCATGATGTCCCACCCAGTCACATTATCCTGACACCAGGCCAACCAGTCCTAACACTAATCTCTTAATGCTGAGCACCTAGCAAGGTAGCTGTTATGACCATTTTTATAAGTCCTTGATATGACTTGGTTGGGGGTTTGAACCCACGACCTCCTGCATCCAAGGCAGACTCTCTAACCACTAGGCCACTGGAGCAGTCATGAGAAAGAAATGTGGTCTGCACTTACATGTCTTGTATATATGTTAACTCCAACATGTAAGAAAATAGTTTTATAACCAAATTTAGTATTTTGGAGTTTCTCATGAATATCAGATAAATGATTTCAGTAAAAAGAAGAAACAGTCTTATCTTAGATTCCTGGAAAGTCTTTCGCCCAGTAGATATTGGTTTCCAGAGGAAGTCTTGTTTGTTTGTAGTATTTGATTGCAAATGTTGAAAGTGGCACCTAATTTTGTTTACAAAATGTTTGAAATTCAGTATAATTTAAATATTATACAAGCATATTAAGCATGGTTTTCATGATTTTTGCAGTTCACTATAATGCAGTTTCTTTTCCATTTTTCTGCTTATTGTTTGCAGAAAGTGTATGATGTTGCTTGTATGATATGTTTGCCTGATTCCTGGCTATGCTTCAAGACGTTATTGGCAGAAAACTATTTGATTATACCCTGTAGATGACAAGCATGTAACTCTTTTGCCACATTGAAAATCATATGGAATTTCATTTTCTTTTACAGTATGGAAGTATTGGTTTCATATATATGTAATAGTATAGTATTTCTTCTGTATTCCTTTTTGATACTGTGCAGTAATTTCAAAAGTTCATAGTGGAGTATATTTTTATTTAGGTAGATGAAAAGATATTTCATGGAGAGATATAAAATCACATCTGTGGCCAGGATGCCTTTATTACCAGAGGAAGATCAGTTGAAATTAAGTCCTGAACTGAACAGAAGAAAAACATTGTAATGTTCCTCACTTTGATGTGAATGGGGGAGGATGCACATAAGTAATTGACACCAATGTATATTCAAATCTGTTATGATTTTATGCAGATACTTTTTCCATGCACTTTTCTTCCACACTGACTAGGGTTTTTGAAACAAGCACTGTGTGGGGTGGTGGTAGACAGGTGTGTTTCTTCCTGCTAAGTCAGTTTGGTCAGAGTGTATTGGGTTTTGGGATTTTCATTTGCCTTATCTTTTTACTTGATAATCACTATTACATAAAATGTAGCAGAGAAGGAAAAGATATTATAGATCACTTGTAGTGTTCTCAATGATTTAAAAAAAATTGCATCAAGGTAACTGCATGGTAGTGTCACAAAATGTTTTTGAAAACATGCATTATCATTAAAGTAAAAAAATTAATGAAATATACAAGAAAGTATTCTTTATTTCAGTGAGTTTGTGTAATTTTTTCATTCCAGAATGACAATATTTGAATTCAAATGATAGTGTCTTTTCATCACTTCCCCATAATGTCTCTATTTACTGCTACAGTATAGTCCTTAATGCAAAATCCTACTTTGTTGATGATTACAAAGTAGTTCAGCATACATTTCATGGTTGAATAGGACCTTTGACACTTTGAACAAAAAAAAACAAAATTTAATAGAAAGTATCATATTGGATGTAAGATAGAAAATATGCAAACTTACCTTATCTATAATCAAGTGAACTATCAAGGATGAATTCTCAAAGGGTCAAGATGGTGATGTGTTTTTAAATAATAATGACAGAATAAATAGTATAACACCTATTTCTTTCCATTTTAGAACAATATATCACTGTGTTCTGGTTTAATTTCTTCAATGCCAGACAGCAAAATATTGTTCAAAAGTTTAAAGTATTTTATTTACCTGCTGTAGACATTATTGACACTTGTTGCTTAATTTTGGCTAAATAATTCAGATTTAAATAAAATAATAATTCACAAGGTTTCATGGGAGAAATCCTGCTCTCTGAATAGGAATCTTCAAACCTTGCAGCCAATCCTCTCAGTCAGGTCAGCATGGGGCTAATCAGGCACTTCATAATTTTGCATTTTATTGACAGTGGCTATTTAACAATTATTTTTAAAGTTTAGCAGGAAACATAAAAGTGTATTGGCATGATGCATAGCATATTGGCAGCTTTAAAAGCATCATGGGCCAAAATGATGTTTCAGAACCATGATGGTAAATGGCCAAAGGGAGGGCACTGAAGTCTCTGCATGTCTTTCATTTGGGCTTTTTATTTGTCTACCAGATGCAGTATCCCAAAGCTCTTGTCATCTTTATATACTGCCCCCTTCTTTTAATAGACCCAGACAATTGGCAAACTCCCTTATAGCATGCAGTCAGGTTAGGATCCTTTTTTTCCAATAGAAAGGCAAAATTAGGCTCCCATTTTCTTAACATAAAAAAAATGTCAATCATAACAGGTAAATGAAATCTCTATATATTGATTATTTTATTGTCAAAAAACAGTGGTTGGTATGTGGAAATGTTGATTCATCATGAATAATTGTCAGATTTTACGAAGAAATCATATCAACCAATTAATGAAGTCTCATCAAGTGAAAATTCATATTTTTATTTTATCTTTTAATTTGGGGCCAGTATAATTAATGTAAATATGATATGCCCACTACTGTTAAGATACATGTATCATTATGTATCATACTAGCTGCAGATGAATGATGATAAAACTGAGGCCATTCAGATTACAACACAAAGGCTTTCTCATTTACATCCTTTACCTCAAACAATAAATATCAGCAACACCAACATTAAATTCGCAAATATCTTTCAGTTGATGCCACTAAAACACTTGTGTGTTCATCAGTACTTTCAAGACTGGACTATTGTAACTCAATTCTGTCTGGTTCATCTCAATATCTACTCCAGAAACTTCAAAAAGTTCAAAACACAGCTGCTTGGATCATACTTAGAGTACCACGACCAGAGCACACCTCTCTGCTGCTCTGTACCCTGCACTGGCTATCCATTCAATCCAGAATCAAACACAAGATTTGTTCTCTGTGCTACGTTTCACTGCTGAACTCTAGTCCAACATACCTATCCGACCTCACTCATGTGTACACACCATCAAGATACGTACGCTCCTCTTCTGACAGTATTATACTCATTATTCCCACTATGAAAACAAAGTCATATGGACAGCGTTCTTTTGCATACCAGGGCCTTAGCAACATGGAATGAATTGCCCACTGAACTTAGACACAAAGACACAGTGATCACATTCAAGGGTGCTCTCAAAACTCACTTATTTCGACTGCAAGAACAAACTTAAAGACCTAATAATGTTTCCTACCTTAAATATTCATTTAAATATTATGTCTACTCTTTTACGTATCCATAATTTATATACATCTACCTCTGTCTGTCCTTTTCTCTGTGCATTCCTTTAAATTATGATTGAAAGGCAAAATTGAAAACTAAATGAATTAGATTATTAATGGCAGTCTCATAATAGTTATTTAGGAGAAAAAAATAATCAGAGAAATCATAAGGCACATTAGTTATTATTAAACTGAATCATCTGTTTTGGTGATATTGCTGAAGATTATTGAATTTGTTTCAAGGAAAAAATATGCACAATTTAAAACTATTCATGCAATAGATTTTTGAGATGCATTGTAACAAATTGGGCATTAAATTTTAAATCAATGAGCAAAATATATGTATTATAAAATATACAAGTCATAACTGAATGTTTAGAAATGTCTATGCATATGATTACCTATTTACATTCCTCTTCTTTTAGTCGCCCTTGCTATCATATGACTATCAATTATGTTGCAGCCAATGTTGTTTGTGAGTTAGGAAGAGGGAGGAAGTATTTCATGCATGTTTTACTTACAACCTATTTTCAACAGAATCTGCCACATTCTGATAATGATTCTTTATTTTGGTCAATTTGTAGGTTGACAAGCAAAACTTGCATAATAGAATCTCTGTTTTATATACTGTGATATCTTCCGACTCATGTTGATAAAGTAATAGAATAATATTTATAGCTTCTTTATAAATACAAAGGACACATTATCATGTTTTTTTAATTGTTCTTTATGAACAGGTTTCACTGTATTCAAAATTTTTAAAAAGTACTGAATGTTTTCTTGTAGTGTTAGTATGGATATGACCTAAATTGTTTTATTTCTGACAATAAAAATAATTCATATATCCAGACAGGCTAATACATAGTAATCTTACATTTATAACCTACTTACGCATTTGCTGAATACAGTAAAACATTGATTGCCCATACTTATCATAAGACATTGGTTTTTCTAGAGAATTATTTGCCTTGATAAATGTTTACATAATAAACCATGGTTTTCCTTTTACACCATTGCAGATACTGACTTTAAACTTTGGAATATGATAATGGGTGATGTGTATATATGTATATCATAGTTTAAAAGGTTTTAAATGAACCCTTGGTTGGTTTGGGAGTTCAAAACAAAAATCTAAAAAAAAATCATATTGTCAATGCATATCCAAGCATTCCTTGTATCATCATCATGGCCAGTGCTTTAACATAGTGAATGGGTTTTGCCCCAATGATGTGGAATGTTGCCATGGGTCATTAACTGGAAACTGCTAAGATCACTACAACCAAATAAAGGTTTGAAGGACATGAAGAGATAGAACAAAAAAATACCTGGTATATTTAATACAGACCTTGGTTATGTCTTTGGTTTGGGGATATGCCAATGGGTCATTGCTTGGAAAATTTTGATCCCCACCCTACAGCCATTACACATTTAATGGGCATTGGGAGATAAATGCACTTTTACATCCAACACAGGTCCTGGAGTATGGGACTTACGATTGACTCATAACTTGGAAACTATCCCCACTTCATGACTATACATATACTAACAGGGCAGGAAAAGACCAATATGCATTTATAGTATTGAAACATTGGTCAGGTCATATACTTAGTGACATAGCTTGTAAGTATGGAGATATGTAGGGGTATACTAATTACCTAATTCTAGCTAAATGAACAAAATTGCAATTACTTTAAAAAATTTTGATTACGCTTATATTTAGTTACTATTATTGCTAATTACCTAATTTTAGCTAAATGAAAAAATTGCACTTATTGTTCAAAATTTTGATTATACTTATAATTAGTTACTATTAGGCCAAGAATTAATTAAATTACTTTACTTTTTTTATTATAAAGTAATTAGTTTCATTGAGATTACTTTTAATTATGTTCTTCTAGAAAATCACAAAAATATTTCAGTCTGTATTAAACATGTGAAAAGCATTGTGTTTTTTATTTATGCCTGTCTTGAGTCAAGTGTATTTTATTATGACTTTGTCTGTCCAGCCATTAAAATTTACTTGTCCTGACCATAACTTTGTAATAGTTTGAATTTGAAAAAAATTAAACTTCTACATGCATCATGATTTATTGGTGAGTTACATACCATGGTCACACTCTCGGCTCAAGGTCAAGGTCACAAGAAAGGAAAATGTACATATGTGACTTGTGTCCTTGTCATAAGTATAACATTTGAACCACTGTAAATATTTGAATGAAATGTTAGGTTATTATATATAATGTATGGTGTATTGCATACCACAGCCACAGCCCTGCCTATAGGTCAAGGTCCTGTAGAGGGAAAATGTTATTCTGTGAATAAATTTCAATGAAGCTTTAACCATTTATTTATTATGACTGGACAGTTTGTCACATACCATAGCCACAACCTCAAAGACATAGCAGTTGAAAATATAAATATGTGACCTCAATCCATGTACACATATAACTTTTTACTCAGTGCAGATAATTTTAATTAAAGTTTAGCATGTTATCTCGATTTCACATTGTTTCATGAATTCAGTCATACAGGTCCCCATCTTATCATACAATGGTCAAGTCTTTGGCTCAAATATAGGGTCAGCAAAATCAGTTGGGAAAAGGTCGTGAGAAGGGTGTATCATCTGCCATTTGCCTAATGCCTGTTTATTCTAAAGTAATACAAGAATACAAGTACATACACAAATACTAAAAATACTGCAGACTACTATCTCTCTCTCTCTCTCTCTCTCTCTCTATATATATATATATATATATATATATATATATATATATATATATATATATATATATATATATGTATATATATATGTGTGTGTGTGTGTGTGTTTCACACTCAAATGCTCAATATTATAAAATTTAAAATTCCAGCACTATGTTTGCACAAAAATGGCATCATGTTGTAATCATTAACTTATCTCATTTCAGAATATTTTTATTTTTGCTGTAACTGATTAAGTTACAATTACTTGTGTTTATAAAAACAAAATGTCTGATTACAGTTTACATGTGATGACTTAAAAACAGTAATCAATTACAGATGATTACAGTTACTGATTACAATCAGCCCAGGTCTGTCCCTGATGAGTGTGTTTTATTTGTGTTGCACTTAAACATGTCAGAGTATTTGGAAAGTGAATATTGTAATTCACAGGTTTCATTTTTACATTGATTTATCCTGTTAGTTTATTTTGCAAGTCTTTTTTATGAAATAAAGGAAGAAATTTACAAACAGTCATAAAAAAATGATTATTTAAAAGGTTTATGGGGTCGACAGTTGAAATAGCAGGCAATTCGGATCATTCATAGAAGGGCACAGAATTTGTTGATTCTGGGACTTTAATGTATCTGTTTCCTGAAGTTGTTTGCAGACATCACTTTATTAATGGAAAATATCTGCTTTTCACTACATTGGCATGACCTATTTATTATATTTTTCTTCAATTCACATTTTTCGAAGATGAACAATGACTGTTGTGTTCATTGCCTCAATGCTTCTGTAGGGCTTCAGAAGTTGGTCTCACATATAAAAAGTCATCAAATTGAATGTGGGAATGTTAAATTTTTTCTGGAAATGGTATGGAAATACTGAATCATATTTAAAGTATATGTATTTAGAATTCTGGGGTAAGCCATACCTCTGGTTATTATCTTCTCTTTTTCAGAGCTAAGCTACGTCGAGCCAAATTACAGGCATACTGGCGAAAGATTTGTGAGAATGAGAGGAGAAGTAAGCAGAGAAATGCAAGTCTGTTGAATGACCTAGATCGAATTAACTCCAGCTTGAGAAATCTGTCAGCCCATACAGAACATCTCAGAATGCTGAAAGTAAATGATTCTATATCTTTATTAAATGTTACAGAATTTTGTAGATGTGATATTAGTCATTGGTATTTCATTTTTAAGGCACAGGACCGAAACAAACAACACCTTAAATAAGTGTGGCCGAACATTTCAACACCGTAGGTCACATGGACCAATAATGTTAAGTTCTTGGGCTGTTCATATCATAGTAATTATACTATAATTATGCAACTGACTTTATGTATGAGTGCAGGCCACATTTGGCTTGCAGGCCTGCAGTTGGAACTTAACTTCTTAGATAAACATTTTCTCTGGAAAAAGACTGCTTTAATACATAGGGTTCCCACATTGGTCTGGAATTCTGAAAAAGGTCTAAAATGTGAAAAATGCTTTTCCAGATCTTGAAAATGTCTGGAAGTATTGAAAAAGTACTAAAAAGTAAAGAAAAAATCCTAAATTTTCATTATTATAACCACCTTATTCAGAAACCTTTAACGTGACTGCTCTTTTGTGTTTGGGAGTAGTTTTGGTTCATGGATTTGGAGCAGTTCAGGACATCATGAAATTTATTTTTTGGTCTGGAAAAGGTATGGAATCTTTGTTTAAATTTGTGTCAGGAACCCTGAATTATCCAAATATTTACTGTTTCCAAGCTTTTTTTTGGTTGTTCTAACATAATTTCCTAAAGACCATTTTTGAAACATCCTTCTTCTGTTACCTACATACATCAGCTCATGGACCTGATACAGAAATAGAGTTGTACCAATAAATGTAAAAATAGTTATATTTTGGACTGTATACCTCACAGTGGTAAGATCTCATTGATTTTCTGTGGGGGAGGCAAGGTCATTGTCTTGTCTTTGGCTCTCAAAAACTAGATCTGGTTCAAATTTCAATTGTTTAGGGATAAAGCCAAAGTAGGACTTATTATTGGGACAGCCTTCTAAAGATATAAATCCACAGTTTATAAAAATCAATTGTCTAGATACATACAGTAGGACACTTATTATTGGGACAGCTTCTAAAGATTTAAATCCACAGTTTATAAAAAATCATTTATCTAGATACATACAGTAGGACTTATTATTGGGACAGCCTTCTAAAGATTTAAATCCACAGTTTTTAAAAATCATTTATCTAGATACATACAGTAGGACACTTATTATTGGGACAGCCTTCTAAAGATTTAAATCCACAGTTTATAAAAATCATTTATCTAGATACATACAGTAGGACTTATTATTGGGACATCCTTCTAAAGATTTAAATCCACAGTTTATAAAAATCATTTATCTAGATACATACAGTAGGACTTATTACTGGGACAGCCTTCTAAAGATTTAAATCCACAGTTTATAAAAATCAGTTATCTAGATACATACAGTAGGACTTATTATTGGGACATCCTTCTAAAGATTTAAATCCACAGTTTATAAAAATCAGTTATCTAGATACATACAGTAGGACTTATTATTGGGACAGCCTTCTAAAGATTTAAATCCACAGTTTATAAAAACCAGTTATGTAGATACATACAGTAGAACACTTATTATTGGGACATCCTTCTAAAGATTTAAACCCACAGTTTATAAAAACCAGTTATGTAGATACATACAGTAGAACACTTATTATTGGGACAGCCTTCTAAAGATTTAAACCCACAGTTTATAAAAACCAGTTATGTAGATACATACAGTAGAACACTTATTATTGGGACAGCCTTCTAAAGATTTAAATCCACAGTTTATAAAAACCAGTTATGTAGATACATACAGTAGAACACTTATTATTGGGACATCCTTCTAAAGATTTAAATCCACAGTTTATAAAAACCAGTTATGTAGATACATACAGTAGAACACTTATTATTGGGACAGCCTTCTAAAGATTTAAATCCACAGTTTATTTTTTTTGTTGTTGTAGGGCTTAACGCCATTTTTCAGCACGCGATTGGCTATACATGGCGGCCAGTATTAATGGTGGAGGAAGAACCCGGGAAAACCCCGGAAAGAACCACCGACCCACGAGAAGCTACTGGCAGGCTTTCTCACATACCCACATTAGCCGAATCCAAGACTCGAACTCACGCAGACAGAGGTGAGATGGCAGTGATCCGTAACGGAGAGCGCTTTAGACCACTCGGCCACTCGGGGCCCCAAATCCACAGTTTATAAAAACCAGTTATGTAGATACATACAGTAGAACACTTATTATTGGGACATCCTTCTAAAGATTTAAATCCACAGTTTATAAAAACCAGTTATGTAGATACATACAGTAGAACACTTATTATTGGGACATCCTTCTAAAGATTTAAATCCACAGTTTATAAAAAATCAATTATCTAGATGCATACAGTAGGACAGTTATTATTGGGACATGCTTCTAAAGATTTAAATCCACAGTTTATAAAATTCAATTATCTAGATACACACAGTAGGACATTTATTATTGGGACAGCCTTCTAAAGATTTAAATCCACAGTTTATAAAAATCAATTATCTAGATGACTGATTTATTTCACAGATAAATTGATTCTCTTCTAGTGCATTCAGATGATCAGTTATTTTACTGTCTGTAATTTGACTCATATTTACTATTGCCAATCAATCAGTTCTTACCAGCTTTAATGGAATTTAATAAAAATTGGTTCTAGAATTTTATTGTTCATGCACACACTGTCAGAAGTGAAAACAGAAGCCTTTTGTTTAAGTGGTTGGGCGAAATAATTCACACATTGAAACTAAACACTACATATTTAAATCGTTCCATAATATATTGTTATGGGTATCAACACAAGATAATCAACTAATTCGTTGAATGGAGACATATTTATAGATGTGCCATTTAAACTTACTTATAAGTTGAATCCAGATGCAAACTGCATTGACCAAGATCTGCTGGTGTGGTGTATTACACAATGGCAGTTTTGAGTCTATGCATATTGTTAGGAGTAATCAGTGGAACAAATAACATAACCTGAGGATTCTCTGTCATATTTCCCAGGAAATACATTCTTCATGATGCTTGGTCTCCAGTTCTATGAGCATTTCCTGATGCTCAGTTTCCAGCATATAAGTATTTCATGATGCTCAGTTTCCAGCATATAAGTATTTCATGATGCTCAGTTTCCAGCATATAAGTATTTTATGATGCTCAGTTTCCAGCATATAAGTATTTTATGATGCTCAGTTTCCAATATATGAATATTTTATGATGCTCAGTTTTCACTCTGTCAGTATTTCATGATGCTCAGTTCCCAGTCTATGAATATTTTGTGATGCTCAGATTTCAGTCTCAGTATTTCATGATGATCAGTTTACAATCTATGAGTATTTCATAATGCTCAGTTTCAAGCCTATGAGTATCAGATGTAAGTTTAACATTAGTATGACATGATCTATTCTGTTTTGTGCCCTTTGAGAAATGCAGAATCGAGGCTTAGTGTCAGTTTGTATGTTAGGCTTATTGTCAAGTCCTAATTCAGTTATTTTGAAAATAAATCCCAGAATTTTTAGAAATTGTCGTTTATTAAATGGTCTTGATAGGTTGAGTATGAAGCAACCATAGCAAAGATGTACCCTCAGTGGTTGGAGCAGCTGCAACAAAACAGGCAAAAGCAGCAAGAACAACAACAGCAGCAACAACAACAGCAGCAACAACAACAGCTGTACCAACAACAGCATCAGTATCAAATACAGCAACAAACATATCAGCAACAACAGCAACATCAAAAGCCACAACATCAGTATCAGGAATTGGCACAACAACAGCAACAACAGCAACAGTTGAAAAAGACGGTGAAACCTAATGCAGTAAGTCATGACTGAAATAATTGTGCAGTTCTAAACCAAATATAATGACACACAATATTGGTTATTCTTAAGTCTGTCATTTTTAGATTGCATGATCAATATCTTTCCTGTAATTTCAATTGCAATAATTACATTATCCTCAATATGTTTTGTAGTTTCTGTAATGAATATCATATTTATGTCCCTTTGGGATTTATAAAGTTATCTTTTTCAACTGAAATTAAGTCATTGGAACACTATTGCATATCCCCACACTTACAAGCTACGCCACCTTGGTTTTGTTCTGACCAAGAGGGCAGTGTTGCAAACATAATTGTGTATTTGTCGCATGTCTAGTTTATGTGCCATATACATGTACAGGATAGATCCAACTGCAAACTACATTGACTCAGATCTGTCTTTGCATAATGTGTTGGTAGATCTGGGTCCATGCAATTTGCAAGGACTAATCAGCAGAACAAACACCATATTCATCCTGATCTGCCAGCACATTTTGTGATGGCAGATTAGGTTCCATGTTCTTTGCACTTGGACCAGACTTGTACTTGAGTTTATGAGGTACATGTGTCATTATAAGGTGGGTATTGAGAAATAGTTTCCAGGTTGCAAGCCAAGGGCAATTCCTCTACTCTATGGGCATGACCCACAGTCTGTCTTGGATGCACAAGTGTATTTATCTCATGCAAAGCATACTTTATCAGGTTTTTAAATAAGTGTTATGCTCACCATGGAGGTAATATTTTAACTGTTTGTGTCTTTAACCTCAATTTTTTTAAAAAAAACCTTGAAGAAAAAAAAACTAAGGAAAAGTCCACTCAAATTTTAATACTTAATTTCAGTTCTATCATTGGCAAGAGTTTAAGGAATATGCAAAGACAGTTTTAAGTTTGAGTTAAATAAATAGATCTACAAAGAAAAATGGGCTGAAATATGGACAAAGATTTGCTAATAATCCAAACTTTCATCCATATATGAGGCCAATTTATGCCCACAGATTTGTTTTATTAAACTGCCACTCTTTGATTCCTCTAAATTACAGTATTTTCTTTAAGATGAGCTTAAGACCATCAGAATAGAAGTGGAAAGAAATAAATTTTGGTCTTTGTTTTGTATATTTTACACTCTATAATTGCAGGTATAATGACTGTTGAAACTATTGTTGTTTATATTCCTTGCAGAAATGCTCACAAAAGGTTCCTTGTTAAACTGAAACATAACTAAATTCCTTTATGAGTTACATTTTCTGGTCTAATTTACTTTTCTGTTTAAAATAATGTTAAATAATAGAGAAATTCTGAATCTATTTACATTTGATCGCCATTTTGGGCATACAGTGTCAGAAATGAAACTGTTGCTAGATGTATTGCGGATGGAGCATTGCAGGCAATAGTAGATTGGTGAATTCTGGTGCAAAATTTGGTAGACAAATAGACTAGTGGTGTCAGTATGCCTTTTGCTATTCACAATTCTGTTTTCCAAAAATATTTGTGATATTTTTTCCATTTGTAAGTTTTTCCATGCATTCGTCATTGACACTTTCATTTTCAGAGCTATGCTCGTGTTGTCTATCAGTTCCCTGTATTCTTTTTTGATATAATCTTCCAGGATATGAAATCTTTGACAGATATTTCTGTCCCCTAACAAACATTTTTGAATGGCAGAGGATGTAGATCACTCTTATTGAATTTATTATTGACTTATTGACAGTAAAGTTTCAGCTTGAAAACTCCTCTGGTATATGTGCAGAGGTTTAGTGACCTAGTGAACAAAGACAATTTCTAGAGATATTACGTAATTATTTGGCAGCTGATGATTACATTTGATTACATTCATAATAACACATCACGACAAGTTTGCAGTATAAAAAAAATCTTGTTTTTGTACAATTATTTTTTTACAGGAGTGACATATGAAGATTTTTAACACCCTGTCCAATTTATTTATGGAATAATTTACTATTACTTAGAAACAGTGTTTGAAAGTAAAGTGTTTATTTGTTTGGTAATAAATTAGGAAATGTCATTGTCATAATTAAGTTGGAATCACTATAATGTGCCATCGATTTATATCATGTGTTTAACTTGTCATGGATTATGCTTTTACATACCTGAAGAACTGCAGTTGTTTGCTCATGTTTTTTTCAGGAATCTTTTCAGAAACCTGCTGATCAAGCCAAATCATCTGCCAGAGTATCTTCAGGGACAACATCTGTTTCCTCTTCCCCCTCCCATGGTGCAGGTAGGAAGACAAGCACTGGAGAATATGTCAATATCAACGAGACTGCTCGTTCTACCACTGTGAGGTCTGAAAGTCCTGGAACCATTGGGGCAAGGTCAGAACAAAGGGCACCATCTGCCATAAAGCAAGCTGCTGGGGATGATGCAGACAGAGGTCAGATGTCAGAGGGAGTGGTTGAGCCTCCTCAGGGTTGGGCTGAAAGAGATGGCAGTGTGAACAGTGTCAGCTATAGTGAGGAGATAGACATACCAGGAGTCCAGAGTGTCACTGTCAGGGCAAAACAAACAGGTGAAGACCGATTCCCAGATGAATTCAGTAGATGAGGAAAATATTCAGGTTTTATTAAAAATATGTTTTGTAATACTTACATATGGAGACAAATACAATGAAATCATATGTGAAATTCATCTGCGAAAACCAAAATAACAAAGTTGACAGCACATTAATTAGAAGCCTTTTTATTCCAATTATGGTGCTTCTCTACAGTAGGTTCCATTCAGATAGACACTACTTAAACTGTTATATAGGCATCCCCAAAACAAAAAGTTTGGATATAAATTTTAAAAGTTTTGAGTAAAAAATTGTCACATTTGAGTAAAATTAACAGAAAAAAAATTTGACAAATTCTCCTGTTGTTTATACAAAAATGCATTTATTTTATTGTTTGAAGTCCTTACAATTCAAAAAGAGGTGATTTCAAAAAAAGTAAGCCCCATTATAATGACAATGCAGATTTCAGAGGCATAGATGAAAAATGATGTTATGCATAGTAAGATTCTTGTTTGCTGTTCTCTTCGGTCTTTCATTGGTTATGTTGTTGTTGTTTTGCAGTTAACACCATTTTTCAGCACATGATAGGCTATACATAGTGGCTAGTATAACTGATGGAGGAAGAACCCAGGAAAATCCCAGTAAGAACCACCAACCCACAGGATGCTACTGATAGCATTCTCACATATCCATGTTGGCTTAGCCTAATACTTGAATCCATGTATACAGAGGTGAAATGGCAGTGATCAATTAAGTCGAACACTTTAGACCTCTTGGCTACCAGGAGCCTTAATTAACTCTTATTTATGGCATGTTATGGAAAAATTGTGGCTAATCCTAATGACTGATAATCCCTTTCATCATAGAATTAACAATGCAATCAATGAAATTTGACAGTCAGACACCATACTCGATACATTGAAAGGACTCAAGAAAAGAATTTTGTTGTTAAAATTGAATGTGTGTTGTGTATGTGAGATAGAGATTGATGTGTAAGATTTTGTGTATTTAGAGTGGGGTTTTTGTGTGGTTTTTATATGATCATCGCAATGGAGAGAGGAGGAACTTGGATAGTGATTGTAATCTTTATTTATCTACACGACAGTTCAGATCTTCCTCATGTATACAGGTATTAACAGGTTATATTCCATTGTTAGTTAGCAACTCTGAATAAACTGCTCTTTCCTATTATAATTACTAGATTGATTGTCCCAACAAAAACCAAATGGCTTTTGCAGAGTTCTTATATGCTAATTAAATATTCTTAGAGATTCAGCTGAAACGAAACAATTGCTGTCAGGTTCATTCCAGTCAAGGTCAAAATGGGGTTCCAGAGGCCCACAGATGAGATCAAAGTAGTGAGGTTTTCAGTTTGGAAATGAAGAACAAAAGAAACAGTGTAGTTTGCAATCTTTGTCGTTCTTTATAAATATGAATGATTAATGCTTTTAACAGCCAGTGCCTATATATATATATATATATATATATATATATATATATATATATATATATATATATATATATATATATATATATATATATATATATATATATTTTGAACAATAAGATAAGAGATAAGAAGATATGAATTCTTTATTTCAGACTACAAAGTCCATACCTCTAAAATAAAATATAGATATAAATTAAAACATTGTAAACATAAAAGAACATATATATCATACCTATAAGTATACAGATACATCTACAACTATTAACTGCAACATGCATAGTTAAGAATGAAATTAAATGACACAATTAAATAGTAATTTGTTCCATCTACTAATAATATGAGAATTTAAATGAATGTCATAGTTCCAAAGAGATTTCAATATACAGTTCTTACTATTAGATATTCTTGTCATCATTGAGAATACATACATACATTCTCATTATTTCATCAAAACTGAATAGATAATAATTTACAAACATGTTGGAGGCACTGTTCCACCTAGGAAGCCCTAACAGAAAACGAAGACTATTATTATAACCAATAACTAGTTTTCTTTTCATACATTCACTAAAGTTTGTCAACAGAGGAGCACAATACATGGAGCAGCAATAAGATTTGAATAATCTAATTTTGATATTCAATTAACAATTCTTGAATTTACATAGAAGCATGTTTGTTTCGAGTGCACAAAAATTGGTAATGTCTCATCATATCTTCATTATCCGACTGATTGGATTTCAAAATAAGACCCATATACGTATAACTGTTGACATAGGTAAGAGCATTGCCGTTAAGATGTACGGGGGGGGGAGATGGTAATTTGAAAGACGTTGGCTGAAAGACCATGCATACTGATTTTTTTATATTTTTTTTTGTGTTTTTTTGAAGGCAGGCACATGTATTTAGAAATGTTTATAGGCAAATTGTAACAGGATGAACCCAGGTTGGGATTGGATTTAGCCAAGACAAATGAGATGTTTATTTATAATGTAATAGAACAATGAATTAACCTGTCACCATACTGATGCATATTAAGTCCAATGATAGATTTAACAATGATAACTCACCGAGTTTAACAGCAGTTTTAAAAGATAAAGATCACAACACGATAAACTCTAAACACAATAAATAGATATTAAATCTTTTTCATATAGAGAAAATAGATTATTATAATAGAATTAAAAAATTTCACTTGCATGTAAAAAAAATCAAACTTTTTTTCATAAAAAAGGTAAGCACTCTAAATTTGGCAACTTAAAAAAATGTGAGGCCCCTTAAAATGCATTTATTAAAAGCACCTCAAAATTGAAAAGGGCTAAAATATCACCTTAATTAGAACAATTGATATATATTGAAATAATTGGAACCACCCAGGATGTATGCAGTATGTTATGAAGTTTTCGTCTGTCCATATATCAGTGATAATTCTGTTTCTGTACAATAACTTGTCTACCTCTACAGTTCTCAAACATATTTGGATGGCTTGCACTTATGATAAGGAAAAACCTTTTGATTTTGGGGTTAAAAGATTGAAGCTGAAGGCCACTGTAAGTGAAAAAAGAAAAATGGTTTTGGCACAATAACAAGTTTCTCATAATCAGCAGTTACTAGACTTTATGAATGGCTTGTACTTTGGCATAGGAGGAAGTCTGTCAATTTCAGTCTACAAAAGTCACTGGTGAAGGTCACTGTGGCCAAAAGACAAAAATGTTTTATGCATAATAACATAGCTCTACATCACCGACCTGGATCGAATTTTGTGGATGGATTGTACTTGTACTGGGTCAACAGGCTAATTGCAAGGTCATTGTGACTGAAAGAATACAAGTGGCTTTTGCACACAGATATAATTTCTTAACCATGTACCTTAACCAAAACTTTGTGGATGACTTGCACGTGGGGCAAGAAAGAAACCTTTTGATTCTGACTGTGTGAAAGGGCAAAGTCATTGTAACTGAAAGAAGAAAAATGGTTTGTGCATAACAACTTTAGTTCTAGACCATGTCCTATTTAGAACTTTATAGTTAATTGGCACCTTATAGCCATTATTGTACTGATGTGCCACTAAATGGACACATTCCCTCCCCATAGAATCAACATGATAAAATGTTCACTGATCCCGCTAAAATCAAACAGAAGCCAGTTCAGTTTTTAATTCAGCAATTATGATTTATTAGTATGAACTGAAGAAATAACTGTAAATTACCATCAAGTTCCATGAAAATTTGAATGTTTATGTTCAAGCTTTTTCAAGATGCTCTTGTTCAAATATGCCACAATTTGCTCAGCTTCTGAGGGACCAACTTTCTGTTTTGATCTCATGTATCCCTCTGCCATTATCTGTAGGGTGCTTGCATTGTGTGCTTCAAGGGATGATTTATGAAAGTTTTTACACCAAGGAATGAATGAAATACCCAGTGTACTTTTGTATTTCTCCCAATTTTTTGTACAGAAAGTTCACAACATTATATACTTTCCTGTATTATGTATCCTTCTCTTTTTCTGCATTTTACTTAAGCCATTTGCATTCACTTGCACAGTGTTTTTGTTACTTTCTTTGTCTTCTCTTTTGATCTAATGTAGGATTGCTCTCTCTGTCATGTCAGCATCTAATTTCGCCATTATTGTGGCAGCTGTCCACCTGCAAATACTTCCACATGTTTACATTTGTTTACCACACATTGTATTGAATGTTTATCAATGCATATCTGGATCATAAATTTAATTGGCATTTGTAACAATTTCCTATTTGTAAATACTAACTGAAGACACTATACATTTTTGAATCATTATTAATGAAATCAGTGGTTTGAGGGGCAGTACACTAGTCTAGTTCCACATGTGCAAATACTGTTTTGACAATGATCACATTAATTTACTTGATGAGTGGATAAGTGGTTTAAAAACCTGTCAATTTCCACTGCAAGGATTTATTGTACCTTGACAGTTGCAATATGTTGGTAGGTACTCAATTAATCAATGCTGACTCATGACCACTTCTAAAGTCCTTAATTGTTGTGATAGGTGGCCAGTGACAATTTTAACTGCCCCAGTGGATTAGTGACTACTGGGTTTTATTGATCCGCTGACAAAATCACTAACCACGGGATAGTTGATTAGCGTTAATTTAGAGCTGTGATTAATTCCATCCATCCATTCATTTGTCCATCCCTCCATCCATCCATCCATCCATCCAACTAAGCAAACAAGCAATTCACCAACATGCACACAGGTTATGTACCCATAGTAAATCTTGTGAGGGGCTTGCACTTGATGTATGAAAGATGCCTAGTGGTTTTAAGGGTTCAAAGGTCAAAGTCATTGTGCCCCAAAGACATGAGTTTTGTAGAATGATTTTTCTTCTAAAGTAACTTCCTTGACCAGATTTTGTGAATGGCATGCAGTTTAGGTAGTAAAGAAACCTATAGGTTCAGGTGACGTAAGGTGAGAGGTCATGATCATGGTAAGTCAGATATGATATCATGGTTTCTATAGAGTAATTCAACACTGCAAACCTTCACTAAAGGTCCAGATCATTGAGACCCATTGATCAGTAATCTTCAGAGTCGACCATACTTTATTAATGCCTACAAAGAGAACTGTTAAACTTCGGTGGGTGTATAATGTGCTTTTCATTGTACTCTTGTTGTTTATGTGTAGAATATGTATTGTCACTTACCTTTTGGGGGGGGGGTAAGAATATGTGTCAAAAATGGTAAGTTGTCCTTTATTACCAGATCCCCATGCCATGACTCCCAAGTCAGATGAGGAGGCAAGTGACTTTGATGAGGTGGAACTTCCAGAGAATGGTCGTAGGTCACCTACACCTGGACAGAATCATAGAGGCTCAATGGAAGGTGAAGGAGATGGATTATCTTGCCCCAGCTCTCCAGCCCCATCTCCACCCACCTCCCCACAACCTCCACTAATTCACACTGATCAGGAGACACTGGAGTAAGTTGAGAGTAACATTATATCATAGGTGTTGGTGTGGAATAGGGAAATTTCATCAGTGGGGTTCTAATCTGTGAGCCATATTGAGGCTTTCCCAAATTCCTACATACAAAGCAAGAGCCAAGGGTGGGATTTTCTTGAAAATGTATCACAAGCATTGGTGTGGAATAGGGAGATTTCACCTGTGGTGTTACAATTTCTAGGCCAGAATGAAAATTTTGTAGAATTCCTGCCAACAGATGGGATTTTCCAATACCGTACCAATACAAGTGGCTGATTATTTTTTTCTCACATTCCCAAGTCCAAAGCATTACATAGGGTTCCTGTGCCCTCCTGATTTTTAAGGAGGTACTGGAGTCCAACTGGAATTTGAATTTTAAAAAAATATCCAAGAAACCTCCTTGAAAATTACTTCTTGACATAAAATGTCCTGGAATTTGATATTAAAAAGTTAAATAGTGAACGATTTTGAAACGATCATCATATTACATTGGTAGTCATGATTGAGTCTGGTAACAAAGAGATTTTTGCATATGTGCCTTCAACTGCAGTATTTTGTCTTTAATCAAAATATCAGACTTTAAAAATGACTCCTGAAGTTTATCATTTTCTGTTTAAAATCCCTTGGAAGATAAAAATAATTTAAGTGCATGAACCCTGATTACTGTTTAAAATTCCTTGGAAGATAAAAATAATTTAAGTGCATGAACCCTGATTACAATTACAAAGATTCAATTGCCTATTTTTGATCTTCAGATGTTGTATATACGATTTGGCTAACCTGGAATTTACATGATGGTAGATATACTGTAATAAAGGGATGTAAAAATACCTCTTATTGCATTGGTTGCATTTTTACTGTACTTTTAATTTCCAGCCTGTGTTTATTAAATACATTACATGCAGTATTTGAATATTTAGATGGAAAGCAAATGTCAAACGTTCATAGTGTACCATTGGGTCAGTTAGCTAACACATTACTGCTGAAAAAATTGAATTAGATAGAGTAAGTAGACCAATTTAAAATATATGAAATACAATGAAAAAATGACCTCAGTTGTGTCAGCCAGAAAATTCTATACAGAAGTATATATTCTATTTTATTTATAAAGCATTCTGAGGATCGGAATAAGGTTGAAATTGTGTTGAAAAATATTACTTGTAGGGGTACTGGTCAAATCCAGGCAGAGTTGAGCACTGAGGGATTGTTGCTGCTCCTGAAGTATGTAGAGAGGGACTTACAAGACCCCCTTAGTTTGGAGGGATTCTACAGGACACACCACCCAACAGCCTCACAACGTGCTGAAATCATCAGGTTTGTACTTGCATATAGCTACAGTCTAACCCCTGATAGCTATCACTTCAGATGTCACACTAGTTGCTGGTTTTGCTACATCCATGTCCATGATATATTTGACCTTATTTAAGCATGGTTCAGTCCCATCACTGACTGCTTTAAAGATATATTTTACCACCCTTGATGATGGTTATTACCACCACTGGCTGCTTAAAAGGGTGGACCAAATTTATAGAAGGGGGCTAATGTTAACTTGAGTCAGTTTTATCGTAGCTGCTACAGAAAAAAGCTGTTCCTTGTTGGCTGTTTGGGTTTGGACAGTACCTAACACAGTGATTAACAGGTGAAGTTTGACATCTTGGCTGTAAAAGGGAGCTTATTAGCCTTCAACTTAGTGCATCATGTGACCAGCCAATGGTGTTAGTTTTTTTTATATACCTGGTTCAGTAATTAACAATGCTGCACCTGCTTTACCAGTAAAATTCATGTATAACATATGCTACCAGTAAATTTGGGAACCTTGCCTTTAAGATAGATCGCAACTCGCATTTTGTTCTGTTTTTTGTTATATTTGACTTTCAGCATTCTGCAGAAAATAAAATTATATTACATATATACTATGAAGGTAATACAGCCTTTAGGAAGTTCTGTGCATTTTGCCTCAGTTATGTCTATTTTATTGTTATAGCAAAGCAAACAGAGATGAAGTCAATGACCTGCGACTGGATGCAGAGTTGGTCAGTATGGTCATTTTGGATCAGCTGACCCTGGTCATTCGCAGTCTGCCTGACACCTGTATCTTGCCTGACTCTTTGCTCCTCACTAACATCCACAACATCGCAGAGGCGCGCATCAGGTCTGTGTGCAACCATCTCTTTGCTTTTTCTCAGGATTTTCAAAGATATGAATTTCTAGGAAATTTAAGTATATTTTGATTGACTCTTTAATGTCAGATGAACAAAATGTTTGCAGTTTAATTGGATTAATCAGATGCAAAATATTGTGGAACTAAATTTAAAAATCTACTGGTCATAGATCAGAAGAACACATGTGATGGCCTTTTGTCCTGCATCTTGCATCTGTTAGCACAAGTTTGTTATCACTACTCCTTCTTATCTACTGTTAGGATTGCCAAAAACTTAACATCCCAAGGTACAGTTGGTCCTAAATGAAAATGGTGCCCCTTAGACATAAAATGTGATTACCATGGCAGCCTTCTTAAAATCTTGTTGTCTCTGTTACTTAAATGAATAGTCATAATGACTTTTGCTTTTCACTACAAAATTTTTAATGATGTCTAGTTGGTTGTTAATGAAAATGATGCCTGTCAGAGATCCAGCATGGCAGCCATAGTGACCATCTTGAAAATCTTTCTATTACTCTTGCTCCTGCTGTATGGATGGTAATATTAACCAGGGGTTTCCATTAAATATCTGGTATATCTGCCATGGTGGCCATATTGAACATTTTATTATCACTGTTCTTGTCTACATGGGATTTTCAACAACAGTTCTTATTATGTCTGGTTACTTCTGACATACAGTATGATGACATGGTGACTATCCTGAAAATCCTGTCCTGGCAACTTCTTCTAAATGTATGGCTGTATTAACTTACAGCTTTCACTAAAAGACTTCTTATGATTTCTGGTTGGTCCTAAATGAAAAAGCTGCTAAACTGACATATATGGCCAGTATGATGGACATCTAAAAGATCTTGTTGTGACTATTTTTCCTGAATAGATAGTCTTAATGACATGAGGTTTTTATTACAAGATTTCTTATGATATCTAGTTGGTCCTCAATAAAAAATGGCGCTGATCAGACATACAACATGATGACTATGGCCATCTTGAAAACCTTGTTATCACTTGTCTTTTCTTTGTCTGGTCATATTGACATTTAGTTTTCACTAAAACACTTATCACTTTATGTGTATGGTCCTAAGTGAAAATGATGCCAGTATGATCTCCCAAAATTTGACACATCTTGTAAAACCTATTTCTTCAGAATACCTAATGATACTGGCATTAAAAAAAGAAACAGATCTACTTTCTCTAATATAAGATTGTTCCTGTATTAATGATGCTGATACATCCACAAAAATGACTGCCTTGATGGGCATCCTGAAAGTCGAAGTATGGTTACTTCACCTGAATAGATGCTAATATCTGCATGTTTATTTTTATTACAACACTGTAGCAGTATATAACTAGTTCTAATGAAAATGGTGTTAATCTGACTTCCATTTTGGCACCATAGTCATCTTGAAAGCCTCAGTTTTTGTGGCATGAATGGTGACACTGACATGGGGTTTTCATTAAAATGTTTCTTGCAATATTTAAGTGGTTCTGAATGATAATGGTACAGATATTTCCACTATCATATATACACATTTTGGAATGAGTTTTGAAAACCAGACCTAATTTTCATTGGGGTCAAGATAAAGGTCATTTTTCATTGAGTTTATGAACACAGTGTTTGTACATGTACTAGTAAATTCTGACCAGACTTCATATTAGTTGCATTCCATTGAAAAAATTGATTATCAGCATTCTGATATTGATTTTAAGGTCATTGGTTTTGACTGTGATGCTTAGCTTTATTGGCTTGTAAACATGATAATACAATTAAGTGAGAATTGATTTTTTTCATTAATCGAGTCTGTGGATATGTTGGAAGAAAACCATGATTCATATCACTTCAAATACTTCTTTTGATTTCCAGAAAATATGACATACACATTTAATCAAACTGAGCATGTGGTTTTATATTGACATTATGTGAGACAAGTTCAGTGTTTGTGTGTCCATGTCAGGTTCATGGTCAAAGGTCTTGATCAAGAATTTTATGCTGCACTCATGGGCATCTGGTGTAAAATTTAACTCAAACATATGAAAATAGTTTTGTTACAAAATTTGGTATGTTGGAGATTTTTAAGAATCTAAGAGATGCTATAAACACTCAGCAGTTAAAAAGAAGAAATGGTCTTATCATGAATTCCTGGAAAATTCTTTCTGTTCAGTAGAGCAACATTCCTTTTGAGTGACTCTTGTTTCCATTAATGAACTCATATAAAAGGAGGGGCCCTGAGTGGCTGAGTGGTCTAAAGCGCTCTCTGTCACGGATCACTGCCATCTCACCTCTGTCTGCGTGGGTTCAAGTCTCAGGTTCAGCCAATGTGGATATGTGAGAAAGCTTGCTGGTAGCTTCTCGTGGGTCGGTGGTTCTTTCCGGGGTTTTCCTGTGTTCTTCCTCCACCATTAATACTGGCCGCCATGTATAGCCTCTCTTGTGCTGAAAAATGGCATTAAACCCTATTATAATAATTATAATATAAAAGGAAACATTCAAATATAGCATGAAGCCACTTTTAAGAGTTGAATAAATGATATTCTGATGTATTTTAGTTTAACTTGTAATTTTTATGACAGTGAACTGAAACTATTTCACTTTTTCTTTGAGGTTATCCTCATAGCTCAAATTAATTACATTCAGGAGAAGGACATTTCTTGTTGTCTGTGAGAAGGACATTGTTTAAGCAAGATAGGTAGTATTCCTTGTTAGTGTTTATGGTGTTGTTCCTGATGTTGTTATATTACCAAGTACAAATTTTAGATTACACTGCTTGTGAATCTTATGCATTAATGTATAATTAATATTGTATTGCCCAAAAATGTAAGCATACAAAACATAAATCTAGTTTACTGATATATTGATACAAAATTGGTCCACTAGTTTTGTTGTCTCCATAGATGATCATTGATCACTGCATCTTCAAATTTGTGGTTTTTGCCAACCATGAAATCAACAAATATTTGTATGTCACAAATGAAAGAGAATTGAGATTTTTATTTTTATTGCCAGATCACGGCTTCACAAAGACTCACAGTATGTATGGGAGAAACTTCTAGAACACTTTATTTGTCTTGTGATGAGGCAGGTTATGGACACTAAAGAAGTGGCATTCATCTTTACCCCCTGCCTTGTACAAGAAGCATCCCAGTACCAAGATAAGGTCAGCTTTATTTCTTTTTTTGTTTTAAAGTTTTAGGTTATTTTACACCTTAAAAATGCTACAAAACTATAACATATATTTCAGTATCAAACTATTGTATGTACTGTTACTGTCTATCTATTGTGGTTTCACTAATTTTTGTGGTGTACCAATTTTGGGTGATTTTGTTGCTGCCTGGAACCACACATTTAAAGATCCAGTGAAAAATTAGCTACATGTGATGTAGAAACCCACAATCCCCCAACTTCCTCAAAACACAAGGTCTGGTTTCATTGCACGTATATGTTTATAGTATCCTGGAGCTGTCATTTCCACATACTGCCTTTAATCACAATGCTGTGCGATCAGTAAGGATGGATAAAAATGGAAAAAAGCATAAAGTATCACTGAAAATGAAAGAAAGATTAGTGAATGATACTAGTTTATGACAGGTCGATTTAATACTTATTCAGATTGATTCTTCATTCAAGTGAAACTCTTGTCAAAAATGTAAATCTTCCTGAAAGTATGCACTATATTATCTATGCATGATTAATCCAAAATGAATGAGACTGTAAAATAATAGAACTATTGCTTGAAGCACAGTTACCAATGAAATACTATGCATATCACTAATTAAAGCAGTAATTCGCATTTCACTGATATTTGGACAGAACAACTGAATCATCATTGTGTCATTCAAGTTTCTTTGTTTTTACAAAATGTTTGTCTGGAAAATAATCCTGAAATTGTTGAATTAAAGAAGTGCAACTTTCGAAAGCCATGGATACTTGGGTCTGATTTTTCATACAATTTTGTGTGAGCCACAATTACCCATTCAGCATGAACTGGCTTGATTAAAGAAATTTTTTAAAGTTCCCTAATACATTTATTCTAATGTTCACCAAGGACATCTTCCTATCCTTTATGGTCTCCATAACCTATTTAGCATAACAGCTGTGGAAGTGTGATTTTAATTCTTCACTATAATCTTTATTGTCAGGTCTATTGGTTGATGTTGGTCTGTACATGAAGTGGACTCAAACAAATGAGTGATTCCATTGTCTTTCAGTTTAGTTGGTATCTTCACACTTTGACAGGGTCAGAACACATAAGATATTGCCACTGCCTCTAGATTGTATTGAAGAAGCTGTGGCTGGTCACATGCAGGATGGTGACATTATCCAAAATGAGGGGTACATAAGTTGAACTTCACCACACTTAAGTCACTGTGTTAAATCCATAATCCTCAGAAGGTATTGATGGCTAAACTTTATGGAAGTGGTTTAGGAAAGAGATAATACACGTGTTCTTTAATAGCCCATTGGCTTATTATTATTGAATGCATCAGCTCCTTTTGATGGTGAGAACTTGAATGAAAGACAGTGCATGAGATTAATCTTTGCAGTTGTATACTCAGATATGCTCATACAGTGGTAGTATTGTTTTAATTGTTCAGTTGACAATCGTTTGTTGTCAGCATAGTTTTTTGTTTTGTTTTTTTTTCTTTTAGGTCTAATCTATGAAATTAAATACACACAAATATGCAAACTTTGACAGGCAAAACCATGAATTTAAGTACCCCTGAAAATATCTTTCCTTTACAAAACACACAAAAATAGAGACTGACAAAAATAAATTAAACCACAGTATATATCAATGCTTCCATCAGTTATAAAATCTCATTTATCCCAGTCTCATGTATTTGGTTATCAGTATTATTCAAAGCACATTTTAAGTTAAACCCTGCTATAACAAGATGTTCAGGGTCCACAGAGTGCCATTGTGTTATGTAATGTATCTCACAATATTAAAAAAAGTCAATTTTAACTTGAGAAAATGTTGCATGCATATCCTTTTGCTTTTTAAAGAAATCATTTGTGGGGATGCAGAATTAAGGGCTTTAGTGAGGCAGAGTTAAGGGCTTTAATGAGGCAGAATTAAGGGCTTTAGTGAGGCAGAGTTAAGGGCTTTAATGAGGCAGAATTAAGGGCTTTAGTGAGGCAGAGTTAAGGGCTTTAATGAGGCAGAATTAAGGGCTTTAGTGAGGCAGAGTTAAGGGCTTTAATGAGGCAGAATTAAGGGCTTTAGTGAGGCAGAGTTAAGGGCTTTAATGAGGCAGAATTAAGGGCTTTAGTGATGCAATAACCAATTTAAATTGATAAATATTAAGTGTGCAATACTCAAAACAGAGATTGCATTTTTTTACAAAATATAATGCATTGGTTCATGGACATACAAGAAAAATGGCAGCTGAATAGTGTAAATACTATGTACTCACAAACTAATATGATTGTGTCTTTAACAGTAATTTCATCCAAAAAGTGTAGAGAAGCTAATAAACACACAATAACTTTTGAAACATGGTATAGTATAGTTTTGGTAATAGTTACATGTGCTAATCAGATTTTTACCTGACACAAAAAAGACCATATTGGATATTGTCATTGTGCATTTCTAGAAAAAATGTTTATGAAGGCTTTTAAAATAGTTTAACTGAAACAGGTATATGGGCATTGACCTTGTTATTTACCTTAAATGAACATAACAAATGGTGTGAAAGTACCTCAGGGATTTTCTTTAACTGGCATTATGTGAGATTTAGACCCTGGTCTCAGTGATTTGGGAGTAACCTTTTGATTTCCTTGGTAAAGAGTGATCTACAAATGTCATTCTGTAAAAGACAGGGAATAATAAATGAAATAAGCCCTATAGTCATTTAAATATATATTGATAACTAATACTATGACGTTGTGCTACTACACAGCAAAAACTGGGAGTAGCATGTTTGTTGAAAAAAGTAAATGCCCCCAAAAATGCAGTGAAGATTCACAAATAGAAACTTTTAACACTTTTTTCAAAGACAAACTTCTTAAAGAATACAAAACATCTCTCTAATTAATAAATCAAATATTCATTTTCTTTGGCAATAAAAATTTGCAGTAATTAAAAATTTGGAAAGAAATTAAAGTGTGTTTCATGGTTTCATTGTATATTCAAATTCATGTTATAACAAAGAGTGTTATGGCATGGTTTCACTGTGTATTCAAATTCATGTTATAACAAATAGTGTTATGGCATGGTTTCACTGTATATTCAAATTCGTGTTATAACAAAGAGTGTTATGGCATGGTTTCACTGTATATTCAAATTCATGTTATAACAAAGAGTGTTATGGCATGGTTTCACTGCATGTCCTAAATTTCTCATGTTAGAAGACAGTCAAGACTTACATTTTCAGTCATGGTTTATTAGGCATCAGATTGCAGCTGAATACTGGTTTGCATTTAATTCAAAGTTTAAATTGACAGGTAACTCTTACCAGGCTATAACAAGAGGAATTAATGTCCTTTATTTAGTAATGAAAAGCAAATACATCAGTTTCAGCCAATGGAAATTTGTATAAACTGCAATTTATCAGTTAGTACAATCTTTGTAATTCATTGTGTTATAAGAAAGGTCATGCAAAGGTCAGTATCTAAAATGGCTATCTGATAGATGAGCCTGTTTGCACAAATGAACACAGCTATAATAATGAGTGCAATACACAATACTGTATCTACCTATCCATCAGTCAAGATTAATTAAATATAGTAATTATAAGGAAATATGATCTTAGGTGTGGGACTTGCTACTTGGCTTGGGACCTTGGTACTAGGCTTGGGACCATGAAACTCAGTTTGGGACTTTGGTACTAGGTTTGGGACCCTGGTACTAGATTTGGGACCTTGGTACTAGGTTTAAGAGATTAGTATTAGTATCCATCTTTGATAAATTAGCTATCATCATTTTCTAATCATAATGTGTATTTCCTTTTTTCTTCAGATTTATCAGATTTTGTATGTTTTGCTTGAATTTAAAATGAAATGATGAGGGTTATGGTGCTTTTAAGGCATCTGTTCTTACATCTGCATTATAGCATAGAGGATTACATGATGTGGTCTTTACAGAATACCTTTGAAATTGGAGAAAACTGTAGGCATTGTGACCACAAATATTTACACATCCTAATGATGGAGATCAAACTTTAGATTGTGAAATTGCCTAGTGTGTGTGTTTATCACAATGCAGTGTACAAGTTCCTCTCTATACATCTAATATGTGATGTGATTTCAGGCATGTTATCTTCTGGCTAAGGTAGTAGAGGAGCAATGTGTAGCCGCGACCGGTCGCTCTTCTCCCAATGGTCAGGATAGTCTGGACACTGCCCGCAGCAGCAGCCTGCTGGGACCTGCAGGTAAACATAGTGTACAACCAGTCTGGTGGAATTTCAGGATTTATTCATGAATTTACATAGTGATAGAAAATACTCGGGTTTAAAAAGTTACTCTCCTCTTGGTTGCATGTGATTTCTAGGTCTTCTGCCTGATGTCTCATGGAACATTTGGAAAACTTAAGTATCAGAAGGCAATAACAGCAATGTCAGCAGGTTTTCCTGGCTTATTTGGAACTTTATATGGGATCTGTAGCCATTTATGTTACATGCTACATGTATCAGACTTTAACCACAATAATTTCCTGATCTCAAAATCACAACTTTCTTCCATATTTCTCAGTCATTCAATTAATTACATGGGAATATGGTCCCATGCTTGGGACTTTGGTGTTAATATCCACATTTGGTTTGCAAGCTATCATTTTTGAAACCATATTTTGGTTATTTTTATCTAGCTGTAATGTAGATTTGTGTCTCTGTTTTTTTTTTTTCATGGATTTTGTATGGTCTGCTGAAATTGTAAAGTGGATTGAGAAGGGAGATGAGCATTTTTAAGGAATTGGTTCTTTCATTTGTAGCTTTTTCTTTTTTTTAGCCAAACTTGTTTTTAACAAGTAAGAATGTTCAAGTTGGTATCTGTTTTGGGATCATTGAGTTTTAACAAGTGATCATATTCCAGAACAAAAGAAAACAGTTATTTATGGATTTCACTGGCTTCAAAGATGTGTATCTGCCCATGAATTGTTCACAATTTTCTTTCCATGAACCAATTTTTGATTAAATAAAATGATAAGAATGATGGTCATCAGAAAGTATAGATGAACAAATAGGCATACCAATTAGCAGCAATAGTATTGTGAACGTTTTTAGGTAAATTGCAGATAAGACCAGGGTTTGTTTGGTAGACACTGTACCTTTAATAAATACACTACCAATTCACTAGTGCTGTTTACACATTTTGCTCATTTTTAAGCACTAAATTTGCATGAGTTTGTTGTTGCATGGTTTAAACTCAAATCTATTCTTATAAACTTTACTAAATGTTTTCTGCATGTTGAAAACCGATTTATGGGTGTTTAGCTGTAACACATACATATAGATATACAAAGTCAAGGACTGTTTACTGTACTTTGTTATGATTTAAAATATTGCAGTGTGTGTGGTGATAGTTTCTTGTATCTTTTATCTGATTTTTTTCTGAAGAAGGCCTTTTTTCATATTTTATTTTTTTATGCAATAATTTATCTTGCATAGTTCTCTTAATTTTTACAAATTATTCTTCAAATTAGTTTTTGTAGACTTTATTGGACAGTGGATTTCTATCATTATTATATGTCATTTTGGTAGATAATACTCTGGGAAGTTGAATGAAAATCAGTCTGATTCTAGACATGCCTTTCTCCATCAAAAGCTGCATTTTCATGAAACACATCTCATGGCTACAATTGTTTAACATGAATAGACTTAGTATATTTCACTGTTTTTACCGTTGGAGTTCCATCTGTTATTTGAATATGGTTCAAGTAGTTATGCATATTGAGCTCCAATAGATGGACTGGCAAAACATGGCATTACATTGGGCACTCTTTTTTTGGCAGATAATTAAGTCTTTGTGTAATATTTTAATTTGGGTGGATTTCAACAGTACTTTGAACACATTACGGCTAGATAAAGCTAAGGAAATGGAAGCTAAGTGTCTTTACCAAAGACACATAAAGGAAGCTGACCCGAGTTGGCCTGGGTGGTATTGAACCTGTAACCCTTGAATTATGAGTCTGATACTCTGCCAACTGAGCTACCATGGTTCCTGTATGTGATAGCTATGTCCTGTAAATATACTAATTTACACAGTCTATTACTAGAGGAATATTTCAAGGTTATTTTAGTTGGGACATCACTACCTCAAAATTAAATATTTTCTTTGAATGTTGTGAAGAAAAATACAAAATACTTAAGCTGTTAATTGCATTTTTGCCAGGGAAGTGCAGCTCTGATGGGAAGTCTTTTTGCACTTTTACGTATATTTGTATATTTTTTTATTGGCTTGATTCATTTTCATGTATGTGTCACTCTTTTTCCTAAAATGAGCAGGCGTACCACTCCTGAAGTTTGGTAGTCTTATTGACAGGCCATTTAGTGATGAAGAATCTAGCATGATAAGTCAAAGTCTTCCGACAGAAGGGCAAAGGGTGCCCCTTAATGGTAAGACACGGATCCTTGCACATAGGTACTTAATTGGATTAGGAACCAATGAGAGAAATAAAAATAAATGTTGTTTTCAACAATTTGTATGCATTCAGTCATTCAGCTGATAATATAAATGCGCACAAACATACCTACATAATTACCTCCATACCTATATTTCCTGTTGTGATATGTCAGTAAACATACCTATGTACATATTCACCAACCTAAATATGTATTAAAACACACACACACACACACACAAATAATCATTTATAGGAAGTGAGTTTGTATGAAATGATAAAGGAGCCGACATTGAGGATAACTTCCAAACATCTGCATGATCATCAGTATCAAATGCATTAACATCTGACATTTTTATGTTGAATCATATACTTGTTTGAATTTGCATATATATGATATTGTGTACACTGCTCTAGGTGCAGATTTACAGCTAACTTTGGCAGGGATAGAAGTATTCCAACTCCACACAGTTATTCTTGCACCTAGTGATTTCAATAAATTATGCCCTGGTGATCTGATAGGAACTTAATACCATGTGAGTGAATGAGGCTTGTTAGCTTTTATATGAAAGAGAGAGATTTTGGCCCTTTTTCTTACAGTTTTACTCCATGAATAGCTGAAACTTTGCTGAAAGAGGCAAAAAGTAAGATATTGTAAATGGAAATTATAAAATATTATATATATATATATATATATATATATATATATATTAAATATTTAACAGTTCAGTTTAAATCTCAAGAGGGATAATATACTTGCAAAACTAGTTACCCTACCAACATATTTTGTTGATTTCTTTGCATGTTAAAGAACATCTGCATTACCACCAAAGAAAATTACCAGTGTACCCTTTATGAATAAGTTTATGTACACTTCCTTAGTTCAGTGGCATTGGGTCTCTTATCAATGCTTGTGCCAGATGTAGATGCTGTGTATTGAGAGATTATACACTTCTGTACAATGATCTCACTGACTGCCATGAAACTTGAAACTTACAAGAAAAGTACCTGGTACACAGTATGTACAGTAACATAGATTCACATTGTTAAAATGATATAAAGAAATATTAAAAATATACACCAAGCAGCACATAAAAATACTATTTAAATATATTGATTAGTAAACTGTGTTAATTGCCTAAGCGTTAGAACTTGGAAAAAGGGTGGAATAGAATTGGGGGCTCGCTTTAGGGAAATTATTTAATTTTTAGGACATGTGATATTTAAAGCCAGATTTTTAGATTGCAGGTGTAAACTGCTGACATGATGAACTCACTCAAGCTTTATTTATACTCAGAACATTGCCAGTCAAAAAGAACATGCAATCTACCTCAATAAGTCCTGATTGTTTCCTTGATTGTTTTCACTTGCAAGTCATGTGCTTGTATTAATAAAATAGACACTAACTCACTGTTGATAATGAAGACTTTCATTATTATTGGCATTAGGATTAACTAAATGTCTTACATGCATTGCTGTAAATTATTTGTCCAATAGCTCTCTATGCAGAACACTGGTATATATAATTTTAATATGATTGAAGATATTGATAGGTGATGCTTTAGATGTCTGACCCATTAGGTGCGGTCAGTCTGCCAAGGATTATGCATGGACTATAAATTAATGGGTACACAGAATTAGAGGAATTATGGTCATAAATTGAAAGGTGTGTGTCCTTGAAATTCTGTGGACACCAAAACATGTCTTTTACATCAAACATTTACCACAGATTTGCTAACAATAGCTTAAGTTAACCTTAAAAGTGAAAAAAAAATAGTGATAAAGAAATTTTGGGGGGAATTTAAAGCGTGGTTCATTTATCTTAGAGCATGTTTTGATGTTGGACAATGTTTAACCACTTTTTGGCTTCTTCCTGTTGTTTTAGTTAACTTTCTCATTACATTGCACTATAAGCAAATGCTGACAGCTGCAGTTGTAATTATAGCATTTTCTTGACTCTGCTTACATTTGATTTATGCTCTAATATTTCCACTTCTCTAATCTTAAAAATTTGCTGAATTATCTTGGGTGATTTTTTATCAAAACAACTAAATTCAAAATATTTAATTTTTAAACGTACACTTTATTCTTCTTAAAAGTTTATCAAGTTTTCAACAAGTTGTCATGAGATTTGGGTTTTTCAGGGGTTGGTAAGTAGAGTAATGTTGCCACTTCTAGCTCGCATAGCCACGTAGGGCTTTTTTCTGTCATCTGTAGTGCATCATCCATCATCTGTCTGTCCACTGAAAATTGCTTATGAACATTTTGGAGGTCTAATTTTGATCAGATTTTGATAGGTATGTAAACTCATCATGAAGACATTGGATAAATTTGATGATGTTGCATCTGATTGACTGAGTTCTGAACACTCTAGAGGTCATATTTATGATCAGATTTTGATCAAACTTGATATGTGAGTTTGTATCATTAAGGTCTCAAATGAGTTTGATTATGACTAAAATCCTTGATAATAATGAGGATCCAGGCTGATTAGATGGGGAGAATTAAATTTGCATCCTATTGGCAATGAGTCCAGTGCCTTCACCCGTTACCTCATGCAATTGCCTTTGGACGCCTCTACTCCATTTGCATGGAAATGCCTTTAGATGCCTCTACACCATTCTCATGGAAGCGCCTTTCGATGCCTACTGTAAACATCAGCCATTTTGAGTGGGTTTACATAGTGCCACCTTCGGGGAAAAAATCCTGTTAGATGTTACATTCATTGGTGTGAATGACCATTACATCAGATCACAAGGTCACTGTTTATGCTCTGGTCAAAATCTGCTATTTAAAGTAACTGGTTCGTATTCTCCACTCTACAAAATGGAGGTAGCGGGTTTCGTTCAGTACTTGAGTTTTCACGATTAGAATCACAACTATGAAAGCTTCAATAACTTAGGTAAAGGCTCTGATATTGACGTAGGCAGCAATTAGTTTTTATAAATTATCAAATTCAGATGATTTAGTGATGTAAACGCAGACAAAGAACTTGTAAATTTTGAGTATGAGAAATGGCAGCTACAGTTGGTCACGCGGCTTCACTGATTTGACAGTGAACAAGTTCTCTCAAGATTTTAAAGCACATAAAAAATTCAATCATGAAAAATAATTATGCAGCTATAACGATCAGATTTTACTCTTAAATCTTTCCATACATAATATATGTGTACCAAAAATGTAAAATGGTTAAAATTGATGTTAAGTGTAACATACACTACACTGCTTAACAGTTATCAGGCAGGCCTATGTGTATAGAGTCAAATAGGTAACAGGTGTTCTGTTTATAGCGTACTGCCCTGGATAACTTTGCTACATGTATTTTGAAGGGCTAAAAAGCCATACAATCTATGAGGTAAAGGGTTAACCACTGAGCCAATGCAGTTCCTCAGGTTTCGTTCTCAATAGTTCCCAAGGTATTACTTAAGGGATGAGATCTTACAAGAGAAAGGACAGACCCAGGAATCCATGCTGACTTATCAGATTAACTCACTTTAGAATGCCAAGTAATTGTACCTTAAGGGTACAACAATGAACAGTTTCTGAGATTTGAAGTTTTGAATCTTTGTCTATTTCCAAAGGGGCAGGAAGTGATTCAGGGGAAAATGCTGGTTGTACTAATGGCCTGGCATTTTTATGCAGATATATTGACTATATATATATATATATATATATATATATATATATATATATATATATATATATTCTTTTTGTAAGACTGATATGGATTACTTAAAATTTGGCACCCAGTAAATGGAAGCTAGAGGGAGAACAAATGCATGTATACCAGACATATACTTCAATCAAACTACATACTGTATAGACCGAGATAGATCTGCCATCACATTATTCAGTGACAGATCTGGTTCTATGCAGTTTGTTAGGAGTAATCAGTAGAACAAACACCACAGACCCTGATTTGTTGGTACATTATGTGATGGCAGATCAGGGTCTTTGTTGTTTGTAGTTGGAGCTGCCTTATATGTCGGTATATAAAGTATTTAAAATTTAGGTATGGATATGTATAAATATAGTTTTTTTCTCCAAAAATTCAAATCATGCAGATGTGGGTCAGTTTATTAGTAAGACATACTTAAAATGTTAGACTTATAAGTCAAACATCTGTAAATTTTAACCAAATGAAGTTCATAACCAATAGCAAGAGTATATTAGAAAACTAAATGTGCTGTTGCTTTCCATATTATTATCAAATATTGAAAAGAATAATCCTTGACCTATAAACTAGTATATATGGTAAACAACTTAAAGATTGAATATCTGTATAAATAATACTAGTATAGTCACCTATTTGCTTGGCAGATTTCAATGTAAAATTCATCATGACTTATAACAGGGTCATGGATGAATCGCCTTTGTTGCATATTCAAAACAAGCGCTGACTTACACATGAGTGGACTTATATGCAAGTGCTTATGGTAAATAAATGTGTATTGAAGCCTTGATGACTTATACATTGATCATTCCAATAGTGTTACTAGAATTAATTACTTCTAGAGTAAAGCCCTTTCTGACCTGGGAAAATCCTTGCTGACCTGGATCATCTAGAAGCTCATTCTCAGAGTAAAGTCCATTCTAGCTGGGGATGTCTAGAAGCACAGTTCCAGAGTAAAGCCCTCTATGACCCGAGACCTTTAAAATGCTCAGTCCCAGAGTAAAACTCTCTCTGGTCTGTCACATCAAGATGCTCAGTCCCAAGTAAAGCCTTCTCTGACCTGGGACCAATGGAGTCTCAGTCTCTGAGTAAATATCTCTCTGGTCTGGGACCTAAAGAAGTTCAGTTTCATGTATCATGTTCCTAGTTTGCTTAGTTTGCTTAGCCCTCTGCCCCCAACTCATGTAAAATGAACTCATGACAAATTATTAAATCATCAGTTTTCTGCAATTCAGTAAGTATTACATCTAAAAAAATTATCCTTTATACAGCATTTATTTCTGAAAATGGAATGTTTACAGCAACTTCTATATTTAATTTAGGTATTTATTGTTATATTTATTGTTTTTCAGTCCTTGGTCAATTAATTGCATCACCTAGATAAAACTAGGAAGTGAGACACATTGCACTGAAATGACAAGTTGGTGGGATTTTTCAAAACATATTTCCAAAGTTTTAAAATTTTTGAAATTATGAGATGTGAACAAAAGCTTATCATTGTGCATGATTTTCATAATAGGAGAATTATTGTACATTTACACAGACATTTGTTAGAAGTCATATAGTATGCAGTGATGACTATAAGCTGTGAATAATCGTTTGGAAGAGTTACAGTGAAAAACATTGTGCTTGATATATTCAAAATAAAGTATTAAGTATTCCCCTAATCTTTTATTCCATTGGCATTTTCCTCTGAATTACTATACATAATGAGTTAGAACAATACCAGTCAGCAACTTTTTCATTACAGTATAACTTCTCTTATCTGAATTCCTTAGGGGATATAGAAGAATGTTAAGAATAATGGGAGTTCAGATGATTACCATGGCAATTGTAGCAATGTGCCTTGCCTATAGATACAATATATCAACCAACCCAGCCTGATCTTGGGAGTGTGTGAACCTAAACTCTTGAGATCACAAGTCTGGCATACTAACCACTAAATCATTAAGTCTCCTTGGGGTTGAAATGAACAAGTTTGGTTTATATACATAGTGTCAGGTGGACCAGTGATCCATATCAATAAGGTCACTGAGGGTCTACTGTATCTCTTGATGGTATTTAAGTTCATATTCATAAGTTTGTGGTATTCATCAGTTCATGGCATTCATAAGTTGACACTATTCATAAGTTCATGATATTCATTTATATATTCACAAGTTCATGATCCTAAGTTTATGGTATTCATAAGTTTATGGTATTCACAACTACATGATATTCATAAGTTCATGATATTGATTAGTTCAAAGTATTCATAAGTTCATCATATTCATTGTTATATTCACAAGTTCATGATCCTAAGTTTATGGCATTCCTAAATTTATAGTATTTATAAACACAAAGTTTCACAAGTTCATGATAATTGTTACTTAATAGTATTCACAAGTTCATGATATTTATTACTTCATAGTATTCACAAGTTCATGATATTTATTGCTTAATAGTATTCACAAGTTCATGATATTTATTACTTAATAGTATTCACAAGTTCATGATATTTATTGCTTAATAGTATTCACAAGTTCATGATATTTATTGCTTAATAGTATTCACAAGTTCATGATATTTATTACTTAATAGTATTCATAAGTTCATGATATTTATTAATTCATAGTATTCATAAGTTCATGATTTTTATTGATTCATAGTATTCACAAGTTCATGATATTCATACTTTTATGGTATTCAGAGAATTAAGATTTTATGATAAAGAGTGACAAAAAACTTTAATGACTGTTAGTTATAGATTCAAATTATTAGAAGTGCATACAACTTCTGAAAATTGCAAGAAACTGAATCTTACCAGATGTAGGTGTTAGGGTCATCAGAAGACTTTTGTTTTAATACAAGTTTCTGCGGTCTTGTTTGTATAACTTAAAATGCTAAATGTGTGATATAAATGTATTTCTTTGATTAATTAGAAACTGAAGCCTACAAGAGTTTGGTGTCAGGGTCATTGGGTATGGGCCGCCAGTCACAGATGAGGGTCAGGGAGGAGGAAGATGACACAGATGACGATGTGGAAAAACAATTTGCCTCAGCACTCTCACCTCGTTTACCCATGAGGTATGTAAAATACACCGATAATAATATACATGTACTACTGGATTAAAAAATTATGGAAAAACACAACCCTTTTATCATTTTTTGATCAAATGCTGCCCCCAAAGCATGTTTGCTGTTATCTCATTCAATTTGAAATAATGTCATTATTTTATTGTTTATTCTAGGTAATTTTGATATATAATGTATGTAACTTAAGTTTAATGATGGGTAAAAACATCTAATTTACATTTAGAATCTGTGTCTGGTAGCTAATATAACAGCTGTGTGGGATGATCTTAAGATTTGATCATACACATTTTACAGTGAACAGGATAGACTCATATACACTGGAACATAATATGCTGTCAGATTAAGGTTTGTGATGTTTCACATCAAATCAACAGTAGAACTAACATAGTTAGTAGACCCTTATTATGTGATGCCACGTTTTGATCTATTTTGGTCATAGCTGAATGTACATTTCATAATGAACATTTAGGATATTCTGCCTCACTGTACTGTACACATGAACACGCAAGGTATTCTCTCTCACTGTACTATACACATGAACATGTAGGATATTCTGTCTCACTGTACCTTATATATGAACATATAAAGTATTCTGTCTCACTGTACAATATTTGTGAACACATGGGATATTCTGTCTCACTGTACTGTACACATGCACATGTAAGGTATTCTGTCTCACTGTACCATACACATGAACATGTAGGATATTCTGTCTCACTGTACCTTGTATATGAACATATAAAGTATTCTGTCTCACTGTACAATATGTGTGAACACATGGAATATTCTGTTTCACTGGTATGATAAAGAAAGAATAAATTCTTGATCAGACTTTGAAACACAGGCAAAAGCAAGTAATTTTTGTGTTAAATGGACAAGTATTATGTTAGTATTCATGTGACATATTTTATAGAATGGGTGAAACCTAATTTTTCAGCCAGCTTTCATATGCTCAGTGCAAATCAGAATTATAGGTACAGAACTAAAATACAGTAAAATGGTCAGGACAAATACTGATACAACTGATTTATGATAAGTGTAGTAATGTAAGGTAAATTTTTAAAATAACAGGATATATATATATATATATATATATATATATATATATATATATATATATATATATATATATATATATATATATAAATGCAATAAACTGACAATGAACAGTGCGAAACTAGTATCTAACTAGCCTGAGCACTTTCGACCCTTTAATGAGTCTTTTTCAAAGGCAAATACAAAACATAGACAAGACCAGCAAATAAAACAAAAAATGGTTATGTTTGCAAAACTTTGCATGGATGTTTCTACAGGAATTAAGCCTTTTAACTTTATTATGTTTCAACTGGTTTATTTCAGCTTGTTGCTGATACTGGAAAATATTTGTATTGACCTAGAAATTGATGAGCCATAACAACATGTTATTTCATGTAAATTTATGTAAGTGCAGATTATATCCCGGATATTTCATTGTTATAGTAGTCATAGGCTATTAAGCAAATTTAGAGAATTATTTAAAAGGAAATGTGTCGGCTGCATAAGATAATTTTATTTGTGCATGGTTGTTCTTTTCTTGTCTTCTTGGTTTAAAACTGCATGGTTTCAGTGTTCTAAGGTGGCATATCCAGTAAGATTTCTTTTCTTTCCTGGTTTGGGAATTCCTGTTGGGGTTGTGAGCAATTGCAATAAGTGTTATATCACTGAAAGTGTGGCCAGGGGAGGAGAAGTGTTCTGTGACCGGGCTTTTATACAGCTTCTTTGTCATCCAATTATAACTGAGGTCATACTGGGACCATGTGCTTTTATATGTAAATACTTCTCAAAGGTTCTGGAAAGTTGACCCTCATCCAGTAATTTGTTTTGCATTTCGAGTTACTGTATAATCATTGTTTATAGAGATTTTTTTCAGTTGGGCTTCTGAACACTGGGACATAAAGGTGTTTCTTTTGTTGTGTCATTTTGTGAATTACATTTTAATGTTTATTTGAATTATTTGGATTCATAAGGATTAATTCTTTTACCTGAAATATATGAGTGCTCATACAGAATTCTTGGACAAAGACATTTCATTCAATTTTATTGGTAAATTCAGACACCAGATTATTGTTTGTGAATTACACAGAAGTGTAGACTTTACAACACCACAAAGGATACAGTATACATCATCACCTTCCATCTTGGAATCTTCATCAGGACTTGAACTTGAATTCATTAGGACATTTCATTATTAAGACTTCTAAATTTCATTTTATGGATTATTCTTGGATTATTATTGGATTTGATTCTTGAAACCGTAAGTTCTTATTTGTTTCATTTTCACAGAATTTTTCAAGGGAAATAAATTATTTGTTAAATTTGTCAAAGCTTGTTGTTTTCACTCTTTCTTGTGTAACTATTTATTTGAGCCTAAACAAGTAACATAAGAATATATATACATACATACATACAGTGTGTATGTATGTTGTTGTGGGGTTTAACGCCATTTTTCAGCGACGATAGGCTATACATGGCGGCCAGTATTTATGGTGGAGGAAGAACCCGGGAAATCCCTGGAAAGAACCACCGACCCACAAGAAGTTATTGGCATGCTTTCTCACATACCCATGTTGGCTGAATTCGAGACTCAAACCGATGCAGATAGAGGTGAGATGGCAGTGATCCGTAATGGAGAGCACTTTAGACCACTCGGCCACACGTGGGTCCTGTGTATGTATGTATGTGTGTGTGTGTGTATATATATATATATATATATATATATATATATATATATATATATATATATATATATATATATATATATATATAATAGTTTTTATATTTTTATTCAATTTTAAACCGGCAGTTGGCTTTGCAGAACTTTGTCATGTAATTTTTGACATTATTTTTAAAAGAATGTAGTACTAGTAACAGAAGTAGAAGTAGAAATAGGAGTACTAGTAGCAGAATTAGAATGGAATTATTACTAGTGGCAGAAGTAGAAGTAGAAATAGGAGTACTGGTAGCAGAAGTAGGAGTAGCAATAGTAGTACTAGTAGCAGAATTAGAATGGAATTATTACTAGTGGCAGAAGTAGAAGTAGAAATAGGAGTACTGGTAGCTTAAGTAGGAGTAGCAATAGTAGTACTAGTAGCAGAAGTAGAATGGAATTATTACTAGTGGCAGAAGTAGAAGTAGAAATAGGAGTACTGGTAGCAGAAGTAGGAGTAGCAATAGTAGTACTAGTAGCAGAATTAGGAGTGGAATTAATACTAATAGCAGAAGTAGGAGTAGAAATGGTACTAGTAGCAGAAGTAGGAGTAGAAATAGTTTAACTTAGAGCAGAAATGGGGTAGTAGTAACAAAATACATGTAGTGGGTTGTTGCATTTGTTTTTGTAGATCAAGTTTAACTGTAGATGATCCACATGTTAGAAAAAAATTCTAATCTTTTTGGTATCCGACATGTATATAAGATCTTGCCATTTCATATTTCAGCCATAAAATGGCCACATATGCTTTAAAGTCCCTACTGCAGTAAATGTGTAGCCTATTAATGGACCTAATTGGAGGTCAAAATGTCAGAGGTCAGGGTCACAGTGGTCAATTTTTTTAAATTGGAGAAGTTATATGATGTGTATGGTCAAATATTAGACTTTAAACCAGATTTACTACTGTACATAACACATCTTTTGGTTGGGGATGATGGTTCCAGGTGTCAAAGGCCAAAGTCACAGTGAAATGTTGATCAGGTTTTTAAAGGTGAGGATTTAAGATCCTATGAAGGGGCTATATCTTCTGCTGTGGTGCATGTATTGTTGTCACACTTGATACATATTATTAGAGAAATTGGGTGGTTGTAAGGTCAAAGATCAAGGTCACATGTTTGTTTAGTCACATTTACTCTAGCAACATTATTGTGGGTTAATCTATACCTTTACATTACATATTTTTTTACATTTAATTGAATGTCAGTGAAATAATAGATCCAATGTAAATTATTATGACCATGTCTTGATAAAGTGCTTGAGCTCTGTCTATTTTCAAACTTCATCACTTTTTTGTTTTTCTTTTAACTCACCTCGCCATAAGGTCAGGGGAGCTTATTGTATGGCCCTGCAACCCAATGAACATTGTAATAGCTTCTTACAATTCCATATTCTGATCCAGTTTTTGTCAAACATGGACTGTAAATTAATATCATCAATGTCTCAAACGAATTTGAATATGAACAACATCCACAAATATTGATAATGTGATCCTGCATCTGAGTGGCTGAGGATGTTACCATTTTGAGGCCATATTTCTGATCTAATTTTGATCAAACTTTGAATACAAGCTTACGTCATGAGGTTCTCAGTTGAGTTTGATAATGAGCAAGGACTGTGCATATTAATGAAATGATCTTGCATCTGATTGGCTGAGCTTGTTACCACTCTGGAAGTCATATTTCCATTTTTTTAAAAACTCATTAACCCCTTGAGGTTTTTGTCATATTTGCCTGAATTTTGAGTAGGATACACATTTTGAAAGCTATTTCTGAATACATCCTAATACATCAACTTCCAGGTGATTTTCCAATAACCTAATGCCTAGTTGTGTTAGAAACATCATTTTTCTTTGGCTATTTGGCTCACGCATGAGCAGAAGGGTAAAAGTTGGAGTTTTTTTGTTGGCTTAACGGACCCATTATTTTTGTATCGAGACCACTCTTTATTCCAAATGCCCATCTTTTCCTATTTTTTGCAAAGGTTCATCTGTCTGTTTGCAGTTCATACCAGTCTGCCTTAGATCTGAGATCAAAAAGTCTAAAATCCAGACACAAAATAGGATTCTAATCACAGTCAAATTTTGGGTAGAAAGAAATCAGTTCCAAAAAATGAGGTTTTTCCCTCTGTATTTGTAGTGCAACTAGAACTTCCAGATTATTTGGTATCATTGTAGAGCTATATCTTTCTAACTTTCTATTATACCACCCACTTTAGTGTATCATACATGACCTTGACACTACAGAGCTCTGCAGTAGGCTACTACCTCCTGCCACATAAACTTGTCACCAGGGGTATATGTGTTAAATGTGGAAATGATAGGATTATATCATCAGGAGTTTGTTTAACTGTATAATGTGCAAGATCTATGCATGTAAATGAGATGATCATGTATCTGGTTGACTGAGCTTGTTATTACTCTTGAGACTGTATTTCGTCTCTAATTTTGATCAAACTTGGTGAGGAGGCCATATTTCCTCTCCCATTTTTATCCAACTTGGAATACAAATTTATGTGATAAGGGTCCATAATATGCAAGATCCATGCATAATAATGAGGTGGTCATGCATCTGATTAATTAAGCTTCTTATCCCACATAAAACTGAATTTTTGCTCTGATTTTGATCAAACTGGGTTTATAGGTTCATTTTACCAAAAATGTAGGTTCATTTTACCAAAAATGAATGACGTTGTTAACAGGATTGGTGCATTACTGAGTTGATCTTGCATCTGATTTGCAGAAATTAATACCACCAGAGAGACAGCATTTTTTACCAGTTTTGATCAAACATTTTGTGAATTGGTTTAATCATCAATATGTTGGATTAGTTTTATTATGAGCAAAAAGGTGATCTTGTTTCTTATTGACCACTTTATTTCTGACAGGTTTTGATCAAACTTTTCAAGGGATCTTATGTCATTAAGATGCTAGATGAGTTTGACGGTGCTATTTATAACTATGATTTCACCATAGTTTGTATGGAATATTTCACAGAATTACAGGCTGTGGTTTAAAGTATTGATTTTACAGCAGTCTTTTTGCATAATGCTGCATTGCCAGAGTTCTATTAATTTATTAGGTTTTTCAATCCTATCATTGAAGTGTATGAGAATGCATTCAAGTATATGCATCATTATGAGTGGGGCCAGTACATGAGTTTGATGTTATGATGAACTGTAAAAAAGATGAGATGGTCTTAATAAAAATGAACTTTTTCACAAAGAATTATAACTTTGCATTAGTCAGATCATACAAACTATCGATGGTATGGAAAGAGGGATGGGGTGACGGTTAATTCAAGATCAGTTACACTAGAAATAGGCACATACATTCCTAGAAATAGCTACATGCATACCTAGAAACAGCCACATGCATTCCTACATATAGTTACATGCATTTCTGGAAATAGCCACATGCATTCCTAGAAATGGCCACCAGCATAATGTGCAAGTTCTTCTTCAAAACTCTTATTGATGGTCGAGCAGTCAATCTTGATCTAGCAAACTATGACAGGTAGCTATACTTATGGATTGGACTTTGGGAAATTACTGATGGACATCTATTAGGATCGAAAGGTCTGTTATGAAGTTATATTATATCTGTTTGGCAGATACTGTTACCACTCTGTAGGTAGAACTTCATTTGGATTTTTCTCAACTTGCTGAATAAGGTTATTACATCACAATCTTAGCAAGGTACTATAAATAATGAAATGTAACGTAATAACGAAGTGATCTTGCATCTAATTATCTGTACCGTTACCTCTCTAAAAGACTATATTTCTTTTCCAATTTTGATGAAACATATATAGGTTTATATAAATCATGATTTGATCTCAGTTAATATTCAGTGATATTTTTGCATATTCATCACGTTTTTTTTGTTTGGAAAGTTAATCAGGTAGAATTGACAACATATAAATGCTGGGAGATAGTTTACATAAAGCTGTATTCTTAGAATACTACAAGAGCATGCATAATGAAATGATCAGTTGTTATGTTATGAAAGCCATGTGAGTGATATCAGACCTGTCTGGGCTTCTTATTGCCTTATATTAAGGGGGGGGGGTAGGTTTAATATTTCTCAATACAGTGGTTCCCCTTTTATGAGGTCATCCTGTCTGTAGTGAAAAGATGACCTTATTAAAGAGGTGGCCTCAGGTGAGGTGAGCAGACTGCTAAAGGTGCAGGGCATGGTAAGCTATTATCAGAAAAACGGGGATTGTTTCTTGAGAGGGGGACCACTGTATATACTTTTCTAATACTGGAATGTCACTAATGTCCACTTAGTTGCCAGTAAAACCCCATGGAGCCAGCATCAGTTGCAATGAGTACATCCTCTCAGTACATTTGGAGTTATGATCTTGTGCATATCTTCACATGATTTTGGTGCTTCATTGTTGACTTTTATTAGTCATTTTGGTCACATTGGATCAGACATACCCTACTTAAGATCTTGTGTCAAACTTTCCCGACGTAGCCCTCTTCTAATATTTCAGTCACTCTAAACCTAATGCCTCATCTACTAACTCTGCCTCACACATTCCACCGCCACCGCCAGATTTGGCATCTTCACGAGATGCACAGGACTCACCATCACCTCTTTCTTCACCAGTGTTTGTTCCAACAGGCATGAAAAGGTAAGTAACTCTGCTAATTGTAGCCAGGATTAGTCCTTATTCTAGGCAGAAATTTATATCTCTCTTTAACACATTCTTTTTTTTAACCATACACGTCATCTTAATGTTACAGTTTGATCTTTTGTAATGTTGCAATGTGTTATTATGCTAATGGAATTTCAGAGACAAGAAATACCACATTTGTGATATTATATAATAATACTGTCCTTTTTCTACTAGAACAGAGTTACTGATTGCTTTCTTTACTAATATTGCTATTATTGTGTCTAAATTACCCGTTTTAAAAAATATGTAAAATTCAATCTTGATACCATATTTACTTGTTATCATGTACATCCAACTAAACACAGTATACACTTGCATCTTCCACCACTTAATCTGATATGCAGGCAGGTCTGGATCTACTTTTCTTGACATTTATTTGATATCAGATCTGACTCTATGTTGTTCATAGTTTAATGTGTTTTTTAGTAATTTACTGGTGTCTCTTATGCAGGTTAGTTAATCTAATCTTGTCTTTCATAAGTATTTACTGGCATCTCTTGTACAGGTTTATTCAATCCAAACTTGTTTACTTGTATATGCATTATTAGAGAACCTCATCTAGGTTCCTTTAATCCAAATTTCTTTTATATGTATTACCATTCTACTGACAACTCTCACACAGGTTCATCTGATCTCAAACAAGTTCAGTTGATCCATGTACAGGCATTATGCAGAGCATCTTTTGTATAGGTTAATTTAATCCAAACATGTTTTACATGTATAATGGTTTTACTGGCATATCTCTTGCAGGTTTATTTAAACTGAATGTATTTTACTTATACAAGCATATACTTGCTATATTCCCAGACAGTGTTGGTCTATTGCTTTAACTCAAAAAGTGTCCATTGGATGGCAAAATATCTGCTTCATTTTTTTGCAAGGTTTATTTGTTCCACTCCTTATATATACAGATTTTTACATTCTTATTTTTTAAGAGTAAACATAATAATATTTTTATATAATTTTTGTCTTCTTCTAGTGATCACTTATTTTTTAAATAAATTGAGAAATATCGAATGAAATTGTTAGTGTTCATTTTATTATTTTTTGCATTTTGGAAACAGACCAAACTATTGGAGAGTGTGTTACATTCATGGGTGTGTAAGAATGACATCTCTTTTTCAGTACCAAGTCAGGTGCTGGCTCTGCTCTAGGATCCATTGGGCAGTCAATCAAACGAACAGGTAGTGATGTGTTCCAGGTGGGGCTCTCTGGATATCCATGTTTTACATGTGCTTTATTCATTGCAAACATGTAAATCTTGTACAAAAAAACTTGGCACCATCCAAATCATGAAATTTTATTTAATTAAATACATACATTGCCACATAATGGGATGTTAAAAGTATACTGTCTAGTGATAGAATAGAATGTTACAAAAATACAGATGATTTATAAAGTATATGTTAAAACCATACCATCTAGTGAAAAAATGGGATGTTCAAAAAGTACAGTCTGGTAATAAAATGGGATATTTAAACAGTACAGTCTAGTGATAGAATAGGATGTTATAAAAAGACAGATGATTGATAGAGTATATGTTAAAACCATACCATCTAGTGAAAGAATGGGATGTTCAAACAGTACATTGTAGGAACAGAATGGGATGTTCAAACAGTACAGCCTAGGGATAAAATGGGATATTCAAACAGTACAGTCTAGTGATAGAATAGGAAGTTACAAAAAGACAGATGATTGATAGAGTATATGTTAAAACCATACCATCAGATGAAAGAATGGGATGTTCAAACAGTGCAGTCTAGGGACAGAATGGGATGTTCAAACAGTACAGCCTAGGGATAAAATGGGACGTTCAAACAGTACAGTCCAGTGATAGGATGGGATGTTAAAAACAATAAATTCTGGCGATAGGAAGGAATGTTAAAACAACGATTCAGTCTTCATAATACAACTTATGTTAATCCAACTACCCTCATCAGAAATGTATAAATCTGTATTCTCAAAATTATGAAATTGTTCAAATGAAATAATTGAGCTGCTGTCAAATTTCCAAGCTTGCATGATGGAGAATGGTGTGTTACAGAGTATTCTTATAATATACCTTTTTTAGATTTTAAAATTGATATGGCCTCCATTTCTAGGATTGCAGTCAATTATGTGGATCATAAACACTGACCTGATCCAGAGTTCCATTGTGCTACAGGCATGCACATGGGAAGTAGTTTTTTTACATATGTGTGCCCATCATACACATTGTAACTGAATCAGAATTAGCTATTTTGCAGTCTACAGCAATAATTAATTAATGTTTTAAGGTCTGAAGAAAAAGATAGGAAGACTACATAGTTTGTGTATCCCCTTAAGAGACCGAGGCATTTTCTGCACATCAGACTACTGTTATTGTTTGTCGCAACCACCTTCTTGGCACTCTTAAATGCTAAAAACAAATGTAAATATGGTGGATTACGTGGACAATAATGCCTATTTTTGTAAGGATAAGTTATTTAGAAGAAGATAAATGTTAGAAGTTTCCAAAGTTTCAAAACAAAAAATGACCCAATATGTCAGAAGTTGTTTGGGTGGGTGGCATAGAGGTTTTCAGTATGTTGGTGAAAAATCTTATGCAGTGTGTTTAGTGGTTTAATTTTTATTGCCAAAAACATAATGCATGAGGCTACTGTCAAAGCCATTTGCATCACACTAGGTAATATAAAGATAAATATACAAGTTATGTAGTATAAATAGTTAGTGATGTCTAAAAATCATTAAAATAAATATTTCATACTGAGAAGAAAAAAAACGTTACCTATTCTTGATAAAAAAGTCCAATGAATAAATTTCATTTGTGTATCCTTTAAATGCTTTTACTTGCTGCCATTTTGTTCCAAGTGTACTTCAACAAAAAGACCACACAAGAGTTCATGCCAGGTATCATGTTGCATCAGTGTAAAGTGGACTAACTGGATTATATTCATTTGACTTGGATGGGTGGGTGAAGAGTTGGACTTAATGATCTGTTTAGCTTTAGGTCACTTTGACCTAACCTTCAGTGTCACAGTGACATTCTGCTTGTGGGTGGATGGGGGACTCCTCAAGATCAAATTGCAAGAAAGGATCCAGGATACAGAGGTCCTTTCCCAAGGAAGCCTGCCCAGTATCTACGCCATCCTGATGCAGTCACAGCTGCAATGGACATGCTACTTAGCTCCCATGCCAGACCACCAGCTAAAAAAAAACAACTTCTTTTATGGCAAGCTTGAACAGGGAAAATGCAACAAAGGAGGCCAGAGAAAACGATATAAGGACACCTTGAACAAATCATTGAGGAACTTTGGCATTAGCATGTGGGAACAGACTGCCCAGGACAGGGATGTGTGGCACTCCTCCATCTGCAGCTTGTGAGGCCAACATGATAGCTTCAGTAGAACGGTGGAGGCAGGTCAGGAAATCCTGAACCAGTAACTCCACAATCTATGTTGCTGCCATCCCCTGTCATGATACAAAAAGTAATTTTGTGTCAGATTATTGATTTATCTTTCACAGCTATAAGGCCCATTGCACTAGTTTTAAAATTAGGGTAGACAGGTAATTTTGTATGGTTTCTTAAAACAAAATTATATATACTTGATGTGATTTTTTTACCATGGGGTGATAAAGTGCTAGGGTCATGAATGAGAAACAGGGTCAGTTGCCCTACCAGAAAGACCAGCTAGACTGCATAAAAAGTGTTCTGGTGACAACCATATGTTGATATGACTTTCCATTCAGGAGTAATAGCAATAGTAAGATTTTTCAAGATGGCCACTGTGACAGCCATATCACATGCCTGAGCAGTACCATTGTTACTTACGACCATCTAGTCATCATTAAGAAGTCCTCTGTTGAAAACCCCTTATCTATATGGTCACTTATCTCCATTATCAACACCATTCCCTACTGGTGCCTGTATGAAGGATTATTTAACGTGGGATGGGCATGTGGTAGTTCATGGTACTCTTGTTAACCATACAGACAAGCTTTATAGCACTTTTGCAGTTTTTCTTGAATAAATAATATATCATAAAATATAATAAAAATAATATGTACTGAGCAATTATAGTCTTTATTATTCCTCTCTGAACCTGAACAATAGTGTAAAATGGGTTGTCTCTCTTTACATTTAAGTTGAGTCCAACTGCAAAACGACACAGACATTGATCTGCCATTGCATAATGTGCCAGCAGATTAGGGCTTATTTTGCTTGTTCTACTGATTACTTCTTACAAGTTGCATGGATCCAGATCTGCCAGGACAGTATGCAATGTCAGATCTGTGTCTATGCAGTTTGCAGTTGGATATCACTTATGAGGGATATATCTGGTCGCATAATGCTATACAAAATTTGTTGAACTGTGATCTGAAATACACATTAACATGAGCAACCATGTGACAATTCCCAATATCCATTATTTTCCCTCACCATAAATTCCCATATTTTTTTTAAACCTCTGTAATATTTTGCAACTAAAACATCTCAATAGTGCTAGCCATGTATAATGTCCTGTTAAAGAGCATGTCACAAGTATGAAGAAAACAAAAGATTGTCTGTTATAGTCAAAAGCCTATCGTTATAAATTGAAATCCATGTCTGTTTTTTTTAAATATCGAAACAATACAGCCAAAAATTAATAAGCACCTGTACACTTGTGTAATGCAATTTTATGACATAAAAATATAATATCCACCATAAAAAATGACTTTTCAAGTGGGTGTGATCTTGCTCTCTCTCTCTCTCTCACAAATACACACACACACACTTTTTTTTTAAACCATGAATTTAAACAGCCAACAGTTTCCCTCATCCATAAATTCAAGTGTCAGTGAAACTGTACTTATTCATAAAACCATGAGAATTAATAGGCATGAAATATATTTATCCACTGTATATACTGGGATGGGGATTTTTAATCATTTAAGTCTTGTATCATGAAGACCAGACCTTTTCTTATATTATGCCTTTTTCCCTTCTAGGTTTTCCGACAGACTCGGACCTGGACACTGACACTGAAATTAATATTGAGTCTCCATTAGGCAGAAAAGGCTCAAGCGCTGATGATGATGATTTTCACGACTTTTACAACTAGATGGAATGGATAGACTGATATTAGTACAGAGAGAACATTGAGTGATTAATGATCTCCAGCCTAGTTTTAGTCCTATTAAATTATTAGTCATTAATTATAATTAGCACATTTCTTTTAGAGAAGCAATATTAATCTTGTGCTTTACTTTACAAAAGCTTGTATTTATGATTACTCTTATCAAGAGATACATAAAAACTGACAAGTTACTTTCTTAATGTAATAATCCATTTTTTTCTTTAAAACGGACAAAACAATAAAATTATTTCATCTTCTAATGTATTACTAGTACATCCATGATAGCAACTTCTCATCATCCAGATATTTCTGCTTTTATGTCCAATGGTTTGAAAAAAAAGCACAAATTGTTTTTCCAGTTTTTATGCTCATAAAGTATTTATATTAAATTCATTTCTTGCTCCACTGTGGCATAAGTGGGTTTTTTCCTCATGTTTACTCTTATATACATGTACTTGTCTGTGATCTTTGTGACTTTGGTGATTGTGTTTTATCAGTTTCTCATATATGTAGCAAAGAATTAAAAAAATGAAAACCCACCATGTTTCTCTTACTTTTATCCCAAAAGACAATTCATTATAAAAGAGTAAGATGTCAGGAAACTACTTTTGATTGGCACACAAAAGCTTCAAAGCTTTAAATGGCATTTATTCAGCAATGCCATCCATAATGTTTTGCATTTTAATCAATGCAAAGATTTATTGGCTTCTTTTTGAGTTTTCTTTGAAAGGTGCCAGCAATGTTCAAGTTACTGGTGAAAAAGTGATAGAGTGTATACCTCTGCCATTGGCTGAATATAGTTTATACCTCTGCCATTGGCTGAATAGAGTGTATACCTCTGCTATTGGCTGAATAGTGTATACCTCTGCCATAGGATGAATAGAGTATATACCTCTGCCATTGGCAGAATAGTATATACCTCTGCCATATGGTGAATAGAGTATATACCTCTGCCATTGGCTGAATTGAGTGTATACCTCTGTAATACGATGAATAGAGTGTTTACCTCTGTCATTGGCTGAATATAGTGTATACCTCTGCCATTGGCTGAATAGAGTGTATACCTCTGCCATTGGCTGAATAGAGTATATACCTCTGCCATTGGCTGAATAAAGTGTATACCTCTGCCATTGGCTGAATAGAGTATATACCTCTGCCATTGGCTGAATAGTATATACCTCTGCCATATGGTGAATAGAGTATATACCTCTGCCATTGGCTGAATAGAGTGTATACCTCTGCAATACGATGAATAGAGTGTTTACCTCTGCCATTGGCTGAATATAGTGTATACCTCTGCCATTGGCTGAATAGTGAATACCTCTGCCATAGGATGAATAGAATGTTTACCTCTGCCATTGGCTGAATAGAGTGTATACCTCTGCCATTGGCTGAATAGAGTATACCTCTGCCATATGATGAATAGAGTATATACCTCTGCCATTGGCGGAATAGTGTATACCTCTGCCATATGATGAATAGAGTATAGACCTCTGTCATTGGCTGAATAGTGTATACCTCTGCCATAAGATGAATAGAGTATATACCTCTGCCATATGATGAATAGAGTATATACCTCTGCCATTGGCTGAAAAGAGGCTGTTTACCTCTGCCATAGGATAAATAGCGTATATACTTCTGCCATTGGCTGAATAGAGTGTATACCTCTGCCATTGGCTGAATAGTGAATACGTCTGCCATAGGATGAATAGAGTGTATACCTCTGCCAATGGATGAATGAGCTTATGGCCTCTCTACAAAAAGATTTTTGGTTGTTATTTTTCAAATATCCAGTACAAATTAAACACCAGATCAAAATAGTTTGTACAGATGTGAGGCCTTTTGCAAGGATGGCCTCACAATTTTGTCTTCTGTTCCTGAATATCTGAACCATAATGTATATCAGATAAGAACTTTCGTATGGTTTTATGAAAGTAATTGTTCAAGTTGTTTTATTAGCTCATCTAACCATAAGTCTAAGTGAGTGTATATGAATGTTCATCCATCATATAGCTTCCATTCTCAAATACTTTTTTAAAACAAATTGTTCTGAAAATCCACTTTACCAATTTGCACAGGATTTTAGGAGAAGCATTTTATCATCAAAACCTTTAAAACTTGTTCATTGGATGCTGTTCACCCAATATTGCCACTGTTACAAAAAGTATAAGAAAACCATGAAATGACTTCTTCTCAATAGAATTTGACCAATGTGGCATGATGGTCTTTTAAGATACTCCAAAAATATGGTTACCAATATTAAAAACAATAAAAAAGTGACTTCTCAAAAGCCACTCAACATAATATAGAAATATATGACAATGTGTCCTGGCATAGATGGCTTGCAATTTTATACAAATGATGCCGACTCGCAATAAAAAGTTACAACAGTTTGAATCGGGACAAAGAGCAATCTATGGTCACAAGTTTTCTAAATGAGCCTAAAAACATAAATACACATTTATAGCACCTTATATTTGGAAGATTTTATACAGTTTATCTTTTATTTCATATACCTTTCACAACACTGTAACACCTTTACCTTTTTATCTCATAGTACTACATTTACAGATAATGCCTCACTTACATGATAGTTGTATTCCATAACTTTAAATTGCATAACTCAGATTTATTTTATTTCACTGCCTTTAATTTTCATTGAAAATATGCAATTAGTTAATATTAAATACCATTCATTTTGCCATTTTCAAATCTTGTTTTAGAAAAATATCTGAATTTTTTCCTCACTAGAAATATTAGATTAAAAGGAAATTCATAGGCAAATTTCACATTAATGCAATTTCATAAGTCAGTGGATACCTTGTAACAAGATAACTGGGTGGGATTTTGGATTTACAACAACACTTTGGATGGTGATACAAATGCAATGTTTAATGATGAATGACTTGAATGAGAAAATAATTGTGATTAATACGTGCATATAATATCCAAATATTGGATCAATTAACATAATCTGCACAAACTAAATAATGAAAATACAAATAAATGACCTTATACAGTACAAGGACAAAGGGTGAATGATTCTCAGTGATTTCACAATGAAAGGATGATCTGTTTTACTCAAATAGTAAAACTGGTATTTTACTCGTATAGTAAAAATATATTCACTCAAATAGTGAAAATGATGAAAACAAAGGGACAGATGTACAAAATATCTTTACAGTCCCAAAAATACACTGGGCATTACAAACCCCAAAGATTAGCCCACAGCTAAAAGATTACATGTATGGAATTACATACTCCGTCACCAGCACACCTGGCTACCAGTCACACTGGTCAATCAAGCAGTCAGTTTTCCAGGTTGGTCAATCAAGCAATCAGCACCCACCAAGCTCAGTCAGCAATGCCTGATCACCTACTACTCGACCGGCAACACTGTTTACTCAGCTCTGTGGCTGCTATGGTCAACTTCTATGGTTAGCTCTGCAGCTGGTACCACATCTATTCCGGTCACTAAGATAACTCCGATCACTCTGGTCAGCTATACAGCTGCAACTTCAGTCATTCTGGTCAGCTGAAAATACATCTAATACCATGTACTATGCATGACATGGGTATATACAATAAAATATAATGACTTTATATACAGCAAGCTGCACAGATTACATTATCAGCACAATAATTACAAAACAATACACAAGTTCAGAAGTGAACCTAACCATGCCCGACAAGAATCCTGTGGTACTAAATGTTTCTTAAAAATGCAACTTTATATATTGCTAATATAAATCTCCTGCTAAGTCACAAATAAGAAAATATTTGCATGATACTATGTAAGCCAAAGCTACATAGAAAATATACAAAAATAAACGTGGTAGTACAATAGTTATTACTTAAACACAAGAAATTAATAACTCACATACCTCTACAGATGAGTATGTGCAAGTCCTTAAAGTAGGTCGTTCACTGAAAAGACGTTCCGCAATCTAAAGAGTTTGACCTACCTTGAGGTATTTATATACAGCCGATGCCGCAATACATCGTCTGTGCACTGGAGGTATTAGTTTCTTCCCATTGAAAGCACTTCGCACATTCGACATAGGATGAACCAAACTCACTATTTTGAAAACTTTGTACAGAGCCATGGATCGATCCAAGATGGAGTTGAGGAGACAAAAGCCATAAAAGACAAAGGTCTAAGATGGTGTACACACAGAATTGCATACGACTGTGTTGAATGGTTCCTGAGCTATGCTGGTTACAAGGATCTACTGTAATGAAGATTTTAAAAAATTGATGCAAAGTAAATTTTGTAGTAAATTATGTTTCTCTGATGTTAGCAATTACTTTCTGCTATCTCTGAAATCCAGTCATCCTATAGTTGTGAAAATGTCTTTTAGTCTATATATAATATAGACACAGGAAGCAATGTTTACTGAATATATAAACAAGGGAAGCAGTTCTTACAGAATCGCACCCCTTCTCCTCTAGGTGGCAACCCAGATCCCAGATGTTCACAGTTATTAACTTGAGCAATCCACAAGATAGGATGCTCAAATTTGGGGAGATGGGTGGGAGGGTTTACTCGTAATGTGTTCAGGTAAGCATTTTTGGAGAAATGTAATTTACCACAAAATTTTCTTTCTCCATCAAATACACTAACCAATCACATTACTGTTAGGAGAACAGATAAGAGGAGGAAATATTGTGCATCCATCATCTACCTGTGTCACCCTGCAGGAGTGTAATAAATGCTAAACTAAAAGGATGAAATTCTCCCAACATTAGTTAGCACAACCTTTTCTCGGGTGAATCCAGCTAAAGTTGGTATTCATACACGATTAGGAGGTTGTGCTATTGTTTGAATAGTTTGGTGGCTGACTGGGCAACAATTAGAACTGCCATCTCACCTCTGTCAGCATGGGTTGAAGTCTCGGATTCGGCCAATGTGGGTATGTGAGAAGGCTTGCCAGTAGCTTGTCATGGGTCAGTGGTTCTTTCCAGGGTTTTCCCAGGTTCTTCCTCCACCATTATTACTGGCTGCCATGTATAGCCTATCATGTGCTGAAAAATGGCGTTAAACCCCACAACAACAACAACAGCAGCAATTAGAGGTCTGACTAGAATGAGCTCAGTTCATTGAGAGGCCATATCACACAAGTAGAAATTGGAGAAAGTAGACTGTGCATGCCAGCCTACTGACTCCACTATGTCTTGAATAGAGATTTTGTATTTGAATGCCAAGCTGGCAGAGATCTTCATAACTTGTACTTGATCCTGTGAGAAGTCAGAGTACATGGATTGAATAACTCCATTCAGCCAAGCTCCAAGAACATGTGTGGTTAGATCTGTCTTAAGTGACAAGAAGAGTACCTGATATCAAGACCTTATGGTCTTTGTGTGTTGATGGTATATTCTGAGAGCATAGACTGGTCATGTAAGTTCATTTGTCTCAAATGATTGATCATTGAAATCAGACATAATGTTATTTTGTATTACCAGTGGATGGCAATCAGTTCTTTGTGATGAAGCCAGGCTGCATCGTTTAAGTGACTGTCCCATTGGATTGAGATTGTTGATAGTTTGGATTTGTGAAAAGGTTGTGTGTAGTTCATTCTATCCAAAAACATGTTTTTGTATAAAAGATGAAGTACCAGATAAGGCCTCAGACTTATTTGAACTGAGCCATGTCAATATCATATCCTTGATTGGTTCCACTTTGGGAACAGAGTAAGTGTGGTTGGGATCGAACAAAATTGGTCATCAGGTCAGAAAGGTCCTTGCTGTGACCAGTGTTATCTATAACACGATGTCTGAAGGTATCAGAAATCATGGAGCAATGTCCCTTGTTGTGACCTGTGTTATCTCTAACATGATGTCTGAAGGTATCAGAAATCATGGAGCAATGTCCCTTGTTGTGACCAGTATTATCTCTAACATGATGTCTGAAGGTACCAGAAATCTTGGAGCAATGTCCCTTGTTGTGACTGGTGTTATCTATAACATGATGTCTGAAGGTATCAGAAATCTTGGAGCAATGTCCCTTGTTGTGACCGGTGTTATCTATAACATCATGTCTGAAGGTATCAGAAATCATGGAGCAATGTCCCTTGTTGTGACTGGTGTTATCTATAACATCATGTCTGAAGGTATCAGAAATCATGGAGCAATGTCCCTTGTTGTGACCGGTGTTATCTCTAACATCATGTCTGAAGGTATCAGAAATCATGGAGCAATGTCCCTTGTTGTGACCAGTGTTATCTCTAACATCATGTCTGAAGGTATCAGAAATCATGGAGCAATGTCCCTAGTTGTGACCAGTGTTATCTCTAACATGACGTCTGAAGGTATCAGAAATCATGGAGCAATAACCCTTGATTGTAATAGGGGCTAATGTCTCTTCAAAGTGAATGAGAAAGTTGGCCTGCTGTATTGTGGAGGCTGACATGAATTGGACATCATGCAAGTGACACCAGTCAGTGAAGACTTGCCTCTTTCCCTTGTATTCTTTTAGAGTGGAAGAGTGGAAAGCCTACAAGATGACAAGATCCTCTCCACAGCTGCAATGAAATTTATCTATGCATCGTGTCCAATTCCCTCCCAGTTTATTGCAAGAGCATTATTGGCCTATGCACTTGGGTCTGGAAACAGTGATACAAAGGTGGGCAGCTTGCTGTTCCTCTTTGTTGTGAATATATCCACCATTAGTCATACCCATAGGGTGCAGATTCTGGAAGATAGACAGATGGAGACCACTCTGTGTGAAGCAGTTTGTCTCTCCTCGAGAAAGAATTCACAAGGGCATTGAGCCTGTCTGTAATGTGTTGGACATATATGTTGATCTGAAGGGTACACCAATGGCGGTATTCTCATATCAAAACGCAAAGATTCAGAGACTTTGTTCCCCTTGTATGTTGATATAGTTCACCACTGTCAAATTGTCTGACACATAATGAAGACAGTCTTGAAATGAATGCAATCCAGCCAAGTGTGGAAAACATGGGAGATGGCCTTCATGTCCAGCAGGTTTATGTGAACAGCCTTCTGGTTTGACAGGTTGCCAATGTAAGTCAAGAAGTCTGGAATCAAGTGTGCCCCCCCCCCAAAAAAAAACAACAACAACCTGGCATGTAAGCAGATTGGGAACTCTGGTTTTGGGCCCTCTAACAGTTTTTCTGCATCTGACCTATCAATGTATTACCATTGAGATAGGGAGTGTTTTATGTTTACTGACATCATGATGATGTGGGTCAGCAGAATAGATATGGTGTGCAACTGAGATGAGTGCCATATGCAGTTGCATATGCATATGTAAAGATGGCCTAAGGATAAGATATCCACCTCTACATTGAAAGAGCAAAAATCAAAGAAACTTTCTTGCTGTAATAACCCATTTTTAAGAGTTTTGTCAAGGTGCTAGAACAATCTGGTCTATGGACATGGAATGGAGATGATATTGATGTGGGTTAGGAATTCCATACTTAGATGAATGAAATGTTGAAAAGGAACAAATGCTGAATTCATCAGATTTACTATCCGACCAAAGCTGTGAAGGAGATAAAGGAATTTGTTCATGTCTTGAACCAAAACCATACTTGTTTCTGTAGAATATCATTCAGGTAGACTATGTCCTGGATGATGAAGTTAAACTGTGGTTTATTATTATACAGTCCAGTGTACTTGTGAGCACCCAAGGGCAGATGCTGAACCCAAATTGGAGTACTTGGAACTGGTACATCACTCCATGGTAACCAAAACAATGGTATTATAGGATCTGGGGTGAATAGGGGGATGAAAATAAATGACAGATCTACGTGGATGGCATATACATTGCTGTGGACAGACAAATGGACAGGCTTGTTTTTTTGTTGAATTTGGGTTCTTTGATGAAATTATTTAGGTTGCTCAGGTCTATTACTGGTTGTTGGGTATCACAATCAGGAACAGTATGGAATAGAAAAAGGATTACTGGTTATTGAACTACCTCTACTGCCCACGCCTCTAATAAAGTGTTTATCTTCTATAATGTTTCTGCCTTTGTGGGATTTCTGGGAATGGCCATCATGAGGGGCATGATGAAAGTGGAGGGGTTGGACAAAATCCAAGGCCCCTCCAAAACTTAATGGAAAATTGTTTCATAATGTGGGAACAGGTTGCTCGACACATCTCAAAATAGGAATCTGTCATCCACCTTGTGGGTGTCCATGGACAATTTCTGCACCACCTGTTTTACACTCTCCTCAATTCTGCTCTCAATCAGATGGGAGAGAACATGGGGCTGTTGCATGGTGCTGTTTGAATGATGACAACTGCAAAAGCAAGCTCATTCTAACCATATTGAAACTGCAGGTAGTGGTTAGAGCATTTGCCATCATGAGGTGTACAAACTTATGTATACCATGGAGATGCAGCCAATTGAATCCCATGTGTTATAATTTGCTGCTTTTTTTTACCAAGCAATAAATGGGCCAAGATGCCAGATCAACAAGAGATTGAAATAATGTTCCTAACCAGTTTCTAAGTGGCATTAAATACTGGCCCTTCCACTTTATAAACAAGATATATTAATGGCCAAAAGATTCTTATTCATGGTGGGAACTTCTGTGTAATAAATACTGGTATGCCTCCTAAACCAATTTGGTTAAAAAGTTATGGTAGTTGACTGGTAGTTGACTGGCCAAGAACAAAACCTTGCTATTGCCTCAATTACATATCTTGTCCAGAAATTTCTGTGATCTTGGAAGATTGTGGTAAAAATATAAATGACTGATGTTTCTACACAGCTTTTTGGTTAACTTGTATTGCCAGGCTGGAGCTGATGACTGGTATGTTGTGGCCAGTTGGTTCAGTATGGCTAGTGCAGTCCACTGAAATTATTTGGCTGGTGGAGTCAGCTGAATCAGAGTAGTCAGCTGTATTGCCATACATGGAAAGCATGGATAAATCCATTCAGCTGGCTGGATGACTGGCAAAAAGGCTGGCTGACTAGCTGGTATTCTGATTTGTGTAAACCATAAATTCACTATATAACATTGTTGTTGATGGAGTCTGCTAGGCATGACTCATTACTATAGCTGGGTGGTACACTTGGTAACCAAGACATTACGTGTCATTTCAGGAACCTTGGCTGACAAAATCAGAAAATACCCCCAAATGAACATTGTTATCATCTATATCAAACAAGCGGGGTGGGTGGGGTGGACTTGCACCCAGAAGTTTGTCCAAAATAGAGGCCAGATCATTGTATCCATTGTTTGACTTTCTAGTCAAAAGCACTTTATTGATAATATTAATCCATGCTTTCAAATCACTGCATGGCAAGTGCTCCGTCGGTGTGAGTATCTCATAGGAGGGGGAAGGAAGCTTAGCAGAGACATCTGGGTTGGATGATTTACTTTTGGCTCTCTTTTCTCTGCTCTTGAGCTGTTTAGCTAGGACAAGGACCTATGTCTGTTCAAACCCACAAGATCAGGTGTTGCAGGTCACTGAAGATTTAGAACATGAGTCAAATTTTATGATTATCCTCCTATGCTTTGAAGCATCTCCATTTTCTGAAATGATAAAGAAAGTGCAAAGAAAAATAGCATGTATACATAGTTATAAGACTAAACTAAACTAAAAGAAAATGCCAATGAATGAAGTTGAATAAATATTTGGTCACCAATCAATACATGACTGACAACAAAGCAGCAATTAAATAATGAATAATAATAAAAATTATTCTTATAAACTTATAATGGGTGACCTTGCGTTTTGAGACATCATATGAACCCTCAATATTTAATGTCATATGGTTACGGTTTTATCATAATGATGTGTTAATAAAGTGGAAAATAATCATTCAATGCACTATTATACTGCAAAAATGTATATACTACCTTTATTAATGTTGAAGCTTACTGTACAACAAACCAAAAATATGTGGATGGGTGAAAACACAGATTTAATCGAATTGATTCTATGGAGGCCTCCTGACACTGCAGGCAAAATGTATAAAAACTGATGACATCCAGGTTCTTACTTGCCACCTATCATGAGAAGGGGAGCTAATCTATAAGAGTTTCTTCCCATTATATTATGTGTAGACAAAATAATGTTTTTATGACTACTAGGGCACTGGATACTGGAGGAAGCAGTAAGTAATTCCTAATATTAAAGTGATCAGCTAATGTATTTAATTGAGAAAAATGGCAATAACTCTCAAAATCGGATCTTAAATAAACAAAACCATTAAAAGCAAATCTGCAAGTAATAGGAAATTAACCTGCCAAAAGGTATGCAATGATATTGAAGGATTGCAGAGCTATGGTGGTTACAAAATATTAAAGGATGGACAGAAGGATGGATGCAAAGACAGAATGATGGAAATGGTGATTAGTCTTGATTTCCTGCATTTCAATGTAGGGCCATAGTAAAATGGAGTGGAAAAGTCAATTTTTAATAATACTAGCCTTGACCTTTATGCTACTGACCCATAAATCTGTAGGGTTTATTTCTTTAGTTAATAAAATCACAACTATCTTAAACTTAACTGTTGTGCAGAAACTCAGAAATATGAATGGATACTGGTCCTCTTATCCATCTGACTGCCACAACAGATTAAGTCATAACATCCCAGAATCTATGCAGGTATACAAATTTAGCATGTTGAGACTATAGCAGATGTTTGGTCTCCATTCATTAATTTCTTTTGGAGTACATAGTCCGTTTGATGCACATTGGTTCCTCAGAAAATTGAAATACATAAAAGTATTGATGACAATTTTAACAGTTTCAAGTTTATATGAATTAAATTACAAGTGGCAATACTTGTCCATCGCTATTAAGTACCTTATTACTTTTTTGTTTAAAAAAATCTTGTCTGTTCGATGTGAGTACATCCTCCCCCAGAGTGGGGAACTGTCAATAGACATTGATGCACTTGCAGCATCTGCTGCACCTGTTTAGAAACAGTCATCTTTTTCATAGATGATAGTATGCCAGGACATCAGAGCAAGGTGGGAGGAGGGCATTTGGTTATAGCATTGGGTAAGAATTGCATAATTAAAATTAGTTTCCCATTCCCAAAAATACTACATTTTAAGAGCAGCAATATGTTACCTATTGCTATTACATTACATACCTTAATTTGTCAGGCGAGTAAGTTGATGTTTTAACTGCGCAAAGACAAAGACAAATTAAAGTATGCACCATTAAAGGAAGAGGTCCGCCTTACAAATTGGTGCTGTCTCTCTGGGCCACATGCTGTTGTGCAATTATAGGTTGCAGAAAAATGGTCCCTGCACTTGTGCTAATGAGCAGAGGTAGAAGAACAAGAAGGTAGTATGGGATTACTAAATGCTGCCTTCATGATGTCCCCCAAGTCAGAGTGATATAGGTCCATGAGGCAGTGATGGTTGAAACCACATGGGCTTTGTTAAATGCAGTGACCTATTTGGTCATAACAACCAATCTTGATCATTCACAGCACAGATTAAACTGAGACACAGAATTTCTATAGGTAATGGAGCTAAAGTTGGCAACTCATTTTTGGCTAAAAATCCTGACTAACAAAGGAGATAAATGGAATCATAAATCAAACTAAACCAAAGACAACCCGAGTCTGTAGACAAGGTAGTACTCTTGCTGCATATTCTTGCCAAATCCTCTGTCTGTGTGGGTTTGAGTCTTAGGCTCAGCTAACATGGGTACATGAGAAAGTTTGCAAGAAGGTTCTTATGGGATGGTGGTTCTTCCCGGGGTTTTCCAGGGTTCTTCCTCCACCAGTTATACTGACTGCCATGTATAACCCATCTTGTGCTGAAAAATGGTGTTCAACCCTACAACACCAATAACATCTTCTTGCCGATGCTAGAGCAAGAAACAACACAGTTTTGAGTGTGAGGACTTGAAAGGAGGCTTCACTCAAAGGTTCTTAGGGGGTTTTTGGTCAAAGACCATAAAACGCAAGAAAGATTCCATCAAGGTGTAAAAGGTTGTGAGGCAGGTCTCTGTAGCTCAACACAGGTACTTAATAAGATTGGCAAGCTAATGACTGGCATGCTCAGCAATATGGTTTACCAAGGGACAGATAAGATCAATGGGTTTCTTACTGTTCCAATTACAGAAGATTCTCCTTCTGGAATCAGAGACCTTGGATGTAGAAACTCTCCAGGCTTGAATGATTTAACTGGCAACCCAGCCCAAAAACTTATTCTGGCAGAGACATTGCTTGAGATGAACAAAGAGACTCAGAGATTGAAGAATCTGTTGGATGTTGTGGAGGAGGGATCCCTGCAACATAAGATTCCTAATGTGAGTCAGAGACTGGGTCAACTGATCAACAGGTCTAGTAGGTCACCGAACCATGATCATTGGGTCAACAATAAATACGGTGATGAGAATGATCTGAGCAGTGGAAGTTCTTACTCTTGCAGAACTTGAGTTAGTAGATGGAATGGTTGGAAGGTGCATGTGAACAGTTGATCCCACTGAAGGCTGAAGGTGCCTACTGCCCATACTCTCTGATCTGGGACAGAAAATACATACAAGGGAAGCCTGTCATTGAGCCTCATTACAAATGGTCTTCCCCACAGTGCTGAAAACATTCTTTTAAGATGGCTTTACCATTCCTGGAAAGGCTGTCTGCAAATATGTTCTTTTTCCCTGGAATGTGCCAGACTTGGAGGGTGATTTGTCCAAGGTGGACTAGCGGAGGAGATTCCGAACTGAGCATGTGTATCTCCCTGACATCAGAGTTATGCTACAGTGGACAAGTTATCTTAGGATACCATGAAACAGAGAGAAATCGGTCTAGCATTACAATGTACCAACACAGCTGTGATGTGTTGCTGTGGTGAGAGTAAACAAAAATAACAAAGCTTTTTAAAAGAACATGATTTGATTTATTAGAAGTAAAGTTGTCAAAAAGCTGTTCAGCATTTGCAACTCCAAGCATATCTGGGCAAACAAATCTCATTCTTTGTGTTGAACTTAATGTGTATATTGATCATTACCAATATGTATGTTAGAGAACAAAATACTTACAGTATCCAAACTTAGGACTTGGTGGAAATATCCAGGTCCATTACTACTAAAAATAATCATTGCATCCAATATTTTATCATACTGACATATAAAGAGAACTCCTATGACTTGGAAATGTTTGCTGATTTTTTTTACTGTAACCTATTTTCAAGGTTGCCATTTTATGTTGCACAACAATTCTAGTGAAGAAAGATAAGAAACTTTTACTATTTTTTTTATAAACTTCTAACAGTATTTCATCAGCATTTTAATCATCTGACATGAAACTATTTAAAACCAAAGTTTAAAGTGAGTTTTTGTAGATACATGCACCAGTTTCTCTCTATTTTTGCCAAGTCTTCACCTTATTCTAGTTATCATCATCATTGGCAGCTCAGTTTTGAGAGACCATGCGAGTAGCGCCCATGGAGTGTCATCTGTCTCTGGTTATAGGGAAGTAATATTTGTCCAAATATTAAAATCCAGCTTGGATCCTGATTTATCACAATTAAATGCACTTAAAAGCAGTGACAAGCTTTTGCATGATTAATTATAACTTCAGGTAAGAAAAAAGTTAAATTTATGGTTCCAGTCTAGGAACACATGATAAAGATATAAATGGAATCAGGGAAAAGTGGTGATAAGATCTGTGAACATTCAATAGGGATATTTAAACATAAAAATTCTGGGGCCACCAAAATAAACTAGGGTTGCATGGGCAATTTTCAATGGAAAATCACAAGCTATGGCTGTCCATTGCAAAGACTGCATTAAATATACTTCCCATTGATTACACTGAAGCACCAACTAGACACAGGTGGATATTTTAAAAGATTATCCTATTTACACAATGATATATAATTTTTAAGTACAATTGGTCTAACTTGAAAACAAGCCTTGCCTTAAAGACATGCATTTAAGCAGTCAAGTTAATTCTGTTCTGTAAATTAAAACTGTTAATATGAACTTCAGTAGTTATTTATGTTTCTTGATATATCCTGTAATTTGGTACATGGTCATATTTCTAACTCGTATGTTATGGTAGAGTCTCAAAAAAGAAACTGCTTTTGATTTTATAAATTTTAAAAGATGCATGTTTTCTAAACCAAAATGTTTTTGATACCCTTAAGGGTCGTATAAGGGATCCTTGCAACAAAAATTTTGTTATCACAGTATAAACCTGGAAAAGCTCTAAACATTTTTGTTTTAAAAAGTGTGAGAATTCTGCTTACTCAGTCATCCAAGATCTTTCAGGGTAAAGTTTATAATTGTAATTTGTGGTAAAATGAATCCCAGTTTTCACATGAATTGAAATTATAATTCATAGTTTCTTCTTTTTTTTCAAGTCCTTGGATTTCTTTGCTCTTGGAAGAAGGAACTACGGACTATTTTGCTGATGTGCAATTATGATGTTACAGTCTTTAAAATTTATGGGATAAGAAGTGAACAGATTTTTTTACACTTCTACAAAATCATGTTAGTACCAGCTGAAGATACTCAAGTGGATTTATGTATTTATGTAGAATTAGGCAAAAACTGAAGAAGAAAAAAATAAACATCCTATGCTAATTATTCCATGAACCAGAAGCTCAGCTGTAGGGTAATTAGCAGAGATGCTGGTGTCTGTGAATTACTAAAGCCCCAAGTTTATATGGCCAGATCTTTCTGTTTCACCTCAACCAATGATTAACTTCTGTTGTGAAGGGGGTGGGTGCAAGGGAGGGAGGAAACCGATTTACCCACGTGAAGGTTTAATTGCACTTGAACAAATGAAAGCAGGGACAATTATTTTCCAATATGTTAGAACAAAAGAATGATTTGCACTTGTTTTGTAGTTGCTATAGGGTTTAATGCCATTTTTCAGCACAAGATAGACTATACATGGTGGCCAGTATAAATGGTGGAGGAAGAACCTGGGAAAACCCCAAAGAACCACTGACACACAAGAAGCTACCGGAATGCTTTCACACACACCCCCACGCAGACAGAGGTGAGATGGCAGTGATCCATAACAGTGAGTGCTTTAGACCACTCGGCCACTTGGGGCCCCCATTTGTTTTGTAAAACAAGATATATATACAAACAAAAGTGATTGTTGTTTATTTTATTATCAAACATATATTCAAAGTAGAAAGAAGATATTGTTTTCATATATTAATAGGTACAGGAGTTATTAATGGAAGTAAATTGGTTGACATCCATTGAGCATTTGATAAATCATCAGAGGCACTAATAGATACGTTTATATTGCAACGAAGAAAAGAAAATTGTGTACAAAGCATATCATCAGGGTATATCAATTTACCATAAATCATTGAAAAATGTGAATAAATCATAGGTTCCTATGAAAGGGTGTCTTTTTAAATTAAATTATGTTAATCCCTAACATGTACAAGTTATAAATGCTACTGTTTATATCATTTCTGACATAATATAAAAAAGCCCACATCTGCATACAAAAAGTTGGTCCACAAATATTAAAAGCCCAGGACAGAAAAAAAAAGATAATTTTGCAGAGTCCTTGATTTTATTCCATAGGTAATTACAAAAACCTTTCTGAAGTTTAAATGACATAGTGGACTGATAAACATAAAAGAAGAAATGAAAACTATAAGAAACAAACAAGCCTGAAATCAAGTGGTAAGGCAAGAATTTCCTAGTAGGGCATCCCAGCTAATGTTACGGTCCATTTCTATGTATTCATAAATGGTGAACAAAACTGCCTTCAATTACATGATATGAAACCAATATTTACAAAATTAATTAGTTACAAGTCCACATGCGTGTCATCTCATGGTGATCATTCTTTCCTGGAATGTAAAATAAAATAGCAGTGGACATGATTAAATTATATAAATTACTATTTACCGAAATTCCACCAAGGATTTAATCAGATTTTATGAAGATAGTTATGCCATGTCTACCTGGAACTCTCCTTATTTTTGCCCAATTACAAAAGGAGTGAAGTAAAGCAAGGACAAGAGAGAATCAACTTGAATCATCAGTGATGGGTGTATGGCAATGGACCCCACTAACCACAATGTACTTTGGCAGAGCCTTAAGCAGAGGAACTTACGTTGAGAAGCAAACTTAGGAGATTGGACATTCAGGGGTTATAACTCCTCCAAAGGATGACATGAAACTCATTGAAGGTTTCAACAATGTAACTGTTGCAAGTCACTGCATATTAAGTGATTACCATATTTTCTGTATGTCTTTGGACAGTTTTATTTATGAACAACAAGATTTGCTTGCATAATAAATTTTTATGATTTGTAATTTTTCAGTGTCATTTTAAAAGAATTTTATTTTTGCACAGATGCTTTAAGACAAAATTGTTGTGTAATGATAAATGAGACAAAATAACAACACTTTCAAAATGTGGAGAAATGGCTTGCTTATCTAAAAATACCTTGACAAGTTCATCCCTGATTCAAATTGCCAAAAACTGGGAGATTCACACTGCATTTTTCGCTACATTACTGACACTGATGTAAGGAATAAAATTATTTAAAATTGTAATCCTCACCTGTATAAAAAAAAATCGTGAATAAATCTGAAGAATATGTCACCCTTTATTAAGAGAGAAAACTGTAAAAGTCTCCATCATGAGAATATTTGACACTTCCATGATAATTAAACCTGCAGCTGGATATTTGCCATGCACATATACAAGAATTAGTTTCTGCATATACTAAAACAGCTTAAAAAATATCCGATCACAAAACACCTCCTTATTTAATTTGTTTTATATACTGTTATGAACTGATAAGTGTTGGAATGTAATTTAAGTTTATTTTTAGTTCATACAAGTTCTGACATCAGACACACAAGCTGGGCTGTTCTTTTGTTCTGTTAGTAATACTTAGAACCAACCTTCCACACTCCCACTAACTAACAAAAAACCACTGCTTTAAATGCCTGGAAAACTACAACCAAAATTTATTCTATAACATCTATTTTCATTTAACTTTAATTTCATGACAAACTCTGTCACAGAACGGAGTATTATTTATACAGATTTTCATTGGCTGTTTATGATCGTAAAAGATTAAAAACAAAATGGATTTTATTACTTCACATTAAGTTGCTTTTCAAGATGACTGCATTTTCTTTTGGACTGAAATAAATTAGATGAAACAAGGCAAGTAATGTCGGTTTCATTCATTCATTTATTTATATGTAAATTATGATTACTTTCATGTGTGACTTAAGGGATAGCCAAATATATGTGTGGGTTTGGTTGCTGAGGCTTAGAATTTTTCTTGTCTTTGTTTTTTGACAATGAATGCAAGATTTAGTATAATTTTGGACAGAAGAAAATTTAAGTAATTATCTTTTGCCATCAAAAACATGCAGAAGATACAGTACATATTGTCTTTCAAATTGCAACATTTTACCAGATCATTTTTTTCATTTATCTGATTACTGAAATATCCTATCACAAAATGAAATCACAGCCCAGTTTCCATTCACCATCCACTCTGTATCTTTTTCTCCCACTGCCTTGGCTTGTCCCTCTGCTAGCCCTGTCTGAACATCAGCTTTTAGGGCTCTCAGGGTACAAAGTGGAGCTGGGTGGAATCCACGAAGACTTTCTGCAAATGGGGTTGTAGTGTCCCAATTTCTGTCCCCAACAAGTTTCCTATAATTCAAATCACCTTTGAAAAATAGTAGAGAGGATTTGCTGAGTTCTTTGTAAAGATCTGAACAGCGCATTTTCATTTCACTGTAATCAAAAGGAAGTGTCCAATAATCGTGAACCTGTAAATTCCATGACTTGTTGCTCAACCTGCCCTTCCAGCGCTGAACAAAGAAATTCATGGCAATACTGTTGCTCCTGCCTAGTGTCTGTAAAGTCCAGTCAAAATCTTGTTTTGTCACATCTGATACAAACCAGGGAAATTCCTTGGCATGGAAGTGAATGCTGGAGGCCAACTTTGTCGACAGAAGAATCTCTGCTAGGCAAAGGTCTGTTACAAGTTCAAATCCTGCATTATCCAAGATAATATCCACCCTTCCAGGTGCAGAGGCTCTGAAAGAAAATGAATAATTTCAGTTCACTTAGAATTAATTTATTTGTTTGCTGCAGATCTTTAGACCATTTAAGTTTTTGATATAACAATTAGTTGCAAGGTACCTAAATAAACAAGAGTCCATTGAAGAGCCTGATATTCTACTAGCTTAAAAAATTTCAAGTTATCAAAGATAAATCCATTTCTTCTGTCCTTCTGTACTTTTTAACAGTTATGCACTGAAGTCATCTCCAATATACCAAAGTATTTTCTTGCATATCTGAGTTAATGTGTTGACAATATACCTGTAAGTGTAGTGTAAAATTCCTGAACCTTATATCATGGAGAGAAGGCCATTGAACTTGTCACAGACTGTGTCAAAATATATTCACATCGGTAACATTTCACCAGTTTTAAACTGAATCCATGAAGGTTCTGCAAGAGTAGCTTTACTTCCACAATTTTTGTGAAGCAGATGTAGATAGGAATGGACAAATAGCAGAATGTAACTTGTGTTAGGTACCACATGCCACATTCCTGATACCAGACATGTGGAGATTACTGCATGTGATATAAAATGTTTACCACTGGACAAGTGAATTGGCAGAATTATACTGAGAAAAGCTATAATTTTTTTCCACAAAAAGATTTTAGTCATGTGATTCACTTTTCAGAGGTATTAAAAGACAAAAATCACAACTCTAAGATATGCATGAATTATTATGCAATATTAGTGATCACATTATGAAAAGACCATTCTGAATGAACTGCACTGTCAACAGTTTGCTTTCCACATTATGAAAAGACCAATCTGATACAATGCACTGTCAACAGTTTGCTTTCCACATTATGAAAAGACCATTCTGAATAAACTGTACTGTCAACAGTTTGCTTTCCACATTATAAAAAGACCATTCTGATACAATGCATTGTCAACAGTTTGCTTTCCACATCATGAAAAGACCATTCTGATACAATGCACTGTCAACAGTTTGCTTTCAACATTATGAAAAGACCATTCTGAATAAACTGCACTGTCAACAATTTGCTTTCCACATTATGAAAAGACCATTCTGATACAATGCACTGTCAACAGTTTGCTTTCCACATCATGAAAAGACCATTCTGATACAATGCACTGTCAACAGTTTGCTTTCCACATTATGAAAAGATCATTCTGAATCAACTGTACTGTCAACAGTTTGCTTTCCATATTATGAAAAGATCATTCTGAATGAACTGCACTGTCAACAGTTTGCTTTCCACATTATGAAAAGACCAGTCTGATACAATGCACTGTCAACAGTTTGCTTTCAACATTATGAAAAGACCATTCTGAATAAACTGCACTGTCAACAATTTGCTTTCCACATTATGAAAAGACCATTCTGATACAATGCACTGTCAACAGTTTGCTTTCCACATTATGAAAAGACCATTCTGAATAAACTGCACTGTCAACAGTTTGCTTTCCACATTATGAAAAGATCATTCTGAATAAATTGTACTGTCAACAGTTTGCTTTCCACATTATGAAAAGACCATTCTGATACAATGCACTGTCAACAGTTTGCTTTCCACATTATGAAAAGACCATTCTGAATAAACTGTACTGTCAACAGTTTGCTTTCCACATTAAGAAAAGACCATTCTGAATAAACTGCACTGTCAACAGTTTGCTTTCCACATTATGAAAAGACCAGTCTGATACAATGCACTGTCAACAGCTTGCTTTCAACATTATGAAAAGACCATTCTGAATAAACTGCACTGTCAACAATTTGCTTTCCACATTATGAAAAGACCATTCTGATACAATGTACTGTCAACAGTTTGCTTTCCACATTATGAAAAGACCATTCTGAATAAACTGCACTGTCAACAGTTTGCTTTCCACATTATGAAAAGATCATTCTGAATGAACTGCACTGTCAACAGTTTGCTTTCCACATCATGAAAAGACCATTCTGATACAATGCACTGTCAACAGTTTGCTTTCCACATTATGAAAAGACCATTCTGAATAAACTGTACTGTCAACAGTTTGCTTTCCACATTATGAAAAGATCATTCTGAATGAACTGCACTGTCAACAATTTGCTTTCCACATTATGAAAAGATCATTCTGATACAATGCACTGTCAACAGTTTGCTTTCAACATTATGAAAAGACCATTCTGAATAAACTACTGTCAACAGTTTGCTTTCCACATTATGAAAAGATCATTCTGAATACATTGTACTGTCAAAAGTTTGCTTTCCACATTATGAAAAGACCATTCTGATACACTATACTGTCAACAGTTTGCTTTCCACATTATGAAAAGACCATTCTGAATAAACTGTACTGTCAACAGTTTGCTTTCCACATTATAAAAAGATCATTCTGATACAATGCACTGTCAACAGTTTGCTTTCCACATTATGAAAAGACCATTCTGAATAAACTGTACTGTCAACAGTTTGCTTTCCACATTATGAAAAGACCATTCTGAATAAACTGTACTGTCAACAGTTTGCTTTCCACATTATGAAAAGATCATTCTGAATAAACTGTACTATCAACAGTTTGATTAATCAGAAAACTTTTTAAATATTATTGTCAAGTTGACGGTGATATAAGATAAAGCTGTTAAAAAAGATATTGCAGTTGTCTTTGTGTGTTTGGTTTTAATACAAGGAAAAAATGATATATACCTATATATCATTCATTTTAATGCCACACAATTTATATCCATTTTTCTACATGATATGACCTTAATATGTCTGAATAGGCATGTGCTAAATCTTCAATTGCTGCTGAATAAATCCATAAAATGTTTTTGTAGTTTTTATGGAGAACAATTAGAACTCCCATCTGCACTTTATCTTTTTATTTCTGCAATAGCATGGACCGAAGATAATGCAGAGTGTCAAAAACACAGCTTACTGTAAACAAGTCAACAGTGGTTTCAGATCATCAATAAGGATATGGTCCTTCAAGGTTTCCACTTGATCGAGAGGGCAACTGGTTTGCGAATTTTCAAACCCTGCTGATATGGATAAATCACACTTGTTCCCCCACAAGGCAACCTATGGAAGAGGAAGAGATGAGGGAGATAACATTAATCCAATTATTAAACAATGCAGAGCAAAACATTTTACAGTAAAACATGTCTTGTGAGACCACGCCTTCTGCCAACATTGAGCAGTTTCTCAAGACAGGTGGTCTTTGTACAAGAATACCCGTTTTCAAGTTCAAAATGCATCAGGTTTAAGAAGTGAAAATATCCACAATTGCTGTACATGCATTCTATTCATTATTTATAGTTCTTGTCCAAATACTGCAATGATTTCATCTCAAGGTAATTTTGTATAATAATAAAGATATACATTTATCATAAAACATTTACAATTATATTTCAAGATTATGTATACATGTAGGTTAGCATATGGACTGCAAAAATTAACTAAGGTAATATTAATTTATCATAAGTCAACTTGACACTTCAATTTTTTTAGACTAACCTCATACATAGCATAAAAAAGGCAGTTAGGTATGATGACACTTACTCACCCCATGTATGAATAGCATTGTAGCTGTTTTTTATTAGGCTCTAAGGAAATAGGGCACCAATATACATGCATCAAAGAATTAAATCAAAAGACAGAACTAACCCATCCAGAAACAAAACAAACTTATTTTAAGACAAAAACAAAAATGTTTAATTCACCGATGACATAAAGAGATCATCTTGAACAGGAAAGGGTGTAACAGGCTGCGCCACAATGAATAGATAATGGCTTGGTGTGTGGGTTTTAATACTGGTAACATAAAAAAGTCAACATATAACATGCACCTGTTATAATGATTATCCAATCTGTAAAACAATAATCACTTATTACTGCAAAGATGGTGTTCACTCTAGGCATTATGGATTGACTCCAGAGACAAATGATATACTACAATGAAGCCCTTTTAAAAAAGTTCTCATTAGGCCAAAGGAATTTTGTGGTTTTTCACAGGAGATATAAAAAAACATTTAATATGACTATGTACATCTGTGAGTGCTTCGTTTGAGGAGGCAACAGTTAATCCTAATGGGGATTTACAGGACTCAGGCACGACAGCGGTGGTTAGTGTCATGTACTTTAGTCTGGTTTATAGTCTGCAGTCTCCAATGTCTACCTGCATGACCTACATATTTTACGAACCAGTAGCTAGACTCAACTGCTGTTTTTTTTAGTTTTTTTTATAGCACAAAATAACTTCATGAATAGCCATGGCTTCCAAAAATTAAATAAGGTCAGTGGTATTTATCTGCATTGTGATGCAGTCATGCATAGTGGTTTTGTTTGAGAAAAATATGCACTTTGCAGACACACCTGAGTGGACATGGATACGATAGATTAAATAAAAGTTAGAGGTTTCATTTGTTTTTTTGTGAAAGGGTCGTTCATAGCAGTGTCGAAATGCATTCTTTTGACAAAAAATTGTGGTTGCTGTTCACAATCTGCAATTACTCACCAAGTGAGTTAATGTAATAAAATTGATCTGTGCATGATATCTGTAGTCGTACATGAAAGAAGTCACTGGTAGGAGAGGTCACTCAAGACAGGTTCTGGAAGTATGCAAGTGCTGCACAATCAGGGCATAAAATCAAGGACTCAATTAATACATTCTTCTTCTGTTGTTGTTGTTGTTATATGGTTTAACACCATTTTTCAGCACACGATAGGCTATACATGGCGGCCAGTATTAATGGTGGAGAAAGAACCCGGGAAAACCTCCGGAAAGAACCACTGACCCATGAGAAGCTACTGGCAGGCTTTCTCACATACCCACACTGGCCAAATCTGAGACTCGAACCCACGCTGACAGAGGTGAGACATTCTTCTGTAAATCAATCTCTACAATGAAGAACATTTTGGGGCAAATTCATTTCCTAGCTAAATTTATGAAAACTGCATATTCTCTAATATTTTTGTGATTTCTAGTATTTGGCATATATTATTGGGTCCCTAGTGAATCCTCTAAAAGCCCATAGACTTCTATAGTATTTCAATTTCCTGAAATGCCACATAATTTTTCAAGATTAAAATCATATCATATTCTTGAGCATCAATAAATCTAATAATTACATAATACATTTCTACCATATATTAGGCTCAATGAAACTGTAAAGACTAAATAGTGAGAAATATACCTTGTATCTTTTCTTCTGACAGTAATTTTTAGTATTTCTAATAAGCATCTTGTATTGCTTTTTCAAAGCAAACTAACTTCCAAGAAATATCCAGTTTTCTAGTGTAATCTATTCTCATTGTAAAAACCGAGTTGTATACAACCATTTTCTTCATTATGAATCTGTTAAAGATCATACCATTTAATTTCAAAGTTGTCTCCACATTCTTAGTGTCTATATTATAATGATGACTGTTGCTGAGTGAATGTGTACTTATTTTAATACTATTATGATTACCGCCAAATGAATGTGTACTTATTTTAATAATATCATAATTACTACCAAATGAACATGTAATTATTTAATACTATCATGATTACTGCCAGATGAACATGTACATATTTTTAATACTATCATAATTACTGCGAAATGAAAGTTGTTGTTGTTGTTGTTGTTCTAGGGTTTAACGCCTTTTTTCAGCACAAGATAGGCTATACATGGCAGCCAGTATAAATGGTGGAGGAAGAACCCTGGAATATCCAGGGAAGAACCACCAACCCACGAGAAGCTACTGGCAGGCTTTCCCACGTACTCAGGCTAGCCGAGCCTTGGACTCGAACCCACACAGACAGAGGTTAGATGGCAGTGATCCAGAATGGTGAGTGCTTTAGACCACCTGGCCACCCCAGCTCAGAATGACTTATGTCAATATGTTGTATGTGTGGGTTTGAGTCTCAGGCTCGACTAATGGGCATGTGAGAAAGCTTGCCGGTGGCTTCTCATGGGTTGGTCGTTCTTTCCGTTTTCCCGGGTTCTTCCCCCACCTTCAATACTGGCCGCAATGTATAGCCTATATTGTGCTCAAAAATGGCATTAAACCGCATTATAACATTCTGAACTGCACAATCCTGAGGAAACAGAATCACCACCTGTATGAAACATATTTGACACACTGAACTGAACATTCAGATTAGTTATCTTTATTATTATTCATTATGTCAACCATGTTAAAATACCAAGTATTAATTCATCTCTACTAAAATGAGGATGCACACATGACAGGGTGGTTGCGAGGGTTTTTAAGTAATGTAATTGGTTAAGTATTCTCAGAGAAACACAATTTACTTATAAATTTGCTTTCCCTTCAAATACATTCCCCAAGCACATACATTAGCAGAATAGGTAATAGGAGGAGGGAGTGCTGTGCATCCGACCTCTACCTTGGGTATCCTTCTAAGGAATGATGGCTGGATTCCCCAGGTGAACGATAACCGATTCTCCTAATTACATAAACAACACAGCCTAGTGTCACTTGACCTGTGACCCCTACATATGGTTAACAAGATAATTATTGAAATCTTCTTACCAACAAAATTTCATTGGCAAATCCGGCAAAGCTGTCATAACCATAAGCTCACTTAGCCCCTTATGTTCAAGTGAAATAAAAACAGTGATGCAAAATACAATGCTGAAGCATTATAACATAAGCTCACTTAGCCCCTTATGTTCAAGTGAAATAAAAACAGCGATGCAAAATACAATGTTGAGGCAATTCTGAAGCACGATACCATAAACTCACTTAGCCCCTTATGTTCAAGTGATATAAAAACAGCAATGCAAAATACAATGTTGAGGTGATGCAGAAATGCTGGAACCTTATTTCCAGGTGATCTTATAAGTTAGACAAAAAAGTGCAATGCTGAGGTATTACTCAAAGATCATTCAATAAGTTCGCATGACCTCATGGGAAGGTGAGCTAAAAACTTAGAAGCAAAACCACAATATGATGTGATGCTGTTGTTGCCTCTATAAAAGTGATACATGTGTCTCCACATAAATGTATTCTGGCAAAATATCAAAGACCTTTATGTAATGATTGTGACCTGAGTAAACTGCTGAAAGAGTTTTTCTACATCTAGCTCTTCCTCATTCTCCAGGTCCTTTATAATTTTCATGCTGTAGTTCAGCAGGATTAGGATTGCTCCTTGGGAGTTCAAAAATGCCTTTTGCTTCTGCTCCTGAAAGACATCCAGTGACTTCAGGATCTTACTGAAATATCAAACATAGCACTGAATTAAACAAATGTTGCCAAAAACTAGATTCACTAAAATGCTGGTCCAAAAAACTGTAGTGATAAGAAAACAAGACTGAACAGTTATGTGTGATTTCGATTTTTAATGTAGCTTTAACAGTTTTTCAGTCATATTGCTAAGATGTCTGCAGTGTGGCAGTTTATATTGATGTCTAGCACTGGGACATCATGCTGCAGACATGTAGCACGATGTCCCACCCAGTCACATTATCCTGACACCAGGCCGACCAGTCCTAACACTAACCTCTTAATGCTGAGCGCCAAGTGAGGCAGCTTTTAGTTACTTTTTGTAAGTCTTTGGTATGACATGGTCGGGGTATGAACCTGCAACCTCCTGCATCCGAGGTGAACACTTTAACCACTAGGCTACTGGAGTGGTCGACACTGAACAAATGATAACTTTTTGTTACACAATACAAAACATCACCAACTGTACTTTTACACACTTGGTTGCAACACCACAACAAAATGTACATTTCTGTAATTCTGTACATTTTTTCACACAAGCTTACAAGTAGATGGAGACGTCAAATTTTTCATACCATTGACAGTTTTGACGATAAAATACACTTTGAGTAAATTAGAGTGTATGTTTAAGTTTACTATAAGTTATTCACATAAAAATGAAGGCCAGAGCCCACAATTGAGGATCATTAAAATGTAACCCTGACCCAGAGAGATTAAAGGTTACGTAAGCATGTCACAGTGCAAATTCCTGTAACTCCATAACGATTCATCTCAAGTCTAAACAAAATCCATTAAGCAGTTTAGAAAAAATTATGCAAATGAATCAACATCATACAAAAACAATAAGCAAATTTTATATGACTGTGACTGTGGCCCAGATTAAATGAACAAATGAGCTTGTCACAGAATGAACTGTCTTAGCTTCATAATAACTCATTCAAAGTATGAATAAAATCCATCAAAAAGGGTTTTGGAAATATAAGCAAATGAAAGAACTTTAACAAAAACCTTGACATAAATAGTGTTGCAAAATGAAATATTTTAGACTATAATGACTCATTTGGTTTTAGGAAATATATGCTAATGAAAATCTTTAAATAAAACCTTATAACAATATGTCTGCTACTGTCACCTTGACTCAAGGTCATGGGAAAATTGAGTCTGAATTGTCTTTGCTTTATAATGATTCATCTCAAGTATGGGGTTAAGGGAACATGTGCAAAATCTTTAAAGGGTTAAGGAAATATGTTCAAAATCTTTCAAGGGGTTAATGGAATATGTTCAAAATCTTTAAAGGGGGTTAAGGGAATGTATGCAAAAGAAAAACTTTGTCACTGCTGCCATTTCTATTGCTGGTGGGCAGCAGAAAAGTGATTTCTTTGTCCTGCTTTTCCACTAACATGGCTTTGACAACAATATCACAAGGTATTTATTATGACGTGTATCAGAACCTCTGTATTGTGACACAAGTTATATCACAACCACTTTGTATTGATATATGCATCATGTGCTATGCCATTCTAATGGTATAAATTCTGGAATTATTTTGTTGCACATACACACCGTGACAATCATCTAGGTGGACGAATTCGTTTTTCTTGATTAAATTTCTTCTGATTCATATATATCTCATTGCCGCATGAGCTTTAAGTGAAAAATATCCTTTTAAGATTAAGGGTGAATTGATTAATCGATATATCAATGCATCAATACTTTTGCTGTCACCAATACATGTAATGATACAAGAGGTGGAGAATCAATACAAAATAATACTTAACCATATGAAAGTTATTTCATTTTTAGCAGCCATGAATAATAGTCTCTTGCTTCATTATTTATTAAACTGAGAATTTGTCTGAGACAGCTGTTTAAGGCACAGGACTCATTTTTGGTTTTAAAACCAAAAAGACTTGAGAACACTCGCCTTCTACAATTTAGCACAAAGTGACATGGTTCATAATCTGCACCCCCCTCACTAATTCCATCCTAATTATCTTATCCCAACAGCATGTTCAGTAAAAAGATGTACCAATCCGCATGTAAATGAAGTACTTTGATCATCATTTAATAATCACTTTTACTCACGGTTTCTATGTTGATCGTGTCTTGTCTACTTTGGTCAAATTTAAAGGTTACACTAACAATGTGCCACATATTGGCGGTTATTGTTTGTTCCAGTCCCGGATAAACAATAACCACCAATCAGAACTTAGTGTAGCTTATTCCCTGCATGACAAACAGGAAGTATTGGCAAAACAACAGAGAAACTTCATGCAAATGTGTTCAATAATTGGTCTGTAAAGTAATTAATTTAAATCATACATGAGACAAATTTTTGCAATGTTTCTTTTTGTTGTTGTTGTTGTTGTGGAGTTTAACGCCATTTTTTAGCACACAATAGGCTATACATAGCGGCCAGCAGTAATGGTGGAGGATGAATCGGAGAAAACCCCGGAAAGAACCACTGACCCACAAGGAGCTACTGGCAAGCTTTCTCACATCCCATATTGGCCAAATCCGAGACTCGAACCCACGCAGACAGATGTGAGATGGCAGAGATCTGTAACGGAGAGTGCTTTAGAACACTCCGGGCCCCTGTTTCTTTTTATGCAAATATATTTAATCAGGGACTGAATGTACCAATGGGATAAATAAAACTAGCACAGAATCAGCAATTTGACAGATTTCAAACTGCACAAGTTTGTTACCTTGTGTACATGTTAAAAATTTGTATTGAATGGGATTGGGTGTTTTCGATAATTTTTTTTCTTAAATAACAAAAACAAGTACCTGAGACCATGGCAGTTTAATATGTCTGCTGAAAAGTGCAATGTGATATAGATTTGTTCATATTCATCCCCATTCCCACACTTGGACTTGTTCTAGATGAGATTTTCTTAGCAAGATAAAATTGCACTATTTCTTTTATTCTGAAGACAACATCAAGGTGACATGAAATTGGCAGTATGTTTTCAAAGCATTCATGCAGGGCAAAGCAAAGGGTGTGGTGGCTAAAGTGAGTCTTGCATCAAATTAAATGGAGCTTGCCTTAAATAGCCTATGATGTCTAATAAAACTCACTGATAACTAACAGGTAGTCTGCTTGAAAGTATTTTTTTTTATCTTGTCATTGATGAGAATGGCATATTAATAGATGCTAAGTCTGTATTCTGCATACTCAAAATGTTTAACAAGTACATCAACACATAAAACGGCACCACATACCACTAACAGACCTTCTAAAGATGAAAGACCATCAAGTTCATATGTGTTTTGATATTGTATCATATCATAGGCTGGATACAGTGAATCATATCGATATGTGGCACAGGTGTACCTTGTCAGCCCTATTGAACATAAAGAGCATTTATACTAATATAAATCTAGGTGCAAGCAATTCACACTGGAAACATTTATTCTATATGATGTCAAGAAATTTTGAGACAATGTTATTACTTGTTGGATACAGAAACAAACTGGTCAGCACCAGCAAATTTTAAATCAGCTCAAAAAGGAAGTAATTTACAGAAAGTAGCTGTTAAGCAGCACGGAAAGATGCCACCAGAAATTTCCCCAACACCTAATTCCAGATGGTGGGAATGGGTTTATTATAATAATGGGTTGGAACAAGAGGGATAATACTGCTGAATGACATCCAAAAATGCAAAAGGTGCAAAAGAAGCATATAATTACTTTTTTCACCTTTGACATGAGGAGATGCTGAGGTGCAAGGACACTGTTGCATCATCATTTTCTGCTCTACTACTGACCATTCACATGCTAGAAAGTTCCTTCATGGTTAATCAATTGACCCATTTGCTACACCCCTCTAGGACACAATTCACATGCCTTCCCCCAATAATTTTTGATCATACAACTACTGCTTGCAATGCATTATACCTTCCTAAATAAGAAATCAATCGTGGGAATGGACAAAAGTACAAAATCACAATGATTTTACAGAATATACATTTTGAACAAAATTAAAAATTCATGCATTGGGTACAAGAAACACTGGCAGCCACAGGTAATTTGTGCAATCTGATCTCTATCAGAGTTTTAAAAGCTGTATAAATCTTGATCATGGTCTGCTTGGTCTTTGAAAGACTTCAATACTATTGTCATTATTGTAAATATCCAGACATTAAAAAACTAATTACTTTTCTCAATTTATGGATAATTTATGTCCTAATAAAACTTATTTTTCCTGAATATCTTCTCTGGAAAATTGTTATCTCTATCATTATCTGAAGATTGACTAAAATTTAAGTTATCTAGGGAAAATCTGCTACTAAATGAAACTAAGATGACAAGAACTTATACAACGCACAAATCAGAGATGTTGACTACTTTGTTTAGGGAACTGCATTATCATGAGATGTGGAACACGTCATACGTCATCTGTTTTTATTGCTGCCTACACCTTCAGTTAAACCTAGCTATACTTTGGGTAATCAATGCAATTTCATTATCTTATAGTTGAAGAATCAAGCAAACATTCCTTAGTTTATGTTCCAACTTTATTTTCTTTTTTTAAAGTTTAAAAAAAAAAAAAGTATCCAAGTCTTCTGAACTATATAAATATACTAAAAAATTATAAAATATGGAGTCAGGAAAGTTTATAGGGGCCAGATATTTACATTAATAATGGCAATAGCTGGTTGTTTTAAACAATTCAAAAGTTTCACTTTCACAAAATTTCATAATACTACACCATTTCTCTACAGCTTCCTGTACACGACGATACATGTAGCATTCCACATAAAGCCATGCGGACTTGAACCAAGATGGAGGATAACCAAGAAGTGATGTCTGCTCTTCCAGGTATTTGTTCCAGGTTGTTACATCTGATCTGTCATCCTCCAGAGGTAGGATGGGCTTGTCTGTCTGAAGTTCATTTCGAAGTTTGGAAATACCTCCAACTATGTCCTTCAGTTCTTTAGCTCCCTCCTGTACAGATGTACCAAGAAATGAAATTAATAATTTTAAATTGTACTCCTTCTGTTGATGCTTGAAGGAATGTAAATGCTATGGGGAAACTATATCTGGCAAAAATAATGGTACATTACTTACATTTCACCAGTGGCATTTTAAAGAGGTCACATAAACAATGGGCTTGAAATTTGTATTTTCCTCTCACTTACCCATATTTTTACTGCTTCTGCCTAAAATTCACTAATTCTGTAAAAATCAAAAAGAGGCCAGTTCAGTTTCTAATTCAACATTATTATTTATTGACAACACTTCAATAACTAATGTTTTTCAAAGACTCACAAATCATGTACCCCTTGCACTGTTTTATTTCTCTCAATACTCAGAGCAAGTGTACACCACCAGAGCCTCTCCTGGGTCATACTTCATCCATTTGAGTTAATTTTCTATGAATTTCTGGTTCTTTCTTAGTCTCTCCTCTTGGTCATATTTGCAACCACACTCTCATTTGCTATCATCTATTTTCTGCCATTTCAATGGTGGCTGTGCACCTTGCCAATACTTCCACACATTCACCGTACTGTGTACTGAGGGTTTATCAACATTACAAATATTAAAACACTGTTTTGTATAATTATGGATTATTTGTCAATTCAGAAACATGACTTTTTCTAACTGGTCAATGCTAGACTGTGATACATGTACCTTTTGTTATCATCAGTAATGAATTCTGTGCTTGGGAGCAGTACACCATGCAGTTCCACATGCACAAAGACAGTTTTAACAATAATCGCTAATTTACTTGATGAGTGGTTTAACAACTATCCATTTGAGTCATGAGCATTTACTATACCTCGTAAAAAGTGCAGGATGTTGGTAGATACTCAATTAATACTATACGCAGATCAATAACAAAGGAATTATGACTCTCAACCACTTCTTAACTGTTATGATGGTAATTTTCATTGCTCCAGTGGATTAGTGATAGGTGGGTTGTTGCGATCCATCAGCAAGTCACTAATGGTGGGATAGTGGATTAGCCTCAATTTGGTGGGATAGTGGATTAGCCTTAATTTGGTGGGATAGTGGATTAGCCTTAATTTCAAGCCCTGGATACATATACTAACAAAGACATTGTATCCATGCTGACCAATTTCGATTCATGACACAATTATGAACTTACTGTTAACTTTTCCATCTGATATTCCTGTTTCCCAGAGTCTGGGTATTTTATATCCCATAACTTGTACTTGCCAAGCAATAAGAAAGGCAGGTGTATCCTACAGTTAGCAGATTAATAAACGTATTACTCAGTGTTGTTCACACAGATTAAAATAGATTTTTTTTTTAAAAACCCAGAGGAAACAAAGGAAACCTATATAATGTGTTTATCCCACTCACTCCAAAAAATTTACACATCTAGACTTTTCATTTTAACATACATTAAAAATGCATTTGATTCCAAAGCATGGTCTTTTATTACTAACATTTTAGATTTTGGAAATGATATTAAACAAGCAGCCCATGTGAGCCTGAAAACACTCAATTGAGTAGAAGACATAATATTATGTGAATGCAAAATTTCCACCTAAAGAAGCTGAGTGGCTCAGTGATCAAGTCACTGGTTTTATAACCTAAACACTGCAGGTTCAATCCCCAACTTCTGATCAGAATGGACCCTCATGTAACATCTGGATGATGCAAGCTTACATACCAAATCTGATCAGAAATATGACCCCTAGAGTGTTTACAAGTTCAACCAATCAGATATAAGATCATCTCATTAATATGCATGAATAGTACACATAACTAAAATCATCCAAGGTCTTTATGATATATGCCTACATACTAAATCTGATCAGATATATGCCTCAAGCTCAGCTAATCTGATGCAAAATCATCTCATTAATATGTATAGATGTCACTTGCAATCAAACTCATCTGAGGATTTGGTGAGATAAGCTATAGAAATCCGATCAGAAATGAAACATCTTGAGTGTCCACAAGCATATGTTTATGGACATATCTATAAATAAATTATTGCACGTTAACTGTTATCTTGTAAACATACTTTTGAAGAATTCAGATATAACCTAATTTTCTAAATGCATAGAGAAATAGAAAGAGAAATTGAACTCAGAAAGTGTACAATTTTTTTGTGACATTGAAATTAAATATGTACAACAAAAGTTTAAATATTGGCTGATAACCAGACAATGTATAGTTTCAGGCAAATTTGACAAAACAAATACTGAGCTCAGTCTAAAATTTCATACATTTCTTATTATTTGTTATATTTTTTTCTGGTTAGAAAATTCTTCTCTCATGATGAAATAGTGACTTTTAACAAATGAAATCAGCAGTTTGAAATATCAGTTATTTTGGCAACTTTTATAAGGGTATTTCTTAGTTGGGCATATTTTGTTTAAAATGTTCCCAACATAAAGAATTAAAGATTATAGTCACTTACAAGGGTAGAAAGACTGAAAACCCAATGGCAATCAGCTCTGAAAATCTGGTTGCTTGGAAAAATTACTGTGATTCCCCCCTCCAAGATTGCTTCTAATCAAACCTATTCAACACTCACACAGACACATACATGCCTGCATGCAAACATTTACTAAGTCCTATCTGCACACAATTCTTGTAAGTCACGAGTGCTGTAGTGATGTTAATATAAAGTGCCACACAAAATTTACATGCTTATTTAATTTATTTATGATCAGCAAATAAAAGATAATAATGAGTACCTGACACCTGTGGATTAGTGTGGCTTCTTACCTACAGCAATCACACAACTCTCAACTACTGAATTATATGGAAATAACTTGGTCACCTTAGTGTAGGTACCCTTAGGATCAACTAAACGATCATATGTTTGTCACTGGAAAATATAAGGATTCCATTATAATGTTTAACATGTCCAATTTTTAATATTGGGAATCTTTTTGGACACCCGGAGAATTTTACACATTGGAAAATATGGTTGTCCAGCATTAATATTTGGTTTGTTCTGAGATCCTGGGCAATGGATTTTTCTATCCCCTGATTCAGATCTACCAGCAATGATTCAGTTTTCCCCAAGAACAAATATTTGTTGGCAGTCTGTCCTGGAACGTACCTCTCAGCGTGGATATTTTTCTCATGTAGACCCATTCTGATTTCTGTTGATTTTGTATCACAGAAGTTATTTAATGACTCAATGAATGTTTATAACTCAATGTTATTTAATGACTCAGTGAGTGTAACTCACTGTTATTTAATGACTCAATGAGTGTTTATAACTCATTGTTATTTAATGACTCAATGAGTGTTTATAACTCATTGTTATTTAATTACTCAATGAGTGTTTATAACTCATTGTTATTTAATTACTCAGTGTTTATAACTCTTATTTAATGACTCAATGAGTGTTTGTAACTCACTGCTATTTAATGATTCAATGAGCATTTATAACTCACAGTTATTTAATGACTCAATGAGTATTTATAACTCACTGTTATTTAATGACTCAATGAGTATTTATAACTCACTGTTATTTAATGACTCATTCTTTGTAGTATTGCTTAGTATGAAGCAGAAATGATTAGAGTTTGCAACTATGCTTTTGGGGAAAGGTGGGCTGGTGGGTGAAAGATGACTTTATGTAAACACTTTGGATAATCCTTTACTGAAATGTAACAAACTTCTTCTAAGGTAGTGGTGCTCAAACATTTTTTCATGCACCACTTTTGCTCAGGGTCTTAGCAGACCACTTAATGATTGCTGAGGGTCTCAGTGGACCACTTAATGATCTTTTCTAATACTGATTGTACCATTAATTAACTACTGTAAACCATTCCACAAACCACTTAAATGTTGATCATGGACCACCAGTGGTTCACATACCACAGTTTGAGAACCTCTGCCCTAAGGTGTTTGACAAAGTGCAAAAAGTTACTTTCATTTTTATCATACTTTCTTTTCTGTACAAAGAACTGAATGAATTTTCCCATGTCATTCTTTCTTCTGACCTAGCATTCCTTGTGTATGGAGTGATACTATTTCAAAACTTTAGAGCCAGCTCTTTAGTTTACTTCTATTGCCAACTACTGTTTGATTGGAAATTTTGAAAAAGAAATCTAGTGAATTTTTTTAAAAAAGCTATTTTGGTGTAAACACAAGGCCCAAATGTGGCCTCTAATCACCCTCAATACTGAATGTCTGTAGGGCCCTATTTTCAATTAGGACCAACCTGATATCACAAGAGATTTGGGGGGAAAAATAATGTCAATATGACCATCAATTCTGGATGAGTAGCAATAAACATATTTCAAGATACCTGCCATTGTGGCCATAGTGAATGTCAGATTGCCATCATTTTGATTTAAAACCAACTAAACATCACAAGAAGTCTTTTGGTGAAAACCCCATACTGATATTACTGACCACAAGAAGATTATCAAAATGACTGCTAAAAATCAAAATGATCATTTTCTTTCAATTAAAATTCCTTTCTATATTCATAATTTTTTCCTTTTATTATGAATTCACTACTTTTTCAATAAATATCATTTTCGTGGATTTTGTGAATTTAAACACCCAATGAGCCATTACCATCACATGAAAACAACAGTGACCTTTTTGCCAATCTGCAACTTAAGTCCTGACAAAAATGGCATTTTTCATCAAATCATGACAATTTTTATACCTATCAAATTAAGTGAAGCAATAGTATTAACTATATTAATATGTTCTTCTTATGGCAAACAATGTAGATATTTGCAATAAAATTATGTTTAATAATTCATGAGTACCTAAGATAAAGGAACCCTGGAATGAAGCAAATAAGTTAGCCCCTTAATATTTAATATGATTGAATTAAGCATAGCTAGTGCTTATAATTCTGCTTATATGCATATTATACTTTATAAATGATAAATAAATTCTGAGTTTCTCTGTCTTTGCCAAAAAAGAAAATAGCTATCCAAGTTATTTCCATATCAGGGATATAATGTAGTAAGAGTAAATGATAAACAAGAAATATAGCTAGAGGACATTACTGCCCATGCCAATATGGTTTTAATGATGCAAGGACACAACTTTCACATCAAAATAGGGCCTTAATTTAGTTACATTTTGGAGTGAAAATGGGAAACTTAAATCTGACTTAAGTACTTTGTGGATGAAATCAAATTTGGTATGGGATAAATAATAAAAACATCTAAACAGTAATCAATCTGAAGTGAAACTTGGGACTTGCGGAATGTACATGTGATGAACGGATGCATGCAATGCAATAAGACATTTCAATAGAATATGTTGGTTACAAAAAACACAGACAAACGATATTTCGAACTGATCATACTTCTCCGTGTTGTTCCCTAATTGTATTTTTTAGCCTGTAAACTGTATCTGCTATTTTGGCCAATATCACTGGAAGACGATCCTTGATTGTGTAGTATGCAAAGGAGCTGCAAAGAAAAGATAATTACTGGTAACTAAAGACTAGCATCCAAAAACAAAAATCTAACACTTGCATATTCATAGTTAGAGTTAAATGTAGAAAATGAATTGAAATTTTTAAAACTCTTGCTTCCTTTTACAAGTGCAAGAAAAACTCTGTTTGTACCTACACCATTATCTTTATTCTGTGGTTGTTGTTGTTGGGTTTAATGCCATTTTTCAGCAAACAAGATAGGCTATACATGGCAGCCAGTATAAATGGTGGAGGAAGAACCCGAGAAAACCCCAGAAAGAACCACCGACCCACAAGAAGCTACTGGCAAGCTTTCTCACATACCCACATTGGCTGAACCCGAGACTTGAACCCACACAGATGGCAATGATCCATAACGCCGAGCATTTTAGACAACTCAGCCACCTGGGGCCCCTTATTCTGTGGTAACTGGTCAAGTAAATAACTAGATACAGTACAGTACAGTTACTGTAAGTCACTATTAATGGGTTTATGATTTTGCTGGATAGCCAGTGTACTGATGAATAAAATAACCAAGTATCCTTTATGCTTTTTGTTTTTGTATGAGGGTACAAAGGAATGGGAGGGTATGCGAATTCTATTGTTCTTCACATTTTTGACAAAAATGGCATTTGATAGTTTGGTTGTAACCATGCATACAAGAATATTGGAAATCGCCTCATTGTCATTTTATCTGTATGCATCTTAACTAAAATTATGGGTATGAATGATGTACGTTTCTGATTAATCCGAGTTTCCTCTTTTTCTTACCATCCTACTTTTTTATATCTGGACATTCATTTTGGGATGGTTGTTTGGCTATTCCAATTAAATATGTGATGTACAAACACCCCAACATAAATGTCCAACTATGAAAAAGGGGTGAGAAGGGTCAGATGAACCTGTGATTAATTTTTAATGAGGTGACGATAAGTTCTAAAGTGCGCGAACACCGCTGACTCCAGGATATAACTGCAAATATTATACACACGACTACCTCGTATATAGCCACTATATTACCATACAGCCATAACGCTATCCTACAACATTGATACCCGTCGCCCACAAATTACAGTGTTTATGACATCATAATAAGAAACTGGTGTACTCTATATCTTTTGCTGAGAGCGGCTCTGGCAATGAAGTCATTTTCAGGTTTTGATTAGGGAGGCACGCTGTCACCGAAAATTTGTAACTTATTTAGACTGGTTCGCAAACAACTATCAAAACTATTGTTTCAAGTTGACATATAGAAGGAACCAATCGAATGGATGTAAACACTTCCATGTGTCCGCAACTGACACTCCTCGTTTTACAAATTGCATTTGTTTGATGCATAATAGTTGCTCTAATGATTAATTTATAACATTTCAGCGATGGAGGCAATCATAAAAAGATTGCGAGTTCTTGAAATATCACTTCTTTCCCAAGAGTATGGTATAGACGTATCACATCATGGTAAGCATGATACTATCACCAAAATTCGAGACATGTCATCTATTTCCGTGGAAATAACTTTTGTAAAGCTCCCTTGCATTCAGAGTCCATTCGTGCAAAATAGAGATAGAAAGAAACGAATGTTTTTAAAGAGCTCAGTTGTGATATATAACCAGGAAATTGTTATGTGTTATTTTTATCACAATAACTGGATGTTAAGCACATGGGCTTGGATCGTTTCTTACAATTGACCTATCATACATGTACTATATAATAACTACAAGGGAGGACACTTATCTCCTTGTTCGCGGGACCTATTTAAGAATAAACGCTGATATTTCAAGCTACATAAATTTGATGCCGATATTTAACTCAGGCATTCGACTGTGTATCCCTATGAAAAGTTTGATTTAATATCATATCTTTAACTCTTTAATCCCTGGCGCCGCGTTTACGTGGCAGGAGGTAGTAGCCTACTGCCGAGCTCTGTAGCGTCAAGTTGGACTACAAAATAGAGGGAAAAAAATAATTTTTTCACCCCAAAATTCGTCCATGGTCAGAATCCGATTTTGTGTCAGGATTTTATACTTTTTGGCCTCAGATCTAAGGCATACAGGTCTGAACTGCACACAGACAGGTGAACCTTTGCAAAGAGTAGGATAAGGTGAGCATTTGGAATAAAGAGTAGGGTCCTGATAAAAAAAATTATGGGTCCATTAAGCAAAAATAATAATAAAAGAACTCCCAACTTTTACCTTTCTGCTCATGCGTGAGCAAAATGACAAATAGAAAGCAATGTTTCTAACACAACTAGGCATTATGCTAATGGAAAATCTCTTGGAAGTCGATGTATTAGGCAGTGTTCAGAAATAAGATGAAAACGAAAATCCAGGGGTTAATGAGTTTAGGAATGCCAAATCATTTTCCCATGCTCTTGCTCGACATGGCCCTGATCACGCCCGCGCATATTAAGCCGGTGCAGTCATGGCCTAATCGAGCAGGAGCATGGGAAAATGATTTGGCATTCCTTAAAGGTATGATATTAAGTCAAACTTTTGATAGGGATACACAGTCGAATGCCTGAGCTAAATATCGATACCAGATTTCTACACAAAGCATAGCTTGAAATATCAGCATTTATTCTTAAATAGGTAGTGCGAGCAAGGAAGCAAGTGTGCTCCTTGTAGTTATTATATAGTGTATGTATGACAGGTCAATTGTAAGCAATGATATGAGCCCGTTGTAAATTTTTTCTTTGTTTTCTTTTTCATTTCTTTTTTTAAAGTTAAGAAGTATCTATAACAGAAATGGTGTTGGCTTTAAAAAAAAGTTGTTGCCAAAACAAATGCTAACCTGAATATTTTTTGGCCAATTTTCAAAAATGTCGCCATTTTCATAATACAGCACTATCTGTTTATCTTGATATCCTCGGGACCAAGGTAATATTGTCAACATAAGTGGATGTTTACATAAGTAAGAGGGGGCATGGGCTGAAAATAAATTGAAATTTTGCATACAAGATGACCTGTCATCAGTGACTAGGATTTATGCAGAGAAAGAAAATTGGAAATTTTAATTAAATGAAGACAACTAGTCTGAAATATATTTGTATATTGACAACTTTCATTTGTGTAGTACACTTAATATTGTGATAACCCTTTACCTCATACAAGCGTCTTTGGACGCCTCTACTCCATTCGCATAGAAGCGCCTTTTGACGCCTGCTGTAAACATCAGCCATTTTGAGCTAGTTTTCGTATTGCCACCTTCGGGGAAAACCCCCCTATTACATACTACATTCATTTCTGCAAATGACGATTACGTCAGATCACGTGGTCGCTATTCATGCACTGGTCGATATCTGCTATTTAAAGTAACTGGGTTGTAATCTCCACTCTCCAAAATGGCAGCCACGGATTTCATTCAGTACATACGAAGTTTTCACAATTAGAATAACAACCACGAAAGATTCAATAAATTAGGTAAAGGCTCTGATATTAATGTAGGCAGCAATTAGTTCTTATAAATTATCAAATTCAGATGACTTAGTGATATAGACGCACACGAAAACCTTGTAAATTTCGAGTATCGGAAATGGCAGCTACGGTTGGTCATGCGGCCTCACGGACATGACGGTGAACGAGTTCTCTCAAGATTTTGAAGCACATAAAAAAATTCTTCTGTGGAAAATAATTACACAGCTATAACAATCGGACATTACTCTTAAATTTGTCCACATATAATATATGTGTACCAAAAATGTAAAATGGTTAAAATTGTTGTTTAACATAAGATACACTAAATTGCTTAATAGTTCACAGGCAGGATTTCATTCAGTACTTACGAAGTTTTCACGAGTAGAATCACAACCACGAAAGATTCAGTAACTAAGGTAAAGGCTCTGATATTTATGTAAGCAGCAATTAGTTTTTATTGATTATCAAATTCAGATGACTTAGCGATGTAGACGCAGACGAAAAACGTGTAAATTTCGAGTATGGGAAATGGCAGCTACGGTCGGTCACGCGGCCTCACTGACATGACGGTGAATGAGTTCTCTCTCAATTTTAAAGCACATTAAATATTCTTCTGTGAAAAATAATTACACAGCTATAACAATTCGGACTTTACTCTTCAATTTTTCCATATATAATAGATGTCTACCTAAAACGTAAAATGGTTAAAACTGCTGTTAAACGTAACACCACTACATTGCTTAACAATTCACAGGCATGCCTATGCGGATGCGGTCTGCTAGGTAGCAGGTGTTCTATTTATAGCGTGCTGCACTTTGTCACTATGCTCTATGAGGTAAAGGGTTAAATAATATTCATGCATATGAAAAGTCCATGAATTTGAGTATTTGATCAAATGTTAGAAAATTCATGTATCAGTCAAATCCCATTTGAAAATACAACTAAAACTTATATTTAAAAAATGGTAGTCCTTGTTTTATCTATATCCCATAGTCAACTAACATGTTTCCCGAAACAATTCACTCTGATGTTTATTATCATAGTAGCACGTGACTGTATAGTTGTTTATATGCTACATGTACATGTACTTAAATTAGCCTAGATTTTGGTCTGCCAGAGACAACTACCATGATGATGAGGCTACCAAGGGGATGAAGCTATTCATAGGGAAATGAAACTATTGAACAGATTAAAAGTTTCATATTCTTGCAAGATGTCCCACCTTCATTTAGCTCAATGGCCAGATATCTATTGTTTCATAATATTGGGTTTTAAACTACCATGTGTGTGTGTTTGTTTGTGATTTGGATTTTCAACATAGCATTTAAAAAAATTCAGTCATACAGGGATGGTCCTGGCTTTTAAAAAGCTGTCGCCAAAAAAATCGCCAACCTCAATATTTTGTCGACAATTTTCAAAAAGTGTCGCCAGAACAAGTAGTGTACATTTTTCCAAGTGTTAATTTAGTCTATTAATGTAACAGGCAATGCAATTACAAACGATGGGTTAGCTAATACTTTAATTACAACAAGCATTAACAAAATGTTACAAAGTGTTACCTGAAGATCCATCACGAGTTTAGGCTGCCCACTTGTTGAATGCAGTTTCAAAGTCTAATTTTTCACATCTGTACATGCTGATTCTCATGAAATTCTTGAGAGATGAGATGCAGAGTTTATTTCTGATGTCAGTTTTTATGAGGTTAATCTTACTGAATCCACGTTCACAGTCCACAGTGCTGACAGGTGACACCAGTAGTCTATCAGCAGGCCCCCCCCCTTATGGCTAGCTTTACAAAGCTTGTAGCGAATTGCTTCCTAAATCCCAAGAATGATCACTGAATGCTGTATAAATTTTCTCGACAAGCAAAATAGGATCTCCATTCCCACGAATAAAATTTACACGACTCAACACCTGGCAATATTGGACCGTATATATAAGCATAAATTCATACCCAATTTAGAGATTCTTTCACTCCTGTATTTTGAGAAATAAATAATTATTATTAATGATGCAAAACTGGGGGTTTTTGTGCTATTTCTTGTTGCGGAGTTTAAATCTCAGCAGCCGTAACACGGATTGATGGCAAAAGGAAAAGATCAATGAGTAAAATGCTGCACTGGCGACAGACATAATTGTGATTGAGATTTTTTCCATTTGCTTTGTATTTATACACAATAGTCGGTACCTCAAAGGTTATCAGTTTTTTATAAAGGTTCTGCAAAACTATTGTATTGGTATATGTAAAAAAAAAACCAACAGAAGGATTAGCCATTCAATTAATTGTATCTGTTCTATTGGCGTCTTCAAAAGTCGGCCAGTTGTAGGTATAGTTCGGTAGCATGATTGACTGTATCACAGCATACAGTACTCAGCCAAGATGTCAGCATAAGCAGATTATGATGTAACAGTGCACTGTAAAGATGGGGTTGTCAATACAAACAAAGGATCGTTTGTGTAACAGATTGATTCCAATGCATTGCTTAGTCAAGTTTGTGGCTTCCTTTCATTCTCCCTTTTAATTTATCCAGTCCAAATCCATGACTGTATGTACAAATTAAATAACCAAAAAGTCTGTCACCAAAAAAATCGCCAGATAGGATATTTTTGTCGCCAATAAGGAAAAAAAATAGCACTTTGCGACATTGGCGAAGCCCAGGATGATCCCTGGTCATATCGCTATGATGTCTGCATTGTGGCAGTTAGAGTGATGCCTAGCACTTAGACATCATGTCGCAGACATGTAGCATGATTTCCCACCCAGTCACATTATCTTGACACCAGGCTGACCAGTCCTAACACTAACCTCTTAATGCTGAACGCCAATCGAGGCAGCTGTTAGTACCACTTTTGTAAGTCTTTGGCATGACTCAGCCGTGGATTGAACCCACTACTTCCTGCATCTGAGGTGGATGCTCTAACCAATAGGTCACTGGAGCGGTCAAACAAAATTAATTCCATCATCATTAGGTAAAATTTTGTATTTGATACTTGAAGACAATGAATTTTCTTGTGTGTAAGGTACTGTTCACTGTACTCTTATTTACATCTTACATGTAAGTTTTTTTTCTTCTTAAAGTTAGAAATAGACTTAATGAAAAGACATTCATCAAATAAATAAATATGGTTCTATTATATAATCAACATTTGTTTGAAGCACATATTTGTGTTTATTATCTACTATTTAAATTGGGTTTTAATTAGTCAAGATTTCTTCAAACATGCTTTCAATAAATAATACTCCATTAATAGATAATTTTTATGAAAAAGTAAATTCTTTGATTTTGAAATCTTATTTTTGGCAGAGATCAATCTGATTCAGTCTGATTACTATGATCAGCTTCATAATGTTTCAGTTTTCTTTTTGACACATAAAGACAAAGCTAATTCAGGACGTAATGTTCCTGATAAATTTATCAATTATTGTACATCACCAATTCATATAGATGATATTCAATGGAAATTTTGTATCCATACTATGGTTAAAGTTTTGTGATCTGTAGTTTTAACAGTGATAATTGTAGGTTTGGTCAGTGAGGACCTGGTGGGGCTGTTCTGTCGAGGTCAGTATGATGGAGTACTTAGGAGTCGTATAGGACAGCAGATTCTACAGAGGGGGTCTGAGGAGGGTCCCCACCAACTTGGAGCAAGGATAGTCAAGAATGTGGAGAAGTTTCTTTCCTTCCCCACATCAAATGAAGGAGACATTAGAATCAGGTATGGGTTATGTTGTTAACCACTTAACATTGCCCTGCCTCTTAGTGCTGCAGATTTACACTATCAGCTGGGTTACATGTATGCTTACTATTGTAAATTCTATGTAAGTAGGGATTCTGAATTTGAGATACTACAGTAGAACCTGTCTTGAAAGACCACCCCTTCTGCTGAACAATTATGGTTTCTCAAGACAGGTGGTCTCTAATAACAGGTTGTAACACTATATAATCAATAAATATGTGCATTGAGAATAAGGTCTCTCAAGACAGGTGGTCTCACAACAGTGGTCTTTCAAGACAGGTTTTACTGTATTACATAAACATCTTTTGGACGATGTAGTAAACATTTATTCATTTTATTCATGAACTAGCCATAATTTTACAAGCAGAACAGAAATTTAAGTTTATAATCCAGTCATATAATTGTCTAAAATTTAGGTCTGATTTAAAACAGACCAATCAAATGTCTGAAGTCATGACTTACATGTAAGACTTATCTCGGTAACATTGAGGCAAGATCCAAAGGGATGGGCTTTATGCTTTAAAATTATGCTTTGTTATCAATTTGCCAGTGGAATTGGAAATGGGATATAACATTTTGCCCATTTATTTATTCATTTGTTCATTCATTTATTTCTTCTGCAATATTTAAAACCCTATTTTGCCTCTATATATGAACATTGGTATGAAGAGTAACTCAGCCATGTAAACTGTAAATTAATTGGCATGCTTGAATGACTTTTGCGTTTTCAGGTATTTGTTCATTACATCTTTAGTGTTGTCAACTCTGTTTCACCCCCACTTATGAAAATTGTTATATAGGTAAAGTACAGCTTGTTAAAAGTTGCTAAACCTTGTGAAAAACTATGGCAGTGTGCATCTCAGAGTAACTTTACCATACCAAAACTATCTCAGTTGGAAGTAATTTTCATGGTTTTGTGACATTTTAGTTCAGTTCTGCAGGGTATTTACCAGCAGAGTTTATGTGATGGTCTTTCAGCAGTCACCCAGCATCATTAGCACAAGTTTGTTTTTGTTATTCATAAACTACAGAGAGGAATGGCACCAAACTTTACAGAAACATTTATCCCATGGTCTAGTTGATCCTAACTAAAAATGGTGCCCCTTGAGCATCCAGTATTGCTGCCACAGAAGCCATTTTCAAAATCTTTGTTAGCACTACTGCAGACCTGCCAACTCTTACGATTTTGCCATACTGTAAGTTTTACGAAAATTACCCTTAATATATGGTCTTACTAGCAAAACTACAGAAAAATATTGGTTGCTAAAAATTCTGAATAATTGGTTCATTCGTGTTTTATTTGGATCTGGGGTTCATCTTAGAATTAGTGAAATTAGCCAGGGAACCAGACTAACTTTACAGCAGCACACCAGATGCTTAAAACTGCACCTATTTGTTCATGAGAAGCGTCTGTATGATCAAACTGTTGATTATAGATTTTTTTAAATGGCATCCAGAAAGTGATGCATGTTTAAGATGAAAGGGAAAATAAGCTTCTAGAAAAGTGTTAATAATCAACACGGAAGAAGAAAAGCAGTATTCAGATTCTTGTGAATAAAAGCTTGAAAAGAAACAATTATGTTTATTGGACATCACATGCCAATTTGAGTATGTCTCTTGGCGGGAGATATGATTGCCGTCGTCATGTGAAATGGAAAAGAATTTCCAAGAATTATGTCAAGTTGAGAGATAGCAGCAAGTCATTAAGCTGCATAGGGTTTGGAACTCGAGTTTGTGCAACTGTATTAGTGGTAAATAAAGTCTATGTGTACTTGAAAAACTTTTCAGTTGAATATAATGTTTATTGTCAATGCATCAAACTTTTTATTACATTTTCCAGCTTTACAATAGCAGTTATTGATATTTTGTTACACTGTGCTAAAAACTGGTCAGTCTTATGGAAAAAATCAGCTGCCTTACTGAGACAGACTCATCAGGGTTTCCAGGTCTGCTTCTGCACGAAGAGGAATGGTTGTATGGACATGGAGTTCTCACTGTGCTATTTAGTTAGTCCTAATGAAAATGGTGCTGATATGATATCCAATATGGCTGTCAACATAGTCCTTTTGAAAATCTGTTTCTCACTACTACTTATGAAATGACGATCATTATTGACATGGAGATTTTATTAAAAAAACATATTATGATATCTGATTGGTGTTAAATGAAAATGGTAATGATCAGATGTGCAGAATATCTTGTTACTGATATGGCTTCTAATGGAAAGTCCTTATGACATAGGAGTTGGTTCTAAATGAAAATGGTGATTATCTGACCACCAGTATGGTGGCAATCTTGAAAATTGTGTTACTGCTTTTCATCCTAACACGAAAGTCATATCAACATGGGATTTTCACCAGAAGACTACTTATGATGTTTAGTTGTCACTTGTGACAATGATACTGATCTCACATCTAATATGGCCATCTTGAAAATTTTGTTGTTGCTACTCTTTCTGATTTGCAGGAAAGATTGTTATGCCAGTAGAGCATCAGTCCTTTCAAGGACTCTTGTCAACAGTATGATCTTGTTATTCAGATCTATATTGATATGATTCACTGTAACTATGGTGACACGAGTGGAAGCATTTGTAGCTTGACTGGTAGAATACCAAATAAACTTATTTGATGGGCCTGTGTCTGTTGTCTGTCTATGTTTTTTAATCCCTGCTTTTCTTAACTTCTTAGATGATTGTCATGAAAACTGATAGCCATCTTTAGAATCTTTTTATGGCTAATTGTGAATCGATGGTTGTATTGACATGGACTTGAAACAAAAGCACTATAACTGTATTAAGAAGGTCCTGAATAAAAATGGTGCTGATGTAACTTGTATACACCGCTTGTTTGAATGGTGGACTTGACATGGGCTTTTCACTAAAACACTTATTGTATTATGTAATTTGGTCTTGAATGAAATGGTGTAAATCTGCCAAACAACATGTCCACTATATTGTGAACATGTTTAAAAAGCAGACCTACTTGCTCTTGAGGTCAAGTCAAGGTCATTGCTGAAACTTTTATGTTTCTGTGAGCTCTAAGAACCCAGTGACTTACATGTAGAACTTAATTTTCAAAAGCCATATTTTGTTGTTTTTCAGTAAACAAGTCAATAATACTTTGACATTTATTTTAAGGTCAGAGGTTAGGTCTTGTTTCAGGTTATCTATAATGGCTTATAAGCTTCATAACACAAACAAGTATGCATAGATTTTTTAGCAAACCCAGCTTGTGCAGATATGTAAAGAATACCTTACATGATGCAAGTTCATTAACTGAGTTGTTTTTTTTATAAAAAAAATATTGCCATCTTTACCTTTAATTTTCAGGCAACCCGAGTATTTGTCCACCCTTAATTTTTTTGGGAAACAATTATCAATGTGCCTTTAGTTTTCAGATAATTGTGATCAGTAATTTTATTTATAATTTTCATATTTTGACACAATACATAAAATATTTGCAGTTTGCATTAAAAAAACTGAAAGGTAATTTAATTCATCCAGTGCTCAGTATATGAAAAGCAAAAAGTCAGCGTGTGCTGTATACTGTTTTTAAAAGACTGTCAGTATTTGTATGGTAGTTTTAAGATTCTCAACCATATTTTTTCATAAACATTTTTGTAGAAAAATGTGAAATGCAAATTTTCGAAGTTTTATCTTATATGTAATTATCATAGTAAAACTCCTCAAAATTGAAACCCCCCCACCAGTATGCTGGAATCCCCATAGGACTGAAATTATTATGGAGTCCTGCATTGTTCTTTTTTAATATACTGATTATTTCCTCAGTAAACCGAAACCCCTCAACTCTTTATACTGAAACATATTTTATTCCAAGATTTCAATTTTACACTTAAAAGAAACCCATAAAACCAAATTTCAGTTCAAACTTTTTGCTACTAAATTCCTGACACCTGCAGGCACGCAATGTTAATACAATACATGACACATGCAGACACATATTAGGGCTAGAAGTAAGCTAATCTAAAGTCTATGTACCATAAAAGAATGCCAGCTTTTAAGGCAAATTATTAATAACTAAATGCTTGTAGGTAAGCCATTTAAGAAATATTTTATTTAGCTGCTTATTATCTATTCTGGACTGCTCCTGTGGCCTAATTGGTTAGAGTGTCTATCTTAGATGCATGTTCGAAGACCGGCCAAGTCATACCAAAGACTTCTAAAAAATGGTACTAACATCTGCCTTGCTAGGTGCTCAGCATTAAGAGGTTAGTATTAGGACAGGTTAGCCTGGTGTCAGGATAATGTGACTGGATGGGACATCATGCTACATGTCTGTGGCATGATGCCTCAGTGCTAGACATCACTAAAACTGCCACACTGCAGACATTGTAGCGATATGACTGAAAAATTGTTAAGCTACGTTAAATATCCATATCACACACACACACACACATTATCTATTCATTTGTATACATGATCAGTAGTACATTTATTGCTGGTTATTTAATTAAATATCAGGGCTTTATTTACCAGGCATGTGGCCTCACTTTGCCTTTTATTTATATGTGGAATGACTGTATTTATTTATGTGACAATATGTGATTCAGGATGGAAAATATGTTCTTCAGCTAATCATCCATTAAATGCATGTAATTAATAATAATAAAAAACCCAATAGCATTTTTAGTTTTGTGCACTCTTTCACAAAGATCTATCTGTCTGTCTCTCTCTGATATTTTTACAAATCTCTGTAAGCCTCAGTAAACTGAAAACTTATCAAAACCAAAATTTGTTTGGTCCCAAGGGCTATCAGTTTTCTCACATTACACTGTGTAAGTTTTTATATTGATCTTTAGGCATAAAAAAAGAGAAATTCCAGTTGGTTGTATAAGAAGTTCTGATTTGAAATTAATTGTTTCCCACGTGAAAAAGCACAGCATTTGCTGAAAAAAGGATAAAGTGATAAAACAGATGGCTATAAACTTTAATTTCTAATACCTGTTTAATTGAATTTTGCAAATTATTTGAATCAGTCGTGTATTCCATGTCATGATTCTTTGAGATCTTTGGTCCCTTGTAAGTTTTATTGTTAATGCTGTATCTAACATAGGATATCAGGTATAAGGTGAGACGCCATGACAAAGAGTTTTTTGTGAGAAAGGCTGACTCTGATTTATAAGAAAATATTTTTGTTACCAAATTTTTGCACAGCTTTTTATGACTATCTGGTATGGCAAAGCTTTTCATGAATATCTGGTATGGCAGCAGTTAATTAGACAGAAGGAACAGACTTAGGGTGGATTCCTTGAAATTCTTTTCAGCCCAGTACAGCATGAGCCTTTTGAGAGAGTTGTTTTAACATGAACTGATAATAAAATCAACTCTTGACCCTATGGTCAGGCTAATGCCATGTATTTAATGGAAATAAAATTGGATTAATAATGTTGGACAGAATGAACACCAATAGTTTGCAGATTTATTTCTGTTCTTAAAATATGTATACTACTCAGCTGAGTTCATTATATTAAGATTATGTTCAGCATTTGATTATATTCAGTACTGTTTAATTATATTCTTTTGTGTCTCCCTAGAGAGTTGGATGTTTTGGTGCTGGCGGCAAGCTGTTTACAGCTGTTTGTGCAGAGCAACTGGCTTGGTCCCCCTCTTGATGATGACCTGACCAGTGTTACTCTACCACTGGATCTTCAGTCCCAAGAACAGGTAATGGGATTTTGCTTCCATTGTTTTTCAGGCTGCAAACTTCTTAAATTGGTGTAGGTTTTTTTTTGCCATGGTTAAATAATTAATTTTGCATGTCCTTTAGAATACCCTGTAGACAATGTTTGTGTCTGGTACCATTCAAGGAAGAAGAAGAAATCTTGATGGATTTCCATCGATCCATTCTTATGTCTTTTTAGGGGACCTAATATTTCTTACTGGTACCTTAATACCTTTTAAGGTGACATGGATGACTAATTTTGTTCAAGATAACACTTATTGAAATACTTCACAGGGTCTTTTCTAAAACTGAAAATTTATGAGAAGTATTTCCCCCTCCATTTAAAAAAACATTGGTATTTTTCTGAATATGAGATTGATTTAAAGCAGAAGTAAATGTATGGTTTAAAAATATTATTCAATTTCCATGCATTCAGTTGATTTTTTAGTGTAAGTTTGTGTCACTGGACATGAATCCCAGAATTACTTATCCTAGAATAGACCTTTATTCCATGTACTGGTAGATTAAGAGGCTGAATTGTTACACCTAATGATGGTAGCAAGTGTGAAACAGTCATGAGAAACAATTTTCCCCCCACAGCAGAGGCATCAGTTACATAATCCAGACTTAGCTGTCTGTTATCCCAGTGATGTGCAGTTCTAGAGAATAGTAGAGCAAGGTTATAAATCAAATTAGATATTGCAGCAAATAAATTAAATGCTGCCACCTTATTCAGAGTTCACATGGGGTTAGTATGTTCAGTTGTTTTGTTATTTTACTTTGAAAGGCAAAAGACCTGGAAACAAAACTTTGTTAATGACTTGTTTTGTGTGAAGGAAGAAAGCTATTGGTTTTGAGATCCAAAGTAAAAATCACTGTCATTAAAATGAGGAAAGTGGTTTCTGCACATAACTTTATTTCTATATCAGATACCTGGATGAAATTTTGTGGCTGGCTTGCTTTTCAGGTAAGGAAAAAGCCTATTAATTTTGGGGTTTAAAGGTCAGAGGTCATAGTTTTAGTAATACAATTTTTAAAATTTTTAAAAAAAGTTCTGCACAAAAAGTTTAGTTAGGACTGCATATACTAACTTAAGGACCAGGTCATTGATACCCATTGATCATTAATTTTCAGGGTCAACTTTGTATAGACATGGAGTAAATAAGTACTCGGCAGGTATATATATCCGCTGAGTGCTCATTTACTCCATTTGATACTAAGGTTTTCCCAGAAACTTAAGTGTAACACACTAAAACTTTAAACTTTCAGTAATGTTAAGCAACCAAATGCACTGGTGGCAATCTTTCTTAATACTTGCATCGGGTTATCACTATCTTGTTGGTCTATAGTGAAAATGGTGCCAGTCTGACATCCATTATGGCCACCTCTGCAGCCAGTCTGTCTGACATCCATTATGGCCACCACTGCAGCCAGTCTATCTGACATCCATTATGGCCACCACTGCAGCCAGTCTATCTGACATCCATTATGGCCACCACTGCAGCCAGTCTGTCTGACATCCATTATGGCCACCTCTGCAGCCAGTCTGTCTGACATCCATTATGGCCACCACTGCAGCCAGTCTATCTGACATCCATTATGGCCACCACTGCAGCCAGTCTATCTGACATCCATTATGGCCACCTCTGCAGCCAGTCTGTCTGACATCCATTATGGCCACCACTGCAGCCAGTCTGTCTGACATCCATTATGGCCACCACTGCAGCCAGCTTGAGAACATGCTTATTACTATTCCTCCTGAATGGAAAGACATATCACCATGTGATATTCACCAGATGACTTCTTATGAAGTATAGTTGGTCCAATATAAAAATAGTGCTAACCTGAATCTCCCGTATGACCACTTTGGCAGCCATCTTGAAATTGTTGTCATCACTACACTTCCTAAATGGATGATCATATCAACATGAGGTTTCATGAAAAGACGTCTTCAATATCTAGTTGGTCCTAAATGGGTGTGTTTTGGGGAATTGAGAATCCTGATTTATCTTTGGGGAGTTATCAGAGATATTGGGAATTATTACTTACCTGTATGAAACAGAAGATTTTTTAAAAGTGAATATGATCTCAAATCCTAAATTCATTAATAAGTAACATTTTTGTTGAGCTGTCCTTGGCTGGTTCTCTTTAAAATGCAAATTTTTGGCCATTCTTCTATATTGCAATCCATGCACTCATTTCAGTGGAAAACAGCTAAGTCTAATATTCTGTCTTATGGAACAGGTTTAAAACAGCTTCACTACTTGCTTCAAACTGAAATGATAACACAATTTTCTGCTTGAGTGAATCATTTTGAATATAGTTTCAGAGCTAAGGCAGTATTCCAAACAAGAACTTGGTGGATGCCATGTGTTGTTAATCTTTTTCATTTTGGTCTGCCATTTGTTGTCTCAAATTAAGGCTGTATTCCAAACAAGGGCTTAATGGATGCCATGTGTTGCTAGTCATTTTCATTTATTACTCTCATTCATTCATTTTCAGGTTAACAAAGTACAAGAGGAAATCAAAAGTGAGCTGAGTTTTGATGGTGAACCAGTCTATTCTTTGGCTGTACATTTGGAATACCTATACTTAGCAAGATGTATCCTTCTAGATTGTCGGGGAAAACTTCAAAATCTTCAGGTGAAAAAGGAAATCTTAAGAGCCTTATATTGGGGTCAGGAATTTGACATTTTTGTTTTAAGATTTTGATGCACCAGATTTTTCAGATTTGTTGAATTGATAAAGCCTTACAAAAAAATGAAATGTCATCTATTGTTGTTAACTATGAGGTTAATAGGGGTAGACAAATTTTGAAAATTCATGGTTGTTCCTGTGCAACCAGCTTTAAAAACCATGTTCCTAAATCACTGTGTCATGCCACAGATTAATAAAACTGCTACCATACTCTAAACCACCATTGAAACTGTCAGTTAACTGTAAACTTTTCTTAACCTTTAATTTATGTAGTAGCCATTACCCTACAAGCCAACATAGTGTGCAACAACAATTGTGATTGATTTAAGTTTTGAACTTGCTATATTTCATTGGCTAAAGTCAGCCAACCGAAACAAGTGTCACATGTTCTTCAGCAAACATCACTTTCTTCAATAAGCCCAACAAAGCCTAAATAATGCAGCTATAGCACACTTGGGGACCTAAATAGTGTAGTGGTAACAAGGGTAAAGACCTAAATAGCGTAGTGTTAACAAGGGTAAAGACCTAAATAGTGTAGTGGTAACAAGGGTAAAGACCTAAATAGTGTAGGGGTAATAAGGGTAAAGACATAAATAGTGTAGTGGTAACAAGGGTAAAGACATAAATAGTGTAGTGGTAACAAGGGTAAAGACCTAAACAGTGTGGTGGTAACAAGGGTAAAGACCTAAATAGTGTAGTGGTAACAAGGGTAAAGACATAAATAGTGTAGTGGTAACAAGGGTAAAGACATAAATAGTGTAGTGGTAACAAGGGTAAAGACATAAATAGTGTGGTGGTAACAAGGTTAAAGACCTAAATAGTTTTTGGTAACAAAATAGTGTGGTGGTAACAAGGGTAAAGGCCTAAATAGTACAGTGGTAACAAGGTGAAAGACTTAAATAGTGCAGTAGTTACAAATATAGGAGCCAGAATGGTGCTAGTGCAGTGGTTACAAACATGTTCCAGAATATTGATGATGCAGTGGTTACAAACATGGGGGCCAGAATAGTGTTTGTGTAATGGTTACAAACATAGGGACAGAATTGTGCTTGAATAGTGATTACAAACATGAGGCCAGAATAGTACTTGAGTAGTGATTTCAAACATGGGGGACATAATAGTGCTTGAGTAGTGGTTACAAATGTGAGACCAGAATAGTGCTTGAGTAGTGGTTACAAACATGCGACCATAATAGTGCTTGAATAGTGGTTACAAACGTGTGACGAGAATAGTGCTTGAGTAGTGGTTACAAACATGAGGCCAGAATAGTGCTTGAGTAGTGGTTACAAACATGAGGCCAGAATAGTGCTTGAGTAGTGATTTCAAAAGTGGGGGGCAGAATAGTGCTTGAGTAGTGATTTCAAAAGTGGGGGCCAGAATAGTGCTTGAGTAGTGGTTACAAATGTGGTACCAGAATAGTGCTTGAGTAGTGGTTACAAACAGGTGACCAGAACAGTGCTTGAGTTGTGGTTACAAACATGGGGGCCAGAAATAGTGCTTGAGTAGTGATTTCAAACATGGGAGCCAGAATAGTGCTTGATTAGTGGTTACAAACATGGGATGCCAGAATAGTGCTTGAGCATTGATTTCAAATTTGGGGGTCAGAATAGTGCTTGAGTAATGGTTACAAACACGGGGGCCAGAATAGTGCTTGAGTAGTGGTTACAAACATGGGGGCCAGATTAGTGCTTGAGCAGTGATTTCAAATGTGGGGGCCTGAATAGTGTTTGAGTAGTGGTTACAAACATGCAGGCCAGAATAGTGCTTGAGTAGTGGTTACTAACCTGGGGGCTAGAATAGTGCTTGAGTAGTGTTTACAAACATGGGGTCCAGAATAGTGTTTGAGTAGTGGTTACAAACATGGAGGCCAGAATAGTGCTTGAGTAGTGGTTACTAACCTGGGGGCTAGAATAGTGCTTGAGTAGTGTTTACAAACATGGGGGCCAGAATAGTGCTTGAGTAGTGATTTCAAACATGGGGTCCAGAATAGTGTTTGAGTAGTGGTTACAAACATGGAGGCCAGAATAGTGCTTGAGTAGTGGTTACTAACCTGGGGGCCAGAATAGTGCTTGAATAGTGATTTCAAACATGGGGTCCAGAATAGTGCTTGAGTAGTGGTTACAGATGTGAGATTAGAATAGTGCTTGATTAGTGGTTACAAACATGGAAGCCAGAATAGGGCTTGAGTTGTGATTTTAAACATGGGGGCCAGAATAGTGCTTGATTAGTGGTTACAAATATGGGGGCCAGGATAGTGTAAGTACAGTAGTAACAAATGTAGATGCCTAAATAATGTAGTGGTGACAAACTTAAAGGTCTAACTTGTGCAGTTTTGAGAAATTTGAGGCCTAGATTGGGCAATTATGACAAATTTAGGGGCCTAAATTGTGCATTTGTAAGAAATTAGGTGTAAATAGTGCAACAGTTGTAACAAGCTTGCAGGCTTCACAGTTCAATGGTATCAAATATTGGTCCTAGATAGTGCACTACTAACAAACTTTGGCACCTAAATAGTGCAATGATGCCAACCTAAATAGTGGTTTTGACATACCTGATACTTAGGGACCTCAAGAGTGAACTTGTTACAAACAATACATGTAATAAAGTGGTGACAAACTTGCTTTGCTTCTTTGCAACCCCATAAATAGAAAGAGCCATCAGTTCCAAAGACCAGTGATTGTTGAGTCATATAGTTTTATTTTCTTAGGAGTTTTAGCTACCCTTTACATTTTCAAGAGTACCTGATATAAATTGACAGATGTAAATAACTGACGTGAAATTAACCATTTTTTCATAAAATTCTCTTAAAAAAAATAAAAATAAAATCTGGCATAACTTTTGTAAAACTTTTAAGCTTGGGCATGCACTCAGCTGAAAATTTCAACCTTTGGAAAATTATCTTTAATTTTTTTTCTTCTTTGTTTTAACGGATAATAAACACACCATTTTAATGCATATGAGGCAGTCATTTTGACTGTTAAATAATGATTTTCCAAAATTAAGTCAAATATATAATTAAATTTGATAATTTTTGAGTATGCAGCTCTAGCTTCTTTGTTTTTTTTATTATTTCAGACTGCAGACTGGTGGCTGTTGAGATGTATTGGTGTACATCAGTGTCTGCTTGACGACAAATCACCCACACTGAAGGAAACTGTTGCAGAGCTGATTGATATCTGTCAGTAATTTTCTCAAATCTTGTGCAGATTTGGTTGGTTTTAGTCAGTCAACATTTCCATTCCATGAAACCTCACAAATGCCTGGCACATGAAATGGAAAAGGCTTTTTTCTTCTAACTTGGATTCTTTTGTTACATGTCTTATTTTTTTATGATAAGAACCAGATTATCTCGTACCGCAAGATGCACTTGTAAAGTCACACTGAAAGGACAAGCTTAAAAGCTTCAGTGTTACTTAAGTGCAGGAGTAAAAAAAAAAAACTGAACTGCTTATTTAATTGTTCTGTAATTATTGTAGGAACCTTTTCTTTGAGAATTATTTTCATTATTGTTACAGATTTCTGACAGCTCACCTTTTGCATGCAGCTTTATATTGATACAACCTTGAATGACTTAAATTTTCAGCAGTCCTTATCGTCATTTTCAGGTGTTCATTCACTGGCATTATTGACCCTGATTGCCAACCCCCTGACTTTGGTTTCAGCGCCATTTCTTTACCAAGACCCCTGCTTGATGTCAGTAAAATTTGGCATGCAGCTTTTTTCATTGATGAGACCTTGCATGAGTTTGATTAAAGTATCATCATTTAAATCAGGGGTCTCTAGCTCAAAAACCACCCTGAGTGCCCCATTAGGGCATTTTTGATGGCCCAAGGGCCACACCACCTTTGTTATCTTTTGTGATGCCAATCAATGTGTAGGCCACAGGATATAGCATGGTAGGCCATATGTTTAAGACTCCTGATTTAATTAATGTATTGCTTTATTTTTGACTTTCAAGTTAGGGAATAGCACTAGTTGCATTTCCACTAAAATTTTGCATGCATCTTTTACACCGTTGAGACCTTGAAGGAGTTGGATTTATAGCCTTCCACCTTTTTGTGTAAAGGAGTTATGGGCCCCTGATTGCCAGTTCTTATCCTGATTTCTGAAGCATGACGACTTTACTTGGGTTTGTGGGATATCAACTTTTGGGGGCACTCTGTGGGTATTATGAAGTTATGAGAGAGTGACAGGTGTAAGGTGAGGTTTTTTGCATTTGCAGCATGCACAGTGGACAGAATGTTGGCATACCTGTATGCTACTTTTATGTACAGTGGCTGAAATTTCTTTGAATATTGCAGAAATTCTATTCGATCTAAGCACACAGCTAACCAAAATGACTGCTCCCATTTGCTTGAAAAAATCATCCTGAATTAATCTAAAGTGTACTATCTTTAGCAGCTATTAAAATGGGGAAAATGAAGTTTGCTACACCAGAAAATATGAACTTCTGAATGTGCAATGAATGAATTACCAACAATATAATATGTAAAAAAGTTACCTGCACTCTTTTGTACAATTTACCTCTGAAGTCCAGGAAGTGAAATGACCAAGCGGAGCTAGCAGTTTTTGTTATGTTCTGTGTTCTATACAACCTATACTGCACCAGTCAATCATACACCAGAATAAAGGGAATTTATAAATTCAGTACAATATTTTTATATTCTCATATATTCTTTATATATTTTTTAAATAGGCTAGTATAACCAGGGAGGAAAAGTGGGGAAATTTGTTTCTTTTTAAAAAAATCTAACCCTATGCAAAATATGAAAACAGTAGAACACCACCTTTTTGAGAAAATCTTGGATGACGTCCATTTTTAGCATGCAGCTGCTTCATTTGAGTCATTATAGTCCAGATTGCCAATCTTTGTTAATCTTAGTTTATGCAGCTTACTTTCACCAATGATTGTTTGATTTTAGCTAAATTTGGTATGCAGTTGAAATCAGTAAAACCTCAGATGAGTCTCATTTCTGGCTTTACAAGTCCTTAGGTAGAGGAGTTATGGCCCCTGATTTCCCTTCACCCTAGATTGGTTTCCAAAGTTTGATCATGTTGATGAATGTTGGATGTCAGTTCTGTTTGATGTGTAGTTTTATATTAATGATATCCTAGATAGAGGCCCAGAGTAGCCAAGTGGTCAAAAGCACTCACCGTTACAAATCACTGCTATCTCACCTCTGTCAGCATGGATTCAAGTCTCAGATTCGGCCAATGTGGGTATCTGAGAAAGCTTGCCAGTAGCCTATCATGGGTTGTTAGTGGTTATTTCCAGGGTTTTCCCAGGTTCTTCCTCCACCATTTATACTGGCCGCCATGTATAGCCTATCTTGTGCTGAAAAATGGCATTAAACCATACAATAACAACATCTTAGATGAGTTTAGTGTTCAGCCATCAGCTTTTTTTCTCATGAGATTATTTGAAAGGTTGTAATATCATTAACTGATGGAGTAGAGCTCTTTTGCCAAATTTTGGTTTATCACCTTTGCAGTACGATGATTTCGTCAGATCTGAAGCAGTTTTCTTTAGCTTTATATTATTGAAATGTTACAAGAATTTGTTTCCCCACCATTTTATACCATCTTTAATTTTAAAAATCATTTTATCACAACTCTGTTTGAACAGAAAAAGTCATATTAATGTTGGTATTTCACCAGAAGATACTTATTTTGATGGTCTTAAATAAAAATGGTGCTGATCTGACATCTTTTATGGTCTCTACAGTAGCCATATTGAAAATAAAAAGTAAGAATTAGTCTGTTCTTGTATTCTTTGAAATTCATTTTGGCCAGTAGAGTGCAACTCCGATGGACTTTTGTCATACTGAGTCATGACCTTAGACAATTAAGTTCATGTCATCATGTGAGATGTTGTTTGTAACCTGCATAGCTCAAGAACCATTTTACATATTCTGATGAAATATGGTATGAACATTGTCTCATCGACTTGAATGTGCCTTGTATGAGTTTAGTCTCATCCACTCCAATCTGGAGAGATATAACTTATTTGTTCTTATTCTTATCTTCACATGGAAACTTGGAATGATGTTTGTAATTATAGCTTAAACACCATTGAACCAGCTTTGATGGAATTTTCTTGGACATTGTCTTTTAAATCTTGATGTGCATTTTATGAGTTTTGCCTCATCAAAACCAATTTTTACAGAGTTATGGCTCTTGTCAGTCATCTTTATATCTTCACGTGGAATGCTAATTACATTGAACATATTCTGATTCAATTTGATGTGAACATTGTTTCAGACCTGTGTCTCATTTGCTCCATTTTAGACAGAGTTATGGTCCTTGTCAATCAGTTTCACATCTTTTTTTTCTTCATACATTGGATGTTGCCTGGATTTTTAACATTCCATGGTGTCATTTACATCCCTGAATGCTGAATGCCACTGTTCTCCAGACCTTGTTTTCCAAACAAATTCCTCTATTTAAAGGTTAGTTTTGGAGAAAATCTTCAAAATTAAAATTTGTAATATCTTTTGTAGAACATTATGTAGCTTAAAAACCATCTCTTTTCAGTTAAATTACTCCAAGCAAAGTCTTGAAATTTGCAGTTAAAATTAATGAAGAGTAAGATTGTCCAAATTACCCACAATTTTAAGTTTACTGCTATGTGTGACATCATTCTAAAATATGCTCACCAGCCACTGAAGTACATGTGTATCAGCTGCATGGTCATTTCAAGTAAATACGACAGGTTGTGTACGTCATGTGATTCTAAATTGTGACCAAAAATACAAGAAGGGATCTAGTTTTCTATTTAATGTTCTAGATGATGAACGAGACAGAAAATATTAATTAACCAGTTATAATGTGTTCAACCAAGAATTACTACTAGAGCTTTCTGAGTAGGTCATACTGATCACCCACATTTTTTGCCAGGTGATCAGATCATTGCAGAGCCTTCTAACTTTGACAAAAAGATTTAGACATATTATTTAGGTTATTGTATATCAGGGACAGGTAATACCTGTAAGGGCTATACTTTTAAACTTTTAAATGCAATGAGTCTTAAATGATACAGTAGAAATGTATAGTGACAAAAATAATTAGTACCGAGTTTTCAGGGATAGAAGATTCAAAATTACAGACATGATTTTTCTCCATTTCAAAGCAGAATTCCTCTTTTCTCCTGACTTGAATCAGATGTTTTTGATATAGTCCGTTCTTTATATCATTTCTGATGTGGTTTTTTAAGAACGGTGTGTCCGCTCCCATTCCATAACGACCCTTATGAACACTGACATGCACACAAAATAACTTCAGCTTCAATAGTATTGGAGAACAAATTCATGTAACTATAAATGTTGTGAAATTATTGAAGTCATGTTGAACATTTTTGGTAAGTTTATTAGTTTTTCAGATGATTTTTTTGGGGTTTCTTTTATGATAAGTTGCACCAGGAGCAGTTTTTTATAAGTATAAAATATGCTGCCCCTCGAGATCCTGTTGGGGGAGGATCCCAAACACCCCTTAAAAAATTCAGTTTTTTTATGGAAGACCAAAACATGTCTTAAGTTAGGTTTAAACAGAAACAGGGCTGTTTGTGATGCACCCATTATTATTAGTTCTGGTTTTACACGATTGATAGCACATTATCATATTTTTTCTCTCAGTAAATGTGTGTAAAAAAGTACTGTCTAAGCTCACTTATAAATCAGGCCTAACTACAAACAATATAGACCCTGATCTGACATTAGATAATGTATCTACATATCTGAATCCATTCAGTTTGGTCCTGACTTGTAAGTATATACATTATATTATTTAATGTCCTTTATTTCAGTGCAGAAAAAAGAGCCTTTGATGACAGATGATAACAACAGGTCTGTATAATTACACATCATGCCTTAATTGCAATAGGTCAGGATAATTATACATCATGCATTGATTACAGTAGGTCAGGATAATTATACATCATTCCTTGATCACAATAGGTCAGGATAATTATACATCATGCATTGATTACAATAGGTCAGGATAATTATACATCATGCATTGATTACAATAGGTCAGGATAATTATACATCATGCATTGATTACAATAGGTCAGGATAATTATACATCATTCCTTGATTACAATAGGTCAGCATGATTATACATCATGCCTTGATTACAGTAGGTCAGGATAATTGTACATTGCCTTGATTACAATAGGTTAGTATAATTATATAGCATCCCTTGATTACAATAGGCCAGGATAATTGTACATTGCCTTGATTACAATAGGTCAGGATAATTGTACATTGCCTTGATTAAAATAGGTTAGTATAATTATATAGCATGCCTTGATTACAATAGGTCAGGATAAATTTACATTGCCTTGATTACAATAGGTTAGTATAATTATATAGCATGCCTTGATTACAATAGGTCAGTAAGATTATACATTGTGCCTTGATTAGAGTAGGTTAGTATAATTATACATCATATATTAATTACAATAGGTCAGTATAATTTTACCTTTTGCCTTAATTACAACAGGTCGGGATAATTTTACATCAAACAGAGATAATTTCTGGTCATCTTTTAAAATTGTACTTTGAATGGCCTTAAAATTTTAAATTGCTAATTAGTTAAAGGATTAAATGTATATAGATGTAATCAGTGTATTGTGAAAATTGAACATCAGATTTTTGCCTATAGTCATGATTCAGGAAAATTCATCTATTTTAGATTTCAGTCTAGTTCTTGTAGTTGGGTTGGATACCATGGATTGCTATTGGATAGTCAATCTCTTGTATGTAGTTGGGTTGGTTGCGATTGGAAATGAATACTGCATTATAAGAATCATAGTAGGGTCATTGAATATAGTCACTTATTAGCCATAGGGTCAGTTATCTCGAGGAAGTTCAAGTAAATATAATGGAGCTTTTGTAATAGAAAAAATTGTTTTGTGAAGAATGGAATTATTAAGATCCGGTAATAAAATTTGTATTGAAAATAATTCTGGCAATAAAATTTGTATTAATGCTTTGTATTTGATAGGTTAGGTTGAAGTATGGTGTAATTTTTTAATTTATTTATTGCAGAGATCTGATCATTCACTTTTACCTGGAGGCTGCCTTTCTCAGCTACATGTTTTTTGACTATAGGAAGGCCAAGGACCATATTAACACTGCCAGAAAAATGACAGGACTAGTTGTGGAACTAACAGGTATTTCCATGTTAACACTGCCAGAAAAATGACAGGACTAGTTGTGGAACTAACAGGTATTTCCATGTTAACACTGCCAGAAAAATGACAGGCCTAGTTGTGGAACTAACAGGTATTTCCATGTTAACACTGCCATAAAAATGAAAGGACTAGTTGTGGAACTAACAGGTATTTCCATGTTAACACTGCCAGAAAAATGACAGGCCTAGTTGTGGAACTGACAGGTATTTCCATGTTAACACTGCCATAAAAATGACAGGACTAGTTGTGGAACTAACAGGTATTTCCATGTTAGAACGGTCAGAAAAATGACAAGCCTAGTTGTGGAACTAACAGGTATTTCCATGTTAACACGGTCAGAAAAATTACAGGACTAGTTGTGGTACTAACAAGTATTTCCATGTTAACACTACCATAAAAATGACAGGCCTAGTTGTGGAACTAACAGGTATTTCCATGTTAACACTGCCAGAAAAATTACAGGCCTAATTGTGGAACTAACAGGTATTTCCATGTTAACACTGCCATAAAAATGACAGGACTAGTTGTGGAACTAACAGGTATTTCCATGTTAGCACGGTCAGAAAAATGACAGGCCTAGTTGTGGAACTAACAGGTATTTCCATGTTAACATGGTCAGAAAAATGACAGGCCTAGTTGTGGAACTAACAGGTATTTCCATGTTAACACTGCCAGAAAAATGACAGGACTAGTTGTGGAACTAACAGGTATTTCCATGTTAACACAGTCAGAAAAATGACAGGCCTAGTTGTGGAACTAACAGGTATTTCCATGTTAACACGGTCAGAAAAATGACAGGCCTAGTTGTGGAACTAACAGGTATTTCCATGTTAACACTGCCGTAAAAATGAAAGGACTAGTTGTGGAACTAACAGGTATTTCCATGTTAACATGGTCAGAAAAATGACAGGCCTAGTTGTGGAACTAACAGGTATTTCCATGTTAACACTGCCATAAAAATGACAGGACTAGTTGTGGAACTAACAGGTATTTCCATGTTAACATGGTCAGAAAAATGACAGGACTAGTTGTAGAACTAACAGGTATTTCCATGTTAACACAGCCATAAAAATGACAGGACTAGTTGTGGAACTAGCAGGTATTTCCATGTTAACATGGTCAGAAAAATGACAGGACTAGTTGTGGAGCTAACAGGTATTTCCATGTTAACACGGCCATAAAAATGACAGGACTAGTTGTGGAACTAACAGGTATTTCCATGTTAACCCTGCCATACAAATGACAGGACTAGTTGTGGAGCTGGCAGATATTTTCATAGTAACACAGTCAGAAAAATGACAGACTAGTTGTAGAACTAACAGGTATTTCCATGTTAACACAGCCTTAAAAATGACAGGACTAGTTGTGGAACTAGCAGGTAATTCCAATCAGAAAAGGTGGTTATATATTGGGAGATCTTGGTTTATAACTATATATACCATAGGTTCTTACACTGTCTAATTGGTCCTACATGAAAGTGGTGCTGATATAACGTCCAACATCTTGGTTTTTCTACTCTTCTTGATAATTGACATTTGTAATTACTAAAAGATTTCTTGTGTCTACTTAGTCCTGAATGAAAATGGGGCTGATTTGACCTGCAAAATGGCTGCCAAGTCTTGTTATCACTCCTTCTTCTAAGTGGATGAGCTTAGCAAAATGGAGTTTTCACCAAAAGATTTCATATTGTGTCTTGTGTGACCTAAATGAACATAGTGCCGGTTGGATGACCCATATGGCCAGTATTGCAATACATAACTGTTTCTGAACAAAAATGGTTCTTATCTCATCATGATCATGGCAAATGTTGTGGCCATCTTGAAAAGCTTGTTGTCACCACTACTCTTGAATGAATGTTGGCTTTGACACTTTTGTACAACATAAATTGTTTTGTTTTTTTCTGTGAATGAAAACAGTGCAGATAGGATATATCCACATTTTGATGAAGATCAGCCTAATTGACTTTGGAGTTAAGTCATTTGTACTTCATGGAGTTTATGCACACTGTAACCTGTACATATTCAAGTGAATTTTGATTGGACTTTGTATTTTGCTGCATCTTAAACAGAAAGTTGATAGTCTGCACTCTGACATTGATTTTAACGTCCAAGGACATTGTATTTAATTGTATTTATAATCGGCACTGAAATTGATTATAAGGTCCAAGGACTTTGTATGTAGTTGCATTTATAATCGGCACTCTGAATTGATTTTCACGTCCAAGGACTTTGTATGTAGTTGCGTTGATTGTCAGCACTCCAACATTAATTTCAAGGTACATGATCTCGACACATAGTTTTAGCTGTTCTGGCTTGAGAGTATGATTACACAAACAGGTATGAATGGTTTTTTGTTAAAGTTTGAACACCTTGAATGATCCCACTTAAATAACTTTGGTTTTTTTCTCCCCAAAAATACTTAATTATAGATTTATGAAAACATGGTTTATGAACACAGTGACTTGTAAATAAAATTATGTAGTAAAATTTTGACCAGACTTTATATTTAGTTGCATTCATATTCAGCACTGACATGACTTTAAAGTCCAAGATCTTGACACATGTTTTAGCTGTACCATCTTGTGAGTATGATAACACAAACAAATATGAATCGATTTTTGTCGTTTAACTTAATTTGTAGATATATTTGAAAAAATACCTTGAATGATACCACTTCAAAAACTTTGTGGTTTTTCTTTCCCCAAAATATTATGTGTAGATTTAACCAAACTTAGCATGTGTGTTTTATCTCAAAATTGTTGGAGACAAATTTGTTGATCTTTCTGCCATGATCCAAGACCTTATCATAGAATTTTATACTGCACTTAAATTTATCTTGTAAAAGTGTTACCTCAAGTGTAAGAAAATATTTTTGTTACTAAATTTGGTATGTTGAAGTTTTTCAGGTATGTCAGAGATGGTGTCAGTACTCTGACAGCAGTTTACAAAAAATTAAACGGATTTATCTTGGATTCCTGGAAATTCTTCATGACCACTAAATTGTAAATCTTTTTGAGGTACTCTTGTTATACTCGCACATTTAAGGCTGGGGCATATAGGATTCCTCATGTTCATCCTTCTGTCCATCATAATCTATGAAAGGTAACAGGTTTCACAACCTTGAAGGATTAAAGTGAAACTGTACATATTTTAGTCATCATTTAAACATGTGTACAACAAATAACAGGACATTATGTGTGGCTTACATGATTTTAAGTACAGAACTGTACTTCAGCATAGACTTATTCTTTTAAAGGTAATGCATCTTGAAAAATATTCTGGTGTGTCACTGTTCAATAGACAGATTTTTAGCTGGAAATATGTGAAAAGTTTAAATCACATATTTTCAGTTTACATTTTCAGTGTCTTTACTTCACATATTTTCAACTGATAATGTAGAAAATTTTGGTTTTTTTTTAAAGTTTCTAAATTTGGAAATGATAATTTTTACTGAATATTATGAATTACAGTATTTCATCTGCATCATAACCACTGATCTTTCTTCCGTTAAAAAAAATTTTGAAATTTTTTTCCTTCATCATGGGCTTACTTTAAAAAAAATTACATGACCATGAAAACACTTGTGTTATATTTCTTTGTTATATAATAGCATGATTATACTTTTGGAAACTTTGAAGTCTCATCATGATGATATGGAAACATTGGTCGTGTACTTATGATCATGATGATGTGGAAACATTGAAGTCATGTACAGAACATCATAATGATACCTATGGAAACACTGAAATCATGTACAGAACATCATGATGATACATATGGAAACAAAAAAAAAAACATGTACAGAACATTATGCTGATAGTGATGTTAACTCAGAAGTCGTCATGCCTATACTTATGCAAACACTGATGTCACATACATAATATCCAAACAAGTGTTCTAACATTGTAATCATGCAATAATTTAAATTTGATTAATTTTTATAGCAGATTGATAAAACTAGCATCGTCAGTTTACATGTTATTTATTGTTTGGTTAATCTCTCTTTTGGTTTCACTTGTTTGGCAAAAGTGACTTGCATGTTGATTGTCTAGGCTAAAACAGCTTATCTAATTGAGATGCCAGCTGTCATTTCCATGACCTATAATAATGTGTTTGGCCCTAGGGGTAGGCACTGTAGGCTGATAATCTGAAGGTACAAGGTCAGAATCCCACCCAACAGTTGCCCTTTGAGAAAGTGCAAGTCTTTTTAATGCACCACTAACAGGCCTGTGAAAACTTAAACCTTTTTCTACTCACTTGAGGATTGGATTTCAGGTGCCATGGGGAAACGAACACGGTTCCAGCAGGAGAGCAAGGCACAGCTAATTCTGAATGTCAGCAGGGAGGGTACTGGCCAGCCACTCAGCACTGAAACTTTGACAGCCCAACTACCAGAATATCTGCCTAAGGTATATGTAACTTTTTTAATCATCCCAACCTTCTTCGGGGAAAAAAACAAGAACAAGACTGTGTGATAATACCTTTCATTTTGCATGTGTGTATTAGTGTGTGCAGCAGATATGCCAACCATTCCAGTTGTGGCAGAATCATTCCTATTTTTGACCTCAAATTACACCACTACCACTTTTGTCAGATTCTGATTTTCAGGTCAGATATAACTTTGTTAAGGTGAACTGCAATATGATCACCAATACATCTAGAAATGCTTGTTATGCCTGACTACAGTTGCTAAGGAACACTTAAGAACTTGTTTGACAGTTGAATACTGCCAAATAAAAATCACATCTGGTCCATCTGAGAAAATTAAAGAAAGATGTCCAATTGAAAGTGACCAATGAGGCTTATAACTTGATAAAAAGATTTGTGATACAGACATTCTAATTGGAATATGAAAGGTATTAACATTGGAATGAATACCATGCACTTCATCTAGATGGAATTATGCATGTTACATGGTGGGAAAGATGACTAGGAAGCACACTCCAACAGAAAAACTTTGTTAAATTATATTTAATACTTTAAATTAAATTCATAGTTTTCCAGTTTGATGTTCAGATTCAGTGTTTTTTATAACGCTGGCATTCCTATATTGCATTGGTAGAGGTTGGGATCTGGCGATGGGTTGAAGACATGTCATAAGTCTTTTTTTGCCACTGGAGACTGCAGTATTATGGGCTGGATTGCAAAGTGATTCTGGTTTACGGATTGATGGCATCTGTCCATCTATCAAACCATCCATCCACATGTCTGGTATAAACATTAAGGATAGGGTTTACATTTATGTCATTTTCTCAGATGCTATTGTTTTTAGAGCCACATGATGTTATATGTAAATATTTCCATAGAAGTACTACAGCCCTTATTGAAAATTAGGTCACTGTGACATATTTCATGATTGATTTACCTGTGTATGATGAGCTTAGTGTCTGTAGATTTGGTTTTGTGTTTGCTAAGTTTCTTTGATACTCTTGCCTGCAGTCACATAGGAGCATGACATCAGAGACCTGTGTGGCCAATTGGTCTAAAGCACTCACCTTTACCAATCACTGCTATTCACTTGTTTGTGTAGGTCTGAGTCTTGGGCTCCATTAATGTGGCATGTGAGATAACTTGCCAGTAGCTTCCCATGGATGGGTGGTTCTTACAGGGGGGTTTTCCTGATTTTTATTCCATTTTACACTGGTCTCCATGTTTAGTGCACATGTGAAGTAAGGCCTATCCTTTGATTCAGTAACACAATTACACCCATTAATCATACACCAAAATAAAAGTTCTTTAATAATACCTAAGATATACAGGGTATTTTTTAAATAGCCAGAATAACCATTGAAGTAAATTGGGGAAATTCTTTTTCTAAAAAATATGTAACTCTATGCAGATTACATAACTGTGGAGTGCCACCAAAAGGTCATCCACTTGCCCAGTTCTGTCATACTAGAGTGGTCTCCCCTAGCATAGAGACATTGGTACCAGATTCTATGTCATCATCGTGACTGCTTTCCTTGTGCCTTTATATCATTGGAGTAATTTCTTCTAGTTTTCTGAACTCGGAGAAGTATTTTTTTTACATAAAGTTATTTGTAAATCTGCTGTGCTTCTTTGTCATTTGTGGCTGCTTATGCAGAGATTTCCTAACTTTTCATGAGAATGCATGAAAAAAAATACGTCATCAAGGACACAGTGTAACAGTCTTCTACACATCAGTGAAAAAATGATCATTGTGTCAATACTTAACCGTGTTAGAAAGAGAAACTTTGATTGGCTCATTCAAAGAGTATGACAGTTGATGTTGGGTCACAGTGACAAGGAAGTTTTGCTTATACTCACAGTGATTGTTTTATCAGCTTTGTACATATTCTTGAGAAATGAGGAAATCTACACACATGCATTCATAGGTGATAAATGAATGTAGGGGATTGTTGCCCATCACTTGCAGCAGTGGGGAGTATACATCTATTTATGTGCTCCCATCCCTTGAAATGGAGAACATATTCATTTGGTCATGCCATTCCATCTGTTAGTACATCTGTCCATCAGTCCCAACATCTTGTGACAGGATCGCACACAGACTATTAAACATAGACACATTCAATATTAGTACCATATCTGCATCAGTATGTAGTTGACCTGATTAGAATTTCAGATCATTACAGAAAGGCTGCCAGCTTTTTGAACTTTGTGCATTTAGACCCTTTTTGAAACGGACTTGTAAGTACAGTTTGGTAACTTATTTAAATTTATATACTGATGACTTGATTAGATTCTCAGGCCAATATATCAATTTGTATTGTTTTACACATTTTTTTACTACTTCATAAAACTATTATTTTTGTGAAGAACCTTGTTAGCACAATTTAGACAAACCCACTTGAGGTGGACCAAAGAAAATGGCTTATTTTATTATTGTGTATGTAGAGGACCTTTAAGATTTTCAGTCCATTATAGAATTTTTTTTTGTATGTGTTGAATTTTTTTTTAATGTTTTGGATTTTGCACTTTTGGTTTGAAAAAAATTATTTTAGAAAAAAAACACTAGAGACAAATGACATTTGGGAGACATGTTAATGCATAAGTGCCTGACATTGAAACATTTTCATGCCATTGGAATAATTTTCTAATTTTCATGAAGTTTTTTAAACTTCAAGTGGCATTGAGGCTGGGGGAGGACATGTTGTTCAAACAAAAGCTTGTTCTAAGTCTTGCTCTGTCTTCATCACAGTTTTGCACATAACTGTCTAACATTATTGTATTATAAGCCATTCAGTGCTATCCATTGCCTGCCTGATGGTATATAGTATCATATATATTCAGTTATAAGTCGAGTCCAACTGCAATCAACATAGACCCTGATCAGTAGCCATGGGGTAATTAACTTTTGTGGTGGGAAGACATAGTATAGAGGAGTAATTAACTTTTGTGGTGGGAAGACATAGTATAGAGGGGCAATTAACTTTTGTGGTGGGAAGACATAGTATAGTGGGGTAATTAACTTTTGTGGTGGGAAGACATAGTATAGAGGAACATTAACTTAGGATTGATGACCCTCTCACAATCCAAGTGCAGGGATCAAAGCTGAGACTCAGAAGTGCCTTGTGAGCATGTTACTGCAGTCTAGGTAGGCCATAATGTTTATTTGCATAACCTTCTATAATTGACTGTTGCAGGTGCTGAGGTTGGATGATGACACATTGATGGATTCTATCAGTTTTGAAGACAAGAGCCTGGAACTCGTACCAAACCTTAGTGCCATAGAACAAGCTGTCATTTTAGCCAGCATGTAAGGGTATAGTCCGTGTCATGCATAATTTCTTGGAAGTTTATTTGAAATTTAAACAGGAAAGTCCTGCCATCACCCTGGACTTGGCGATGAAGAATAGTCTTGATACTCCCACATACATGTTGTGCAAGGCAATAAACAGGAAACCTCTTTGTAATGAGTTGCACTGCATGTCAGTTTAGGAGATGATCCTGGCAGTTGAGCAGAGGTGAGGCTAGGTTGTTGCCATTACAGTCCAAAACACTACTTAAATCTCAGCTTCAGGTTAGATGGCAATCAGAAAGGCCCAGTCTGATCAATTGTCTAGTCATGTCAAGCTTCAGTTGTCTTACGTCTCCTAACTTGAAAAGGTCACTATTACAATTTAGGAAAACTGATACTGTTAATTTGGAAACATTACAAACAACATGGCCTATGAGGATGGCAGCAGTGGTCAGTCAAGGAAGCATTCTAAATTACTCAAGACTCAAGTAATAGCTCTGACATGATAAATACAATAAAGCAGAATAACACTCTGTCCCTTTGTTGGGCTCCAGGGCAGTGTGGGAGGTTCAGGTAATGAAATAATTTTCTTCCATTATGGGAAAACATGCCAAACAAACCATAATGGAAGGCCTGGTCTACTAGGTTTTCAGTTTTGTGGATTTAAATGACATTTTTCAGCACATGATAGACTATACATGGTGGCCAGTATATTTAGTGGAAGAATAACCCACCAAGACCCCAGAAAGAACCTCCAACACATGGGAATTTACTGGCAAGCTATCTTGTATACCCACATTGGCCATAGCAAGGCTTGAACTCATGTGGATAGAAGTAATATGTATGTGATTTGTGTAGACAATGGCCTTAGACCACTTGGCCACCCCAATAAAAATGAACCAGAAATAAATTGACCCTTGATTTGGATAAAGAAACTGTTCTAAGTCAAGGCAATTGCCTGCATTTTCTCATTATGTAACCCACAACCAAGTTTATAACAAAATTCCTTAAGGGTCTGGATGGAGAGCCAAAGAGTGTTAAACCTCAGCTCAGGTCAATTACAAGCAGTGTGCAGCTGTGAAGCTCACTCTGATAATCTGCTTACACAAAGCAGTTTGTGGAGATCCCCAACAAAGTATCTCTGCATAAGTCTCTGAAACCATGTAGAGATGTTGTTGGTTCTTTATGGCTACAGTGAGCCCACAATAGATGAAAACCTATGTTGTCCAAACTAAATTAATCAACATTTACCAAAACAACAAGTTGGTTCTCACCAAAACTTAGTTATTGATGATTGAATTTGCAACTTTGCTTGATCATAGTTCCAGTAGACCCTTTCATCTCTAATCCCTTGTAGTGCTTGAACCACCACAAATATGGTCACCACAAAGTTCACTACAAGAGAAAATCATAAAACCCCAGATGTGGATGGGAGTGCCACAATGGGCAATCATGGAGAAAGAAAAAATCCCAAATGTGAATAGGCAGGGCAACCACTTTTGCTCTAGCGACTGCTCTAAGTGGAGCATGAAAAGGGTAAGTGGGTATATAGGAGAAATGCCTTAGCTTCCCTGAGGCCAAATAGTTTATGAAGCCATTTAATATTGCTGGAAAATTCTATTACGAATGCAGCTCAAGTGACAAAAAAATCCTCCACAAAATGTGTCTATTCTCAGGCAGACATTTCCTGGCCACAGCACAAGACCAACTTATAGTCTTGGTGCCTCACAAACTCATGTAATCAGCCACTCAATAAGTGAAGCAGAAAGCACAGTAAATCAGAGTAACTGGTCGATAAATGAGGAACACAACACTACCATTAGTTCCAGCCCTTAAAAAAGAGTGGACCAGTGGCCTCATTGGTCAGTTAGAACTTAATCTTCAGAAATCATTGATGCTGAAGTAAAATGAACCATGACTTAATCTCAGACAAATGACATTGGCTTTTCAGTATGCTACCAAAAAATTGTCTAATCCATTAATCCTCCTGTATTTCAGAGTAAATTCATTAAGATCAAGCCTCCTGTCATACATCCAAAATACAGACAGTTCAAAAGATGCAGTTAGTGCTTCATTTGCTGGTGTAGCACTTTATGGTACCAACATAAGCTGGTTACTGACCAAAAGATTGAGTTAGTACCATCTCAAGCTGGCTGCTGACCAAAGCTTGCATTTTTACCACAGATATTAGTCATACTGAAATCTTTGAACTACATAGAAACCACACAGAAACACAGCTTGGGATTCCCTTTCCATTGTGAAAACCTAACAAAATCGTCAAACTTTTAACCATTTACTAATTCCAAATCTGCTTGTAAAAATGTGGAAAAAGTAAACTGTACTGTTGGCTACATTGTCACATTGGTTAGAAAGGTAAAGAAAGGGCAAGTAAAGTGGCCAGGACTGTCCTATGGTCAACTATTTCTGAATGAAAGATTCCATATATTGACTATATATATCAGGAGACCACAAATTTTTTACTTTTTCTTTGTTATATATTTAGTACAGTATATATTGTTTTTACCAAATGATGTCAACTTAATGTGTTTTAATATACCAAAATTTAAATTGTATATTATAAAGTGACTTCAAATTTTGCACATAACAATGGTTATGTTATTCTTTTAGATCACTAGACCGCATGACATATTTGTTTGACTTGAGGTTATAAGGGTAGATAGATGTGATTTTTAATGGCTGTAAGAAGTTACGGATGTCATGATATTATGTAGATGTTGTTGTAAGATAAACCTCATGTAACACACTGTTCAAGGATTAATTATCAGGAATGATAATTTACCAATTTGAATCACTTCTTAGAACTAAATTGATATCAGTTATTTTCAGAGACTGTTCAGAGATTGTTTAAACCATAAATGTTTTAAGCAAATTTCTGCAAATGAAAATTGGGGCAAAGTTTGTTTGAATGAACCACAGATAAAGTTTAAGTAATATCAGCCACCACCATGAACCACATATAAAGTTTAAGTAATATCAGCCACCACTATGAACCACAGATGAAGTTTAAGTAATATCAGCCACCACTATGAACCACAGATGAAGTTTAAGTAATATCAGCCACCACTATGAACCACAGACTAAATTTATTTAATATCAGCCGCCACTATGAACCACAGACTAAATTTATTTAATATCAGCCACCACTATGAACCACAGATAAAGTTTAAGTGATATCAGCCACCACTATGAACCACAGACTAAATTTAGGTAATATCAACCACCACCATGAACCACAGACTAAATTTAGGTAATATCAGCCACCACTATGAACCACAGACTAAATTTAGGTAATATCAGCCACCACTATGAACCACAAACTAAATTTAGGTAATATCAGCCACCACTATGAACCACAGACTAAATTTAGGTAATATCAGCCACCACCATGAACCACAGACTAAATTTAGGTAATATCAACCATCACTATGAACCACAGACTAAATTTAGGTAATATCAGCTACCACTATGAACCAAATGCTAAATTTAGGTAATATCAGCCACCACTATGAACCACATACTAAATTTAGGTAATATCAGCCACCACTATGAACCACAGATTAAATTTAGGTAATATCAGCTACCACTATGAACCACAGACTAAATTTAGGTGATATCAGCTACCACTATGAACCAAATGCTAAATTTAGGTAATATCAGCCACCACTATGAACCACATACTAAATTTAGGTAATACCAGCCACCACTATGAACCACAGACTAAATTTAGGTAATATCAGCCACCATTATGAACCACAGACTAAATTTAGGTGATATCAGCCACCACCATGAACCACAGACTAAATTTTGGTAATATCAGCCATCACTATGAACCAAATGCTAAATTTAGGTAATATCAGCCACCACTATGAACCACAGGCTAAATTTAGGTGATAGTCACCACTATGAACCACAGACTAAATTTAGGTAATATCAGCCACCACTATGAACCAAATGCTAAATTTAGGTAATATCAGCCACCACTATGAACCACAGACTAAATTTAGGTAATATCAGCTACCACTATGAACCAAATGCTAAATTTAGGTAATATCAGCCACCATTATGAACCACAGACTAAATTTAGGTAATATCAGCTACCACTGTGAACCACAGACTAAATTTAGGTAATATCAGCTACCACCATGAACCAAATGCTAAATTTAGGTAATATCAGCCACCATTATGAACCACAGACTAAATTTAGGTAATATCAGCCACCGCTATGAACCACAGACTAAATTTAGGTAATATCAGCTACCACTATGAACCAAATGCTTAATTTAGGTAATATCAGCCACCACTATGAACCACAGACTAAGTTTAGGTAATATCAGCTACCACTATGAACCACAGACTAAATTTAGGTAATATCAGCCACCACTATGAACCACAGACTAAATTTAGGTAATATCAGCCACCACTATGAACCACAGACTAAATTTAGGTAATATCAGCCACCACTATGAACCACAGACTAAATTTAGATAATATCAGCCACTACTATGAACCACAGACTAAATTTAGGTAATATCAGCTACCACCATGAACTACAGACTAAATTTAGGTAATATCAGCTACCACTATGAACCAAATGCTAAATTTAGGTAATAGCTACCACTATGAACCAAATGCTAAATTTAGGTAATATCAGTCATCACTATGTACCACTGACTAAATTTAGATAATATCTACCACCACCATGAACCACAGATTAAATTTAGGTAATATCAGCCACCACTCTGTACCACAGACTAAATTTAGGTAATATCAATCACCACTGAAAGAGTTGTTACAGTTGTTAAGGGTTTCAAAGATTTATTTGACATCAGCATTTCATTTTTTCCAATATAATATATATCAAGAAAGATGCACATAGTGTAGTACATATGCATGTACAATCTAAGCTTGATATATGAATGGAACTGTATGTGAAATATTTGCACAAATCAACCTGTTTATATTTTAGAATTATTTTTAGATTTGATATTCAGTACAAATGTTATGGATTTAGTAAACATCAATTTGCTGTTTATTGTATCATTTCCAATACAATGTTTCTTGCTCATGGCCAGAATATTTTATGTTTTTCCTGTCACTTTAGAAAGCAGTTACAATCATGGTCTTATTTATTCATTAATAACTTCATACTTCATGCAGTCAGAAACCAGTAAGTAATTTCCCATTTTGAAGAACTTCTTAGGAACTTTGTTTTTTAATACCAGTAAATATATATTGATATGTCTCAAGATGGAACCTTTTGTAATTGACCTTTAATCACAGATGGTTATTTTATATAGGTGGTCACTTAAGACATATTGAAAAATTCTATAAAGTTGATGCATTTTAACTTTGGTAAACTTTTCTTTAGGGAGGAACACATTCACAGTCATGTTGCCAGTGAAGATAATTTACTCCATGAAGAAGTAGAAGCCTATCTCTCAGTAAGTTTATTTTATTCTATTCATTAAATCCAGAACAGATCATAAAAAATAATGCATCCCAATATTTTATGGCCTTTGTGTATCAGTCATATAGTAACTATCTTTTGTGTCTAGTCATATGCACATCCATAATAGGATGCCTTGTGTTAGATGAATGGTCTGTTACATGTGTATTTTAAGTGTTTCGTCTTTTCCAGTCTAATTTTTATGAAGTTTTTGCCCTTTTTTCCAGAGATAAAGGTGATTTTTTTAAATGGATTTTCTCATTGTGTCCTCTTCTCTAATTTGGACAGAGTTATGCTCTTTGTCAAGAAAATTCTTGTCTTCGCATGAAAGATTGGAAAGTTGCTTGTAGTCAACATAGCTCAAGAACCATTCAACATATTCAATTTTGAAATTCGATAAGAACTTTGTCTCCTAAATCTAGATGTGCCGTTTGTGGGTTTAGACTCCTCTACACAATTTAGAACAGAGCTATGGCCCCTGCCAATCAGATCTTTTCCTGGAATGTTGCCACTATTGATGAAACCTTGATGGATTTACTTCAAGCATTCCATGTCATCATTTAGAGGGTCATGATGCTTAAAAGTCCATATTTCCTGATATTACTATTAAGCCAGTTGTAGTGAGCCTTTTTGATGCAACCAAAAATAGCTTTGGTTGTAAGTATATATTTTCTGTGCAATAACTTGATACAGATTGATGCCTATCTGATACAATCTGTATAATTTGCAGAGTGAAATTTGAACTTTCTTCACTGCTTAAACAATTTTGATTCGCAAATATGTCTTTGTACCATGGTTGTCTTGTTATTGTATTGATAGAATTGATGTGTCATTTTTCTTTCTTGTCCTATTCCGTTTGTTCATTTATCCCTGAATTTATTTATTAATTAATTTATTGGGCATGA